>NW_019104489.1:1732536-1757327 GCF_001995035.1 Momordica charantia
TTCCATATGGGGGTGGATATTCCCCAATGAATTGAAAACGATTTGGTTGGAAGGAAGATTAGAGAGAAATTTTTTTAATAGCGCTGCTTTGGAAAAAAAATACTCGAAAAAGTGTTTAATATCCTATAAACAATTAAATTCACTCTAACCCATAAGTTTAAGTTTTTGGGTTAATTGATGATTTAATCATTTTTTAAATAGTATTAGAATAGGAGATCCTATGTTAAAACTTGTTTGATCACAATTTTGACAAAGTATTGAAGCTTAGCTCGACCAGGTTAGACTGACTCTTCAGACGAGCTGACATTCTAGCAAGTAGAGGACCTGTAAAAGAGAGTAAGCACTTCAACGCTTAAATCAGTAGTTGGCCGATCTATATTCAAGAGAGAATACATTTTCACATACTTGAAAATAACGCGGGAGGTCTTTATTTATAGACGGAGCTTCCGACAAGTTTCCAATAGCTCTCTGATAGCCCGAGGATTGTGGCTTGTTGTCGTGGATTGTGTCGGAATAAGATTCTTGCAGAAGTATATTTTGATCAGATCGGCTAATAACTCAAGCGTTTGATGTAAAGGTTTGAGTTCGGCTCGGCTGATTTCTCAGGCAGTCGAGGTATGATACGAAGGTCGGCTCGTCTTATTCATAACTTGCGACTGTCTCCAATAGTTTAGCTCGGCCTCTTGAAGAGCTCCGAAGTATAGTTACTTCCACGTATGAATCTTCATACTTATTCATCACTGTTGGTCGTATCATATGTCGACACATAGCTGGTGATAAATCACCTCCAACAAAATTCAACATCCAATATTTCTTATAGTTAAGCTATCGACAAGGAAGCTACACTTTCTTAATATAGATAGTTACTGTCAAATTCTTTTGAGGTCTTTTCTTAGTCATATTTACATGATTCCAAGGTCCCTCATATCTAGTGTGGGGATGAAGGGGAATGTCGGATCATTAAGGGTGGAATAGTGGACTTGATGCGTGACAAGTATAAAGTTTAAAATTTTAAAAATAGTATAATTACTGTTAAAGTCGAGTCTTTTTTTTCAAGTATAAAGCAAAACTCTATGTATTGTAAAACACCAGTAGAAATCAAACTCATGCTATATTTAATAAATAAATAATTGTCATTTTTCAAAAATATATATTAAATTTATGTTACGGTCTAGGGGTGAAATTTATCTTAGTTTTTATCGTGATAAAACCTAAACTAAAAAAAATAAGTTTAGCCAACCTAAGCTTAACTCGACGGTATTGTCAAAAAGAAAAAAAAAACTTTACGGTAAATGATATCTGTATCAAAAGATCGTGAGTTCGAATATCTCTACCTCCACTTCTTGTTGTACTCAAGAAAAAGAAATAAGTTTAATTACTATTTTGATCCCGGTACTTTACTTTCAAAATGCCTATTTTGATCCACATACTTTTAAAAAGTGACAATTTTGATTTCCATTTGCAAAATGTAGACACAAATTCTATACATATTGAAAACTCTTGAGTACAAATTTACATCTCAATAAATTTTATTGTGTGTAGTGTGGTCGTGAAATTTTGATTAAAAAAAGAAAAATAAAATAAAATGAAGGGAAAAAAGTCACTTTTTAGAGTACAATAATAAAGATAGATGCTTTGAAAGTATAATGACCACAAGTATAGGACTAAAATAGACGTTTTAAAGTAAATGAACCAAAATAAAAAATAATCTCTTGGTTGGAGATATATATCATTTTTTTCAATTACCACTAAACTATACTCACTTTGGCGTATTTACCAATTGAGTTACACTTATGTCGATAATGAAACTATTAATTGTTTTACCTTTTTTCTAGTATCACAAAGTGAAGGCGGACAATTGAATCTCTAAATTAAAAATAATAATAACCGCTAAATATTTTAAGAAAGTTAATAGAATGGACTTTACTGTCAACTAATATTCAGCTTAGTCTTTTCTTCAGCATTGATTTTACGTTATTTATTACCGTCCTTAAAAGTTCTCTTTTAAAATAGGTAACATTACAAAAATACTTCTTTTCAAGAAAAAAATACAGAAATACCCATCAACTTTTGTCTCTTACCTTAAGAACTACTTCCTCCTGTCATTTCAAAAGTTTCAATATTACTTTGATTTGTCATAAATATTTCAATATGTTTTTTTTTCCTAAATAAGAAATTCTCTTTTAAATTTGACAAAATTACAAAAAATATACTTATCATTTGAAAATTTTCAAGACTATACCTCTAACTTTTTATAAATGTGTTTCAAAAAATACCCTTGTGGTAAACATTCGTTAATATATTGAACGAAAAATTGACATAACAAAATTTAGAACGATGTGATAATTAATAAAAGCTTGTCGATAATCATTATAGCTAGTACTACAATAAATTTTACCTTTAACAATGGTAAAAAAAAAAATTTACGAATAGAAACAATGACAGACGTATAATTGACCACGTTAAAGGTTAAATTTGTTGCAATATCATTTATTTATCACATCATTTCAGATTCTATTGAAATTATCAACAAATATTTGCTCACTGAATATTTTTTTGAAACGTTGATAAAATGTCAAAGGTGTTATTAAAACGTTCGAAAGGATGGGGGTACTGTTGAAATTAGAGCAAAATTTGTTAGTATTTTTCATAATTTAACATTTAAAATAATATAAGACTTAGCAGAAGAACACGTGTCAAAATAATAGAAAGAGATAGGGATTTTATGATGACAGGGTGGGCCCGGCGATGAACCGACAAACGTGGGTCACAAGTCACTCGACTGCCGGCGACGGTTCTCTTCTAGTAAAAAAAGGCTGCGCTTGTGGCTTGTCAACCAATTCCGTATTTTAAAAATTTGTTGAATACAAATCTTACAAATCAATTTTTATTAATTATTTTTCCCATTTTCGCATCAACATTTAACCCAACCCTGGTTTTTTTCATAAACGTAAAAAATGAATTTTACCATCACTTATATACAAGTAAAACTATATTATAAAACTGAACATAACTCAACGGTAATTAATATATGTCTCAAATAAAAAGGTTATAAGTTCGACACTCCACATATTATATAAAAAAAATAGGAACATAGACGGTAGAATAGTCATAATTTGTCAGTATTTGAATTTTTTGTTATCTCTATGCCAATATTTTATAAAACAGGTAAATATTCAAATTCCTAAAAAACAGTTATTCTACCAAAAAGAAAAAGAGAAAAAAAAAGCTAGAAACAGTTGAATAATGTTGTCGTACAGAGAGTTGTAAATAATTGGGCTTGGGCTTTATTTTGTAGCGAACCTGAGCCCAATAACAACGTTGGATTTAACCAATAACGAATTACATTTTCCGTAGTAAATTGGAATTGTTGGAAAAAACAATAAATAAAAATAAAATAAAATTGTGGGTGGAGTGATTTTCCTCGCGGCTTTCCGAATCCTTCTTCGCTTTTAAGAACTCTCTGGGAAATTGGGAATCCGTCTCGTGCTTCATTTCTCAAACCCTAGGCATTGGGAATTCTCTGATTATTCGCCTTTTCAACCTTAATCTGATATAATTTCTGGTTCTTCGAGTCCGAGATTCTTCATTGCTGAATTGCCCTCTACCTCTAGGATCAAATTGAATTTTTCTCCGTCCCGGAATCGTTGAGAAGAAGACAGGAATGGACGATAGCTGTGCTGTGTGTGCCGATACTTTGGAATGGGTTGCCTATGGTTCTTGTGGGCATCGGGATGTCTGCTCCACCTGTGTTGCTCGACTTCGATTCATTTGCGGTGATCGCCGCTGTTGCATCTGCAAGTCGGAGTCCGCCGTCGTGTTCGTCACTAAGGTGAGGGTGCAGCTATCCCTGTTTTGCGATCCCATTCAATCTTTGGAGATATTTAATTGTGGAATTCTGGCCTTTGTTTTTCTTTCATATGCAATTTGGTTTTTTCCCAAGTGTTCTGCTGCTCTAGTTGTATTCGAATTCTTTATGGTTCCTCGTTTCATTTAAATTTTTGGAAATTATGAATAACTTTCTGTTTCTGTTCGATTTGGATTGTCATACTTACACCAACGGGATATCGTGCGCACTTGTAATGCCTGATTATTCATAAATTTTATGTACTTCAAGTATTTATATTGATGCAATCACATTTTTCAAAAAAGAAAAATGAAATGATAACAGAAAACTGTTATCTGAACAGTTGGCCAAGACACCACGAGTGGTGGCAACTGTGCATCAATAAGGTCGAGGAAAGGAAAGTTTGTGTACTTAGCTTGATCTCTCATTAACGTTTATATTCTATTATGATCATATATGTTCATAGTTGGTGTCCATAACACTGGTTGGACATTTTCCCAGCTACAATCATAATTATTGGTTACAGGCTTTCAGCCTTACCCGTTTTCTTATTTTTTGTGATTAATATTTCCAGCTGACTAGCTGAAATTAGGATTGTGGAGATGAAAGGAAGCCACCCCTTAGAGAAACAAATGAACTTAAAAAATTTAAGGTTGTCCTGTATGTTCGTAAGAGAAAAATTCTTTGTCCTAATGCACCAAATGCTAGATAGCTGCTGAAAGCACAATTCAAAAAACACAATACTTGCTCCAGCCACACCTTTGTAACTCCATTATCCGGATTTGTTACAATCCTTGATACTTAAACACCCCCAAATAAAGAGACAAGCAAGAACTTTCAGTTGTTATAACAGGGTTGAAATCTATTTGGTGCTTCTTCAAACATTACTTGATGGAGATTGATGACTGTTTCGTTCATGTTGGTTTATGCTGCAGGCCTTAGGAGATTATACAAGGACGATTAATGACTTTACAGTCTTTCCTTCTGAGCCAAGGGAAGGCCGAGCTGGATCCTATTGGTATCATGAAGACACACAAGCATTTTTCGATGATGTTGACCACTACAAGATGATAAAAGCAATGTGCAGGCTGTCATGCAGCGTCTGTGATAAGATAGGTGAAGATCAACCAAATGATGGACCAAAGCGGCGAGGAAAATTTCGGAACATCGAGCAGTTAAAGGGTCATTTGTTTCATCGACATAAGTTGTTTATGTGCAGTCTTTGTTTGGAAGGAAGGAAGGTATGCTTGTCATTCTGTTTGAATATACTTAGTGGTAGGCTGGACATTGAAATTCATAGCAGGTTCTTAGTAGATTGTTACAATAACTAATTATTAGTGTGGACCAGGGTGTATCTGACATTTTCTTTGATTGATTGCAACCATGGTACTGATTAGCTTTATTAGTGTGTCTCAGATTTTTATTTGTGAACAAAAGCTATATAGTAGAGCACAGTTGAATCAGCATATAAACACTGGTGACTCTGAGGTGGACGGAAGTGAGAGTGAGAGAGGTGGTTTCACAGGGCATCCTATGTGTGAATTTTGCAGAACTCCTTTTTACGGAGATAATGAGCTGTATACCCATATGTCAACTGAGCATTATACATGTCATATATGCCAAAGGTAAAGTAAACCTGTTTTGATTTGTGATTGGGGTGTATTAATTTAAACCAAATTGTTTGTCCTAAGCAAACTGAACTACACCAAAATGGTTTCATCTGGTTTTTTATGTGAAGAATTTTCAATCCATTTTCTTCATTGACTTAGAAACTCATTTAGTTATAACTCAATTTCTATTAACTTTCCATATACTTCATTTCTGTTAGTAAATATCACGAAAATAGGTGTTTTAGAATGTGTTAGACCCCCAATCATTAAGACATATAGTAGAAAGGGTAAAGGGGTAATTGTAGAGGGAGATGGCCATAACGGCCAAGAGAGAGAAGAGGGGACGAGTGGAGAGATGTAGGGAATGGGCCGTTGTCTATAAGGCCAGAGAATGTAAGGGGGGAAGGATCATTCTAGACTTTTGTGCTTTTGCAGCTTTTGAGTTTGTTGGGAGAGAATACCCACCCTCTCGGATTGGTGGGTCTGTTTCTGATTGCCTAAGGGCTCTTTTGTTGGTTTTGTAATGCCTACGGGCTCTTTTCTAAGAAGTAAAACATCTTGTGAGGGGTTGATACCTCACAGAATGATAAAAGAAAATGGATTCAAATAACTGAACCAATCAGTTCTGTCTGTTTCAAATTTTCAGATCTGGTGGTTTGGTTTACTCTTCTGCTTCAGCTAATCAAAGCTTCCAATAACTTGGATAAGATAATAGAATTGTACCAAACTGATTAGACCTCTATCATTCTTTATAATTGTTAACTTAGTGAGATTAAAATTTGTTTTCCTTTTCTTATAAATGTTTTATTCTTTTTCTTGGGTTGCAGGCTTCATCCTGGACAGTATGAATACTATAAGAATTATGATGACCTAGAGGCAAGTTGTAATACCCATACCCCCTTTCAACGATGAAGTACTGTCTTTTTAATCACTGTTTTGAGTTGAGAATGTATCTAATGGCAGTGGAATTATTTTTCACTACAGATCCATTTCCGACAAGCCCATTTTCTTTGTGAAGATGAAGCCTGCCTTGCTAAAAAGTTTATAGTCTTCCAATCTGAAGGAGAAATGAAGGTAACTTAGAAGATTTGATCAAGTATTTTGTATGTGTGTATATAGTTAAGTGCTTTCTATTTTGTTTTTGCTCACTTCTTTCAAGTTTTTAAGGTTCTAGGCTATATCCATCACAGTGCGTTGTTTCTTGATGTCAAATTGTTCTTTTTCAGAGGCATAATACTATTGAACATGGTGGCAAGCTATCTCGATCAAAGCGAAACGCTGCTTTGCAGGTATGTACTACTGCTCTCCCTATTATAGTCTTTAAGAAATGTAATTTGTGTTGGGGGGTGGGGGTGGGGGTTGGCCATGTCATTTTTTATGCTTGCATGTTCCTAGAATAGAAAACAGGAAAGAGAGAAGAGAACGTAGTAATATTTCACTTATGTTTCTCGATTCCCTTTCATGCACTATTTCTCAATTACTTTACTTTTTTCTAGATACCAACCAGTTTTCGGTATCGAAGAAGTAATGAGCAAGATAATCGCCGTGGTAGACGGACATTTCGTCGGGATTCCTCTGATGACCTACTTTCTTTAGCCATACAAGCAAGTTTTGAAACAGGCAATGCTGATGACACCAATCATGACCCACTGCCTTCATCATCATTTTCTAGTGGACAAGTAGCCTCGGATCAGGGAAATATAAGCAACATTGATCCCTTAATTGAACCATTTGAATCATTGGCAACAACAGATCCTGAATCAGCTTCTAGATACCTTCAAGCCTTGGGTCACTCTAGGAATTCACAATTGGAGCAATCATCCTTTCCTCCCCTTTCAACAGCACCTAGCAGCAGCCATCCGAAGCCCATGCATGACAAAGATGCTTCGCAAAATAACAGTATGGCAGCTCATCTTCGCCGCCAGAGGAAAGTGACTGTTCTGAATTCTGCTCAAGGTTGGCCAAAATCAGGTCGTGCCCCTGTGCTACCATCAAATAACTCATCTCAAGCTTGGCCTGCAATAAATGTTAATCATGCAGCATCAAGCAGTTCTGGGCAGGCTAAAGGTGTTGTCACTATCAGTAATGGCCCTTCAGTCTCAGGATACTCGAATTCTGCTCAGATGCATGGGAAGGCTCTATCTAGTTCTTCGAGTGGATCAAGCAGCTCTGGGCAAACTAAGGGTGTTGTCACTATCAGTAATGGCCCTTCAGTCTCTGGATACTCAAATGCTGCTCAAGTGCAGGGGAAGGGTCGATCTAGTTCTTCGAGTGGATTAGGTAGTAGCAGTCGGATCAGCCACTCTGCTTCTGCCCCTAGTCTTACCGACATTGCCTATGCCGAACCCTCAGTTAATGATTTCCCTCCAGTTTCTGCAGCACAGGCACGGAAGGCGCCCTCAAGTAGCCAGAGTTCACTGAACGTGGAAGATGTCCAAACAGCAAACAAATCTCTAGTTGAAAAGATACGTGCTGCTCTCGATTTCGACCAAGATAGATATGCCGTTTTTAAAGATATATCTGCACAATATCGTCAGGGTCTGATTGAGACGCAAATGTATCTTGATTGTGTGCAACAATTTGGTTTGTCACATCTTGTCCTTGAGCTTGCTAGGCTCTGTCCTGATGCTCAGAAACAGAAAGAACTTGTGGAGACCTATAATGCTAGTTTACAAAAAGATGTGATCCAAGAAAATGGTAGGGCTCAAGATGGTATTCAAATCAAAGACAAGAGCAAGGGAAAGAAAGGTAAAGGGAAGTATATAGATGCTAAAGACACTAGTTCCAAGGATAAATTAGCAGATAGTATCTTGAGTAGCGTTCGGGAACTGCAGTCAAATTTCATGCCTTCAGAGGAAGAGGTGGAGGTATTATCAAAGGGTGAATACCGTGCTGCGAAAGGAAAATCAAAGTTATCATCTGATGAGCAGCAAGGTGGGACGGGAGGCCAGAACAGTCAACCGTCCACTGGTCTATCAAACCAAAACAACACCGGGGATGGGGGTGGGGGGAGTAAGCAGAAAAAGAAAACCTCCAAGTTCCATAGAGTTCGCTTAGGCGATGGTTCGGTTGCTGCTCTTTTAGACTTAAAAAACCCCAATCCCGCTTCAGACCCAGATCCAGTAGAAAGAATAGATGACAACAATTCTGGGGGTGGGGTGCCTGTCCGTGGCGTCTGGCGAAACGGTGCTCAAAAGCTCTTCTCATAGCATGAATCGGGTAAATGGTGTAACATTTTGTGGATATAGAAGCAACAGAATACGATCGAACTGGCGACCGGATCTATACATCCGGCCAGATGGGTTGAAGGATGGTGAATTTTGTTTGCATTGGTATTAAGCTGTCTGTAATTTGGCATGCTTCATATTTTGAGTTATCACTTTGATATCAAATAGTGTGGATATATAATATGTTCCTTTTGTTTGAGGTTGGAGCATGAAGAAATTTCTGATATTTAGACCTCACTCGAGTGTATTTCACTTCTTGATTTGCACAGGAATTTTCGTTTCATCTGCAAAGCTCTATTTTATGCTACAATTCTTTGGAATTAAACATTTTTGTTGCCAGAATTCTCATATCAATAAATTTCGTGTTCATAGAAAAAAAGGGGTGCATCATTCGGTTTGCATCTTATCAGGAAGAAACGAATATGTCATAAATTTTATGAGAACATCTATAAACTGTTTAAATGATTATAAACTTCCAACTTGATTTGATGATCTTAATTCTTTTGCATCAAGAGTGTGTTTAAGAGTGATGATAGAATTAGTGATTTTGAAAAAAGAGATCTAAATATAATTGATTTTCTAATATCACCATTTAAATCATACAAGTGACTTTTCTAAGATCAATTTTTTAATTTGTCAAACATGATCAATAGAAAATGAAAGTGATTTTGACAAAAACAAAAAGTAATTTTGACCATAACAAAATCACTCCCAAAACACACCTTACTTAAATATCTCTCTTTTCTTTTCTCTAGAGTGATAGAAACAATTCATACAGATCTTTGTTAAAATAAAATGGCTTCACGTTATTTATATATGAAGGATGATTTACACATTATTTATGTAATGTCCACTTGGTAAAAACAAATTTGTTCATGGAATATATTGACACCAGGAGGAGCAGAAATATACAACTTCAGCATTCACAAATCTAAAAATCACAGGCTAGCCGAAGGTCTTTTCTGTGCTGTAACACATGTATAGAAAGCCATCGTCGTCCTTGTATGACTCGTACACTGAACTCATTAAGCTGGCTGCAAAATTTGAATTCAATTATATAGCATGTTAGTAATTCGCATTGAAAATACTTGTTGAACGAGAACGCTCGTAAGAAAATTGAGGTTCATCAGCTCAAATGCAACTACTCTACCTGTTTGAGGCAAAGTATTCTTTACAAACACAAAGAGAGCTTTTCCAGGTGCTAGATGAAGCCTGTTGCTCAAAACATGGATGAATTGGCCCACAGACATGTCTCGAGGAATGAGATACCTTTAATCAATAAGAAAAAAACAAGCCATTCAACAAAGAGCAAATCTGTATCGACACGAAATGTATTGTTAATGTCACGATCGCAACTGGCTTCAGAATATAAACCTAGGCGAGATGTGGCATCTGATTCTTACTATCTGAATATGACATCCTATATAGTTTATGCAATACTTTGATTCGCTTCTCAAGTGGTTTACAAGCAATACAAAGCCTATTAAAGCTTTTAACACCACAGGCCAAATGGTGTTAATAATATACCTGCAGAGATCCCACGGTCGACAGAGAAATCGAATCAAACGTGTAACAACTTACTAGGGGAGAAAACTTTGGAAGCCAAAATGTTCTATAAACACAAACATAATTCAACTTCTAGAAACAAATAACACCGATAAATAAATAAAATGGAAAACTTTGGCGAGTCATATGATAGGTAGCCAGAAAACTATTGCCAAACAGAAACAAACTTCACCAATCAAGAAATCAAAGAGTGTTATGCTAAGGTGATAATATCTATTTTCATTCATTTGATCTCCAGAGATCGTAAATCAAAATGGTAAAATTGAGACATTGAGGAAGGTCAGACAAGCGGAAGAACTCACTTCTTCTTTTCCATCTCAGGAAGTTCACATTTGTCATATCTCTCAACAATTACCTGCAATTATGCTCACAATATTAGAAGAAAGCCCATCAAACCTGCCTTCATAGATTTTGGAGGCAATGAATATCTATCTAACATTTACACCTCAATAGCATTAAGAATATTACATAATTGAGCCAGCATATTATTTTCCATGATAGTGAATTTTAGGAACAAAGATAGTGAATATATCATCTTATAACGACAGTTTTTCATTTCCCGAGAGAATTTATTTCAGGAAGATCCTTCATGCCAAATTCTGCGAACTATTCTGCAGAGATTTCTTAATGCCAAGAATTCAACACCTTAACGACCGACATTAAATATCGACTTAATCCGCAAATTTACCAAGATCTGATATAATTTCTTTTCTTGACAAAATTCAAAACAGATCCACCAAGAACCGAATATTCTCTAATCAAAGATACATATGATGAGAAATTTTCAACTTACGGGGACTCGATCAGGATACTTGGCCAGGATTTCGAACGCCTCCTCAAATCGTTGCTCTATTAAAAAAAATTAAAAAATTCAACGCAATAATTAAACACGGATCTCGAAAAACATCAAACAAAAGAAAAATTTGAATGAAAAAGAACGAAAATCATCTCCAATTTCAAGCCAGAAAGTAAAATCATACCGTAGGTAAACTCATTCTTGAAGGATTTGGATTTCCCCATTAGCGCTCTCTTTCCGACGCCGTCCAAATGGATTGAAATGGAAGTATATTGGGGAAATGAGGAGGTAAATTTAAATAATATAATAAATTATTTGTTTATAATTATCATCAAGCGGGGATAGCTCAGTTGGGAGAGCGTCAGACTGAAGATCTGAAGGTCGCGTGTTCGATCCACGCTCACCGCATCTTTTGTGTTTTTCTCATCAAATATTTTTCAGCTTTGGACAATTTTACCCCCTTTCTTTTGAGAGCGTCAGGCATCTACGATGAGCCCATTTTTGTCTTTTTAGTTTTCACCAAATATTTTTCAGCGTCGTGCGAAATAACAATTCTACCCTTTTCTTTTCTTTTTTTTTGCTTAAGGAAATTCTACCCTTTTCTTAGAATAGCGTCAGATGTCAACTCTCACCACATTTTGGTCTTTTCAGTTTTCACAAGTTTTTTTTTTGCTTCGTGCGAAATGACAGTTCTACCCTTTTATTAAAAGAGTGTCGGGATGTTACTTTTCGCCATGAGTATGGGCTCCATGGGAATCTCCATTTCAGCTCCTCCCTTTGCAGCAAGAATGTGGAACATTGTCTCATTGTTTAAATGGGGACGAGGACGGAGAATATGTTTCTCATTCTCCCTAGCATCTCATTTCTTCTTCTTTTTTTAAGATATGTTTAATTTCTTTTTCATGGTTGAATTTTTTTCCTGATGAATTTTGAGATATTTTTAAGAAAATTAACAAATTTTCATTTGTCAAATGAGAATTTAACCATTGCAGACTTACTATGTGAAATTAACGTTTAATTTATAATTTTTTTTTTATAAAAAAAGCATAAAATTTGTGGAAATGCAAAATTTAAATAGGGGGCTGGGACCGGGGCAGGGAAGCCTTTTTAAGACCCCACTCCTAGGCTTCATTACATTTTTTTCTTCTCAGTTTTCATCAAATATTTTCAGTTCCAAGCAAAATGACAATTCTACCCTTGTCTTGTTGTTTTAACCAACTGGATTTGATAGGTATTTTTGTATTCTTCTTACTATTATTAAATGAGATAAATACCTTGACAATTAGAGGCCATGTGACTCTCCTCCCTATCCATTATTTTATAAATGAAAGGGCATCTATATATCAAAGCACTGTTCGTTCATGTTTTCTATCTCTATATTAATTTATTATTTATTGTTCTATATATGTTAGATGCTGATTTTTAGATGTATTCACATAGGTGCACATCGGTGTCCCACGTAAGTCTCTGTCTTCAAACTCTCGTTGTCTACACAATAAATCTAGCATCGATGCGGTGCTCTGTCGAATGTATCATGATGTTTAAGTTAGAACTTAAGTTGAGAGCGAATTGGTATATGAACCATAAAGAACGAGAGGGTAGTAATCTCAAGAGTGAGAGTCTACTTGAGAGTGTATGTCAAATCGTTACAAAAAGTTGTGTAGGAAAAGACGACTTACCAATTCATTAGGCTTTCACTTTTCATTATAGAGAGAGAGAGGAGGGAGAGGAGGAGTTTTCTTGTATGGGGCGGACACAAGGGAGTGGTATGTCGAAGCTCCTCCAAATCGTGGGGACCGCATCAGCATCTTCTTCCTCCCTTTGGTCCTGCAAATCGAGGGCATTTACGACATCTTGAATGGTCCTTCTAGACGTATCACAATTTGGGTATAGAGTGTTAGGTACCCTGCCCGTCGGCTGTCTTTTGTACGAGATGTTTAGATGCGTTTAGGAGTTAGTCTGGTGCACTTGATCATATATGGTTCTTTACTTGACTCGACTCACTTGTTTAGACAGGTCACTGATATGTAGCACCTCGATTTTACCCATTTAACCATAAGAAAATACTTGACTCCCTAACGGTAAGAACCAAATATTGTCGTAACCACCATTCAAAAATTGACAACTCATTATTTTTTTAAAAAGAATGTTTATGTTTGCATTTATTTCTCTTATAATTGTCAAATAATTTAATAATTGTAAAGGACAAGTTAACGTATACAATTTTTTATTCTGTATTATCCTTTTCACAAAGAGACAATGTGTGAACCCACTTGCCAAGGATGTGGCAAAGGTGTGACATGCCATGGTAAGAGTATTTAAGCCATAATTTTGTATGATTTTTTTCATGGAAATAATTTTGTATTTATGATTTTTTTCATGGAAATAATTTTGTATGTATTCAACCTTTTCTTGTATTTTTATTTTTGCTACACCCATAGTTTGTTTTTATCACTTTTTTTTCCCCAAAAATATCTATCTAGATGCGGAAAATCTTGAGTGATATGTGTTAAGATTTAGATGAAAGATTTAATATGCCTCAAATTATAATTATTACCTAATCAAATGTTTCAAAATTATTACAATAGTTAGGGTTGGGATTCGAGCTAACAATCTCTTGATTGAAGATATATGTCAACTAACACTGAGCTATATTCGTTTTGGTTCAAAATTATTAATTAGTGAAAGGTTGTACTTCATCAAAACATATAATATATACATGTATACCTACAATATGATATTGATGTGCATTTTTTCATTATAACAAGCGTTACTTTCACTTCATTCAATTTAAGTACATTTATTTCATATATGTTGTAATTCAAAGCTGGTAGATTAAAAAAAATGTAGATTCATTAATTTGCCCATAGTGGAAAATCACATAATTAATTCATGGCTTTTAAAAACAATAAAGAGGAATTGCATACTTAAACTAATGATATTCTAATTTTACGGTTGATCACATTACATGTAACTCCTTGTAGGAGTTAAATATTTTGGATTTCGATTAAAACAGGCGACATGATTTGAAATTTGTATAAACGGTACCAGATGTGTTATTTTTAAATGTTTTAAATGTTTTTTTTTTCCTAACATGAATTTTGCAACGTAAACTTAACTCAATGGTAAAGGCATATAACTATTTTCTTTGAAGTTGGAGATTCAATCTCTACCCGTGATATGCCAGTATAGCTTAGTGATAATTGACATATATCACCAACCAAGAGGTTGTGAGTTCGATTACCCACCCCACATGTTGTACTAAAAAAATCCCCACCCTTGATATTTATGACACTAATTAAAAAAAAAGAATGAGATCTAATATTGTATTTATGAGTCTTTATGGTAACTTGAACTTATTGGTTTGACTCCATGAGTAGTATAGAACCACCATCCTATTAATATGTCACCGCCAAGATGCAGGTCGTTGTTCCATAAATTCGATGTCCCTTTTCCTTCTTTCAAGTTCAACAAATGTGGCCAAAACGTGAGTTCGATCTCCTACCCCCACATATTATACTAAAAAAAGAATTCAACAAATATGAAATAGAGATATTTGATCGTTCGACTTTAAAGGATGAAATATTTCTCATTTATCATTGAACTATGCTCGTCGATGATAATTAAATTCACTATCTTGCTTCTAAGTTATACAATTTCACCAATATGAAATTAAACAAATTTAAAAAGTGGGTAGAGTTTTTAAATAAAAAAAATATATCAAGATGTCAAAATTGGTTGCTATATGGATTATATCATTAATACAAAAATATAAAATATCTTACTGATACACAGTTTTTGTATCCTTGATAAAGTATATCACTCACATACTTAATAGACTTATATTACTGATATAAAGGCTCTTATATTTGTGTTATTTTTACAAAATATTTTATCACGTGACAATGTGACAATCTTACAATTATGTAGCTAAATATGGTATTATTGCAAAAGTGGGCCTAATCACCCAAAACGTATGCTATTAAAATAGGAGAATTAGAGCAATTGTTGTGTCGGTGGAGATCTGAAGGGCTTCAATTGAAATGAATGTCGTCATGTCGGCAAAAGAAAAGCTTTACAGATCATCACCATCGTGCCAATTGCCATCAACACACATCACCGTCACTTCTCATTTCCCACTCTAGATCTCGACTACTTTATACATATAATTAACAAAATGTCAGATTTTATTTATTTATTTATTTAGTTATTATTATTATTTTTTAAATATCCCGTCACAAAAATGTGGGGTAGCTTCCAATCTACGATTAAGAGAGGAAATAGATTTAGTCACCATTTAATAAAGGTTGTCACTCTGAAGTTATAGTTAAAGTATATGCGTCTCAACGTCTAATTGTTGGTACTCTGCATCTTCATGGAAAATTCAATTTCACTGGAATCTTTGGGATCGTAATAAATGTCCTATCTACTTTTGTTTGGGATAATAAATTAGATTTTATTCCTAAAAATCGGAAATGATCAATTTTAATTATAAATTTTTTTTTTCATAATGAATATGAATCCTAGACTTTAAAAAATGTGACAGTTTTTACTTTAGTTAGACCTTTTAATCTGAGTTAAAAAAAAAAAGTAAAAATCTTCCCAAATCCACAAATTTAAACATAAATTAAATTATAAACAAACCAAGCATGTTTATTTCGAATTTTGGAGGGTCTGACATGTATGGCGAGCTTTCTGGCTGAGCTGACAGAGCGAATTATCCAATGAGACATGCATGCAATGAACAAATACTTCGATACTTAAGTCAGTCTAGAGCTCGAACTTAAAGATCGGTTCAAAACAGAATTGCTTACCTGTGAGTAGGAATGATGACGTATTTATAGGCGTCGAAAGAGAGAGCTTATCCTTATAGCCATTGCACAGTTTGTCACACTGTTGTAACTAGTTCCGCTACTAAGCTCGATCTGGATGTCTGAATAAACATATTATAGTAGAACAAGCTTCACAGAACAATATGTTGGGTAAGAATAGACTATCCTACTGAGGCTAAGCTAATGAGCTCGATAGTAGAAGTAAAAAAAGAAAGATACAATCATCTCTTCTCGATAATCCACGTGATAGGTGGTATTTTATCCTCCAACAAATCACAAAGAACAAATTCTAGCGAAATAATAACATACCAAATTTATTATTGAATAGATGTAAAAAAATTCACCAATTTCAACCAAACGAAGAAGAAGAAAATTAATCCAAACGTTTTTTATTTTAAGCTTTTGTATAGGAGTTGTATTTGTAATCCATTGAACATAATTTTTTTTTTTAACCATTCTCCAAATGGTTTCAAAATTTTAGTAAAGATTGACTCGATAACTTTTTAAAAATCTCTTTTTAATGCACTAATTACATAATTAGATATTTTGAGAGTGTAAATAAATGTTTATTATTATTATTATTATTATTATATTTTTTAAAGGCATGTGATAGAGAGAATCACAGATCTCGTTGTTGGGAAGACCAAATAAGTAAGCATTGGAAAAGAAAGACAAATTTATACGTTGCCAGCCAATCCATTGATGGCAAAAGCAAAACCAAATCAAGCCGCGTTTTCCCTTTCGTCTACACTAAAGAATTGAATTTCACTTTCCCCGAAAAAAATAAATCACCATTTTCTTTTATTATTTTATAAGTTTAAATAATAATTTTCGTCTTCTATTTTCAACGTCTATTTTATTCTCTATGTTTTACACTTTACTCACAAAATTTCTTAAAGTGTAGTCAAGAATTTATGTTAAAGGGTTTCCAATGTATTTAAAATATGTGTTAAAATTTTGTAAATAGAAATTAAATTGTTTACTTTTTAAAAGTACAGAGACCAATAGGCTATTTAAAAGTATAAACATTGAGAGTACAAAAATTAAAATAATATTAGGTGTCTATTTGATTTATGAAGTTCTAAAATAGGTACTTTTGGTTCTTTAAATTTGAGAAATTGTTTTAAATGGTCCTTGAGCTCATTTGTCGACTAATGTTAAAATAACGAGGTAGCTAAATTGCTAATTTTACTTGTTGAGAGAAAATATGTTAATTTAATAATATATTTGTGGATAACTTTCTCATGTTCCTGATCTTGAAGAGGGAACTTCTTCTTCGTGGAAATTCTTTTGAGGGAAGGAGCGCAGTTGGTTTGAAGCGAGCGACGACAACAGTGAGATTGGCCGGAAAAGGAGGGAGAAAGAGAGAAAAATTTACTCGCAAGTATATTATTAAATTAATATATTCGTCAAATCAACCGATACAATCAACAATTTAACCATATTTTAATGCTAATCAATTAAGGATTATATGAGTTCAAAAGATTATTTAGAATCATTCCTCAAATCTCATCCATGAAAAAAATGCCTATTAAAAAACTTCATGTAAATGAAGAGTGTATCTTACCATATTTATATTATATTCACAATTTACCTTAAAAAGTGTGACATTTTCTCTTCAAAAATAATTCTAAGATAAGACAAACACCGGAATAATTGGAGAAAAATAAGGAGAATAATAATTGAAAACTTGTGGGTGTGTGGAGGACTAATTTACGATTTTTTTTTTTAAATATTTGTAATGGAATGATTTGCAAGGATGCTGAAACTAGTGTTAGAAAACCACAATTTTTTAAGGAATAACAAGTCTATGTAGAAAGGAAAAAAAATCAAAATAATTTATTAGAACAAATTAATTAATACGAAAGATAATAAAATTTTCAAATAATTAACACTCCAAACCAACGTTTTAAATGTCGATATCGATGGAATTGTCGAGGTCTCAATTTAATGGAAAAGTCGATGGAAATATCGATAAAATATCGATGTCGATGGATATTTCAGGAAAAATTGTAAAAATAAAAAACTAAAAAAATATATTTAAATTAATAAATAATTGGTTTAAACAAGTCGTTAAAATTATTAATATTAATATTATGTCTATATTAATGAAATTTTGTTAATATTTTTTTTATATTTTATCGATTTGTAATATTATGAAAATGTCAATTTACCCCTCGTGTCGATATCGAATCCATAGATACATAGACATGTTAATGGACATATCGACATGTTAACGGATATTTAAAATCATGCTCCAAACACATTTTAAAGAAATAAAAATCACACGTTTTATGTTTAAGAAAAGAAAATCACACATTTAAAATATTTTTGTTAAATAAAATTAATTTAAAAACAACGTAGGTTGGAATTATAAATAACTAAGAAATAAAGTCAACCTAATTATAATTCAACGGTTTAACACATATCTTTACAGATCTGAAGTTGTTAACTTAAACATAGCTATCCGGTTTAGACAGCTTACTTATTTCCTTCAAGTTGGAGGTCCGATTCTCCATCTCCACATTTATTGTAGTTTGAATCTCACTCCTACACATTATTCAATGCATATATAATAATATATATACACGATAATGTTTGGTCAATCTTCCGAGTTTGATCTTTTATCTTCTCTCAATGTGACAAACACATGCACTACTTACCATCAAACGAGCACAAACTATTTGAATTTCTTAGTTTGAAGTTTTTTCTTCTTCCTCACTATCCCGACTCCAGAAAATAGAGATTTTTATTCATTTTCAAGGTCAATTTTTGATTTATAAATAAAAAAAATTGGTTTAAATACTAGCTTTGCACGTTACGTGCTTTTATCATTTGTTCATTTTAATTTATTTAATTTCAAAACGACTATTTTGATTTATGTACTTCTAACTTTTATGTATTTTAATTCCTATATTTTCAAAACTTTTGTTTTGGTACCTGTACTTTTAAAAAATGACTATTTTCATAATTTAAATTTATTTGATCTCATTTGTACGATTTACCATTTCAAACAACACTATACTCAATCAATTTTTTGAAATATAATCATAATTTTGTATCGAAGAGTTTCATTATGTATAGAATTTATTTTACAATTTTTAAATAGACATTAAAATTGTCACTTTTCAAAAGGATAAGGATTAAGATATTTTTTTTAGTAAAATAAGTGGGAGTGGAGGATTCAAACCTACAACTTCTTAATTAGAGATATGTGTTAATTACCACTCAACTAAACTGGTAGCACGAAGATAATTAAACCAAATAAATTTTAGAATTCAATATCCAAATTTAATGGCTACGCCCAAAAATTAAAAAGGTATGACGTGGCATAACACTAAATCAAAATAGTTTTGTTTTTCTATGATTGAGATAAGCACGTGATATTTTTCAATTTAAAACATTTTAATAATACTTCGACCCCAAAGTTTTCTCCTTATTTGGTCCGCAGCCCCACCATTTTTCCGTGGGGTAATCAGACCCGCCTCTGTGATCGCCGCCGCACCGACGGCCCGGACAACCGGTTGGCGGCGGTCACCGGTCAACCCAACCTTTCGGGAGTTTTTTTTTTATTTTCTTTTAATTTTAATATATTTCAACCCAATAATGATTTAATTGGCAATTGGGTGGGAACCGCACATCATTTGGTCCCAAATAAACCCCAACCACCCCATCTTCTTTAGTTCGCTTTGGTAGCCACATCCCACGTTTAGCTGCCACGTTGTATAATAATTCCATTAAATACAAATTTAGTTTTTATTTGGTCACAATTTTTTAAAACTATTAATTTTGGTGCATAAGATTTGAATTTAGTTTATTTGGTCTTACCGTTTTGAAAATGATATATTTGGTACCATTTAGTTTTTGATCAGTCTCTCATGTTTGAATTTAGTTTCTAATTGATTTTTAATGTGACTTGATCACTAAGCTTAATGTAATGATGACGTGACAATTAATGTATGATGACTAGACTTTTATTAGAATTATTTATTGTCTGAATATGGTGGAGATTCGAATTATGGCATATAAAAAGTTATTAATACCTTAATAATTGAACTAAAGTTAGGTTGACAATGGTTTCCACCATACGTTGTGAGAGAAGGAAAAAGGTCAGTTTAGATTTGTTTGGGGGTAAAAATACCTTGGACACGTGGAGGATGCTTACTGTTGTTCAAGGATTAAAATATCCCAAGTCCACCTCGAACCTGCCGAAGAGGTCGGGTTCACCCATTGGGAAAATGCTATGTATACATGCCGAAGTCCGATCTGATTGGGGTTCGATCTACTCGGAACCCGATAGGTCCGACATGAGGAAAAAACATGTAACCGCCAGTCGTGTGTACTGTCGGATCCCTCACCTATAAATAGACGACCTCATTCCACGCTCAGGGATCATATCTCACCTCAAACTAAATACGGAGTCCGACCTGTACTGACTTGAGCTTCGGAGTGTTTACCCTCTTGTGCAGGTTCACTCTTGTGTTCAGGTCGAGCCGGGGACCAGGTTCGAGCTAGGTTTGTAAAGTGTCGTTGTGCAGACCTTTTGCATAAACAAGATTATAATAATTAAGATTTTAAAATTTTTTTCCACCTCTGTAATGTTATATTATTTAGAGAGAGTATCATTATTATTATTATTGTTTTTTTAGTACAACACGTGGGGTGGGGGATCAAACTCACAACCTCTTGGTTTGAGATATATGCAAATTATCGTTGAGCTATGCTCGCTTTGACATTATTATTATTTAGGGGAGCTCAGGATAATATAAACCATCAAAATTTATTGAGTGGGTCATACCTCAATTAAAAAAATAAAAATAAAAAGTGTTTAGAAGAACTAATTGTTATTTAATGACAGTACCTAATTTTCGATTTTGAAGTCAATGGAGATATGATATATCCATCATTGATACTCATGGATGATTTATAATTTTCAAAGTTACAATGTTGTAGAGATAATAATAGGGAAAATTAATTAGTCAATATTTTATAATGATTTTGAAGTTAATTGGCTGTAAATGTTAATAATTCATCTACTCCATCTAGATAATGCCATAGATTATTTTAGCTAGTATCTTATTTTTAGATTTATTTTCTAATATTTTACTTCTTCAATTGTTATTATTATTTTTAAATAACTTCTTGAATTGTTTTATATGTCATATAAATATACAATAATATATATTATGTCGTGCAAAATGATTATATGGAGACAAAACCGTCACATCGCTTAAACAATATATGAAGCTTACCAAATTTATTCGTACTTGAGATGAGTTAGTTCGATCAAAAATATTATATTGGAAAACATGCTAAAACACTTGTAACGATTGGGAATGCGGTGACTGGATAAAGAAGATATTATAGACATGTAAGTGAGAGACAATATCTCCATTTGGATAAAACCAAAAACAAAAAATCAGAAAAACTTATGCTCCAAGTGGATGGTACGTTGTCTCTAACATACTTCTAATCTCTCTAACTTAAATCGAGTTATTCTCGACCAAGAAATGATGTGTTATTGAATATTTCTTCCAGAAAAAAAAAATCATTTTCAAGGTTTTGGTTGTGGTTCATGATTTCATCATTTCTTTTGTTGGTAAGAAAAGATGTGGTGCAGATTACTATGGGTTGGTGACCAAAATTGCTTCACTTTCACCTGCCTTGAAAAAGATTTTGGATCATTTTACAAACTTGGGTTGGTGATGATAGCAACATTTTTTATTTTCAGCATTTTAAATGGATTCTTTAAATAATTAAAAAAAAAGTAACTTTTTTTAACAAAAACAAATGCAAATCCTCTTTTTAAGTATACAACCATAAAATTATACGTTTATATAAATTTTAACTTTTATTTTAACTTAAAAACAATAAAGTATAATCTTTACTAATGAAAGTTAGAAAGAATGAAAAGAAAACAATTATTTTAAAAATTTATAAATTGTTTTCGAAAATAGTTTTCTATTTCTTTAAACAAAAATTCGTCAAAAAAAAAAAACTTTTATAAATTTAGAAGTTATTTTTTCTTAAAATTTTAGTGTTTTAATGTACAACTTTTTCATAACAAATTATTTTTTTCTTTTATTTAAAATTAGGGGTTGGTGACACAATAGTTCCATTAAACATTACAGCATCCTAATATTGAGGAGTCATTTTATAAAGATTTTAAATTTCATTGTGGACTCAAAATTAGGTTGGTTCTATTTTGATCTCATAAATTTTCAAAATATTTATTTTTATACTTAAACTTTTAAGTTTCTTCCATTTTAGTCCATAAATATTCAAAATATCTATTTTAGTCTGGAAGTTTTAAAACAACTATTTTAGTGATTGGTATGTTACTCTACGCCTAATTAATATTCCCTTACTTAATGTTTGTCTCAAATCCATTTGACTTTAATACAATATACTCAAATCGACCAAAAATAGATAAAAACAAAATAAAGTTGAACACTAAACTGGTTAATTTTTCAAAATTCACAGATTAAAATAAACATCTAAAAAGTTTAGAAACCAAAATAGAACCAATTTAAAAGTTCAGTAACAAAAATGAACGTGTTATTTTTTTAGTACGACTAATGTGAACATACAATCGAATTTAAATTGTTCCTATTGAATTAAAGTGGAATTTAAAACTTTTTAAAAACAAACATTTCAAAATAGCTTATGAGAAAATAAGCTCTAGTCCTATGGTCTTCTTAGATGACGTTACACGAGTCAGTTCTATTTCATATATTTTCTTCTTGCGATTAGCGAATATATTGTCTTTTTTGAAGACCTAAAAACCCAAAATAAAAAAAATAAAATTGACACATTGGAGTTATATTTTGCCTTAAAATGAGTGCAAAAAGGCAGCTGTAGAGTCGCATTCATGACCCCACGTTTCCGAGAAAGACCTCAAGTCTTAACCTAACCTTCCATTTCAAGGCAAGGTTCTTACAGTCAAAAATCAGTTTCCTTCTTCAAATTTGAACAAATAATTATAGACCACGTAACACCCTGTTTTGTATATTGCTCAAATCCCATCTACATTCATCGTATTTTCGTCAGGGAAATATATTTCCTATTTATTTTTGTTGGTTTAAATATAATTAAATTTAGTTAGGTTTATCCTTTCATTTTTAAAATTTGACAAATTCGGTTCTTATTTGCAAAATATTCGTACACAATGGATACTATTTGATATAAATTCATAGGATCACATTTCAAGTAGTTTAGTAGATGAAGTGTCATGTTAAAATTATGATAGAAAGAAACTATATAAAAATGAAAATATAGATCAAAATGGTCACTGTTCAAAAGTAGAAGGACCAAAACGAACGTTTTGAAATACGATAATTAAAATGAACAAAAATTAGATATATAGAGACTGAAATTGATGTTTTGAAAGTACAAAAATCAAAATAGTCTAGAGCTGAAAGTACGTATTTAAACTATTTGATTTTAGTTATAATTTTATAAAACTAATTTTCACAATAGTTCCCATATTAACTTTTAAGGACCTTATCATTTTTTTATGAAAAATAAAAATTTAACAAATAGGTGTCTGGATAATTATTTTAAGGTATTTATAATTTTTTGCTAAAGCAAGTATAGCTCAACGGTAATTAGTATATACTTCGGTTCGGTTGTGAGTTTGAATCCCCTCACCGGTTGTATTAAAAAAAATGGTATTTATAATTTTTCAATTACTATTTTGGTTCCTATAATTTAGTCTAAATTTCAATTCTATCCTGTACAAGTTTACTTTCAATTTTTTGCCCAACTGATTTTAAAAATTATATAATTTATTTTTATTTAATTAAATCTCACAAAATGTCTCTAAATTATATTTTATTCACCAAATTTATTTTAATATTTACTCGGCCTTAAACCCTTAGAACAGTCCACCAAAATGGAAAAWTTTTGGCAATAGATGATAAATGTGTCGAATACTATTTTGTTTCTTTATTTTATTTTAATTTTTGGATACTGTCACATACCATTTATTAGTTATTTATGGGGTTTAACTAAATTAGAGACAAAAATGACGATTCTATGTTCATAAAGTCAAATCTTTAGAAAAAAAAATTGGAGGTATTTTTCCTTTCATATTCCACTTTTTATTGGTCATACAAAAAATTATTTATGAGAACGCCCAAATAATACTATTAACGTTTTTCACTAAAAAAATTGGTGAAATTGACAAAAACAGGACATTTTTGCTTTCAAACTGGTGGGCAGCATGCAGCACGTTGTAGTTATGCCCTTCCACGTCGGATTTGTTTTTGTAATAATAATTATTTTTTCTGTCTAATATTGGAATTTAAAAAAAAAAGTCTAATGGAATTGATTTTTCTAAAATTACTAATAGTAAATAATAATAATAATAACAACAATAAAAAAGACGCCGACTCTCCGCGGCCGGAGAAGCGCGTGGAGCCGCAGCGACAACCGGATAGAATCGACAATAACCCGGCACGTCATCGAAAGGCTAAAATCAAATATAGACCGTCGGATTACCCGCAGATGCTCTCGTTACCAACTTCATTTCAACGGCTACGGATCGTCCACGTCCAACGGCTAGAGTTCCTTCGGAAGAATCTTTCGAAATTTCGTCCCTACAGGCTACACTCTCCTTATCGGCTCTAGGGCATCCCGACCGGTTATTCCGGTAGCCGGGAGCGTGGCTGGACGCTGATCTATAAATACGTGGCTTTGTTCATTTTGTAGTCCCTGTACCGTTGAGCTTCGCCTTCTTTCTGGGGTCTGGTTTCGGTTGGCGTATTCGCTCAAATTCTTCCTCTCTTCCAGATCTACGCAGCCGATTTCACGAGGTTGGCGATCTCTCTCCACCACTCCATTCCCATTTTTCTTTTTCTTCTGTATATTTGGGTATGCGTGTTCAATGCCCCCTCTTTGCTCTCGGTTTCT
>NW_019104489.1:1757732-1795486 GCF_001995035.1 Momordica charantia
TGCTCTATTACTTAACGTTGGTCACTGGATTTAGTAGCTAACTATCTATGAAATTTGAGTCCGTTGTAATTTTTTAGTAGATCTAGTGCCCTTCTACATGAGTTATGGTTTCCTTTTGGCAGATCTGTATTTACCAATCTTAATTTCTCGTCCTACTTTGTATCGTGTTATGTTAAGCACCCTGTTTGGTTTCTCAGATTTCTCGAGGTTACAGCGTCATTTCCAACCTGTAAAATTTACCAAATTCTTCTTTGTATTTTTTGAATCTCGATCTTGTTACTTGAATCGCTGAAATTTCTCCATCAATTTTGATTTCTTGATGTTTCTGCTTCAACCTTGCTCTGTGGTAGCTGATGCAACTAAATTATAGAACATAATTAATAGTTACATTGTCACAACTAAATTTCTTTATACATGATCTAATATGCTGTTGTAACAATGTTTCAGAGATGGAGACCTTTCTATTCACTTCTGAATCCGTAAACGAGGGTCACCCCGACAAGCTCTGTGACCAGATCTCCGATGCGGTGCTCGACGCCTGCCTAGCTCAGGACCCTGACAGTAAGGTCGCTTGTGAGACCTGCAGCAAGACCAACATGGTCATGGTCTTTGGAGAGATCACCACCAAGGCAAATGTGGACTACGAAAAGATCGTCCGTGACACATGCCGAGACATTGGATTTGTTTCAGACGATGTTGGTCTTGATGCTGACAATTGCAAGGTCCTAGTTAACATTGAGCAGCAGAGCCCAGATATTGCCCAGGGTGTTCACGGCCACTTCACAAAGCGCCCTGAGGAGATTGGCGCTGGTGATCAAGGCCACATGTTTGGCTATGCCACTGATGAAACCCCCGAATTGATGCCCCTTAGCCATGTCCTCGCCACCAAATTGGGCGCTCGCCTCACCGAAGTTAGAAAGAATGGCACCTGCCCCTGGTTGAGACCTGATGGCAAGACCCAGGTCACTGTCGAGTACTACAACGACAAGGGCGCCATGGTTCCCGTTCGTGTGCACACTGTTCTCATCTCCACCCAGCACGACGAGACTGTTACCAATGACGAGATTGCCGCAGACCTCAAGGAACACGTCATCAAGCCCGTCATCCCCGAGAAATACCTCGACGAGAAGACCATCTTCCACCTTAACCCCTCGGGCCGCTTCGTCATCGGTGGTCCCCATGGTGACGCAGGTCTCACCGGACGCAAAATCATCATCGACACCTATGGAGGATGGGGAGCCCACGGTGGTGGTGCTTTCTCCGGGAAAGACCCCACCAAGGTCGACAGGAGCGGTGCATACATTGTCAGACAAGCTGCTAAGAGCATAGTCGCAAGTGGACTTGCACGCAGGTGCATCGTCCAAGTCTCATACGCCATCGGTGTGCCCGAGCCATTGTCGGTCTTCGTCGACTCATACGGAACCGGGAAGATCCCGGACAAGGATATACTTCAAATCGTGAAGGAGAACTTCGACTTCAGGCCTGGAATGATCACCATCAACCTTGATCTGAAGAGGGGTGGCAATGGCAGATTCTTGAAGACAGCCGCTTATGGACATTTCGGAAGGGACGACGCAGACTTCACCTGGGAGATTGTCAAGCCACTCAAGTGGGAGAAGCCTCAATCTTAAAGGAGAGATATCCGGTTGGTCTAATTTCTTACAATTCAATATCTGCGCTGTTTGTTACTTATTGAATGATTTTCGTATCTATCTTTCTTCTGCTGCTTTTATGTTCTAAAGAAATTATATTTGTTCTATTTCCTTTTCGTAGTTTAAATTTCTTGTAATATTTTTATAATTCTAAATACTATCGATGAAATGAAAGAAGCATTTTGTTGAAGCCTTCTTCTTCTTCTTCTTCTTCTTTATTTAATGATGATTTTGTGGGGCTGTAATCTTGGGAATGGAATTAATGATAAACGATCTCTAACTAATCCAATTAATAAACCTAAGTAATTAATTAAAATTGATTACAAATATACCAACTCAAGCTTTTGGAAATGTTGTGACGTTACCAATTTATCACAAGGCTCGTTCAATCATTTTTAGAAATTTGTTTTTCCTTAGATGTGTCATTATAGTAGTGTTCACATTTTGATTTTCTTTATTCGCTAAATCACTACTTTAACTACTTATTCAAATTCATGTAATTAAACTTTTATCTAGTCAAGAAATAATTTACTGAGGTTACTTTTTTTTCACCTTTGCAAAATTAAAGAATCTGAACTTATGTCTGGAAGCCTCGTTAAATTTGAGAGTTGAAAGCTCAACGACTAAAAGGTGTGGTTCAAGAGAACTTGCCAAAAACAAAAATCATATTGTTTTGGTTTGTTACTATGTAAATGACATATTATATTGTCCAAATTCTATTCATGACCTCTATTTGTCATTAAGTGACAATTAAATCAAATAATAGTTATATAAATATCTTATTTATTTTAAACGCTACATCATAAATAATGGGAGGAAATTTGAACCTACATTTACTAGAAATATGCAAAGTATCTCCGTTATTATCCATCTCTAGAGTATATATAATATTTTAAAAAATTCTATTATCTTGATAACCGCAAATATCTTGAAAAAGACATATAGTTTCTATATTATATCTATCAAATAAGTCATCGTCTTTCTGTGGGGAATTCGTGCTCTGTATTATGGATTTTGCATTTACTCGCACATTATCTGTTGGGTAAATATCAACCAAATGTAAATTTTATTTTAGATAAAAATAAATATTGTGAGTGACATCTATTCTTCTTTCTAGAGTAGTGACATATTACTTAATTTTTTGTGTTGTTCAGCAACGCTATGTTTACAGAAGATGATAAAACATTTGATCACAAATAACAAATAACTTGATATGGAATTAAATTTTTTATGACAAATAACAAATAACTTGATATGAAATTAACTTTCAGGAATTTATACGATACTATTTTTTTTCCTTCCACGAACCCTTTTTTCTTGACATGATATGACAATGCCTAGTGACAATTATAGCCTCAATTTCTTGGTAGTCGTGCATGGTTTCAATTTATAATTCTGGTCCACCGTTTAAATGAAAGGATTAGTAAATTGATAGCCCATATACAAGACATTATCTCTTAAATAAATACATAATATTATTATTATTATTATTATTCAGAAAAAAAATAGCCATGAGCAATTTCATGCCGTCTCTATGAACTATATATGGGCCGGCCCGCCAGGCAATATTGGGCTGTATGGCCCATATCAATGGCATGCGAACGGAGCCCTAACTGAGGCAAGTGGACTATAATTTATAATTTATAATTCTGCTTGGCATACTTTTTAATTTAATTTGTTTTATTTATTCCCATTCATCTTTGTAAGCTTAACATAATGATAATTAGAAAGTTGACCTAAAAATTAAAATCATGTTGAAGTTTGATAAGGGTCATTTTAGGAATGAAATACTTTGAAAATAAATAACTTATCAATTTAAATTTTTATATTATTTTTAATGTGACGTGACATTAACTTTCCATTACAATTTTATTTATTAAAATTAAAAGACAAGTTTAACGTAATGAAGTTACAGCTCTTAAAAAAAGGAGTAATGAAGTTACATGAATACAAATAAGTAACAAAAGTACAAAAATTATAATATTAATTGAAGTTTATAATTATTGTTTTTTTAAACGTCAAGTTGAGTGGACCAGGGGGATAAATTTCAAAAGTACATTTTTTTATTTTGAAATAGGTATAATATTAAATAAAGTAAAAAATAATAATTTAACAAACAAATTGTTAATAAATTAACTCAATTTGTTTGTCTACATCACTTTATTTGACCCATATTCTTAATAACAATATAATTATAGATAATCATCCATCATATTTCATCAACTTCCATTTTAGAATATTCCTTTATTATTTTTATCGGCTTACCAGCACTTTTTCATCAATAAAAAAGTTAATTAAAAATGCCATAAGCTATTAAAATAATAATTCCAGTTGAGCCGACTTGTCGTTTTCCCTATCCTTGGTCAACTACAGCTCTCCCACCGCCAACTTGCACCATCCAAACCTTCCTCATCCGTCGATCTTTTGGAATCTGACGGTCAAACTTGATCAAAGATCAACGGCTGCGATTCGTAGTTCGGGTGGAGGCTCAAATTTTATTTTATTTTATTTTTATCTTCGAGTCGTTGCCCCCAAAGTCTTTCTTCAATTTCGGTTACTGTCAGGGAATAAATGGACGGAGATGAAACGTAATGGCTGTCTGTGAATGCATATTACAGACGGGAGGCGACGGAGGAAGCTACGGTCGCCGGAAAGTTGATCGGAGGTAGGAGACGACCGACGGAGTTGAACGAAGTCAAGTCAAGGAAATCTCGACGACTCCGTTCTGCTCGCAGCAGTCGGCTGCTTCGAGGTTTCTGATTATATATTTTAGTCTCCGCACCGAACGCGAAGGCAATCCTGTCGTTACTCTGATTCAAGCGTTGAGGTACTGTTCCCGTAGAATTTGATATCTGATTAACGGTATGAATCGAGATTTTGTAATTTTTAGCTTCCAGTTGAACTGATGATGTTTTTCCAAGGTGTTAAATAACATGCATGATGTTGAGTATCTTAGTTTAATAGGTCTGGAAAATTGAGCTCAATTTGCTATTAGTGAGAATCTCAGAGTTTTAGGTTGTGATCGACGAAGTGGTATGGTATCTGCCTTGTTATCCGGTCCTTATTCTATTGATCTTGATAACGAGCATTTTGGTGAACTGCATGTACGTAAGGCGTTTGTTCGAGCTCTTGATATGATCCTCGCCCCCTCTGTCCATTTGTTTGTTTAACTTGCTCATTTTATGTAACTAGGAACAGGAATGTTGATTAATTTTTGAAAATTCGTATTTGTTTAATTTCCCGTTCTCTATTTTTGAGCTTGTGTTTGAAGTTGGATACATTTCTGGTTAAATACTTCTTCTTGAATACATTCTGACAATGTGACAGTCGATAATGCCTTTCGTTTGTAAGGTTTAATCACTTGTTCTAGCAACAGTGGCACATTTTTTGTTTTTATGTTACTTAAAAAGTAAACACTTGTAAGTTGTAAGACGACGAAGAGAAAGTAATGGGTGATTTTTATTAACCTACTATTTTTGGCTTCAGTTGGGGCATCCGTGAGTGAAGAAAACAATGGGATGCTTTGGTTGCTGCGAAGAAGATGCTATCCAGAAGGCCGCTGATGACAGCAGAATGTACCCAGTTAAAAGTTCATTAGGTAAACGTAATGATGCAATAGATATCAACCATAGCGAGGATGATATATCCTCATATCATAAATGCAAAATGTTATGTATGTTTGAAAATATTATCACCAGAATTTATAAATGCTCCTTTTGTAGCTTTATCTCTATGCCATTTAATGCTGACTATAATATGTGTGATTCTATTTGCACTTGCTTGTTTGTGCGTGTGCACAAAGTTCAGAATCCTATTATAACTCTGTTCCTGTTGTCTATTAATGTAATCGAATTTATCAAATAGTAAATAAGCAAAGCTCTGTCATGTAGGAACTGATGAAAGCTATCACAAATGGCAAGCTGCACCTAAGAGTCCTCCAATAGTGAAAATGCGGCCAATTGAGGTCCCTGCCATATCATTTCAGGAACTAAAGGAGGTTACAAAAAATTTTGATGCAGACAGTTTGATTGGAGAGGGTTCCTACGGTAGAGTATACTATGGGGTATTTACAAATGGGCAGTCTGTGGCAATCAAAAAGTTAGATTCCAGCAAACAACCTGATGATGAATTCTTATCCCAGGTTTGATTGTCTACAGTTATTCATGTTGTAATGTTCTTTAAAATGGCTGTCACTATATATTTTGACTAATTTTTCAAACTTATAGGTTTCCATGGTTTCAAGACTAAAGCACAATAATTTTCTAAATTTGATTGGGTACTGTGTTGATGGCAATTCTCGAATTCTTGCATATGAGTATGCTTCAAGTGGATCTCTTCACGACATTTTACACGGTACATAAGATTAATCTTAGACTGCAATAGTTCGTATGCTTGCCTATGCAACGGAGAGCAATTTGAGGTTGCATGTTCTCTGTTGTTGTATACTGATCAATGCTTTGGAGGTTGATTGAAATTTTCATGACATGATTCTAATGCAGGGAGGAAAGGAGTCAAAGGAGCACAGCCTGGTCCTGTTCTTTCCTGGGCACAGAGAGTAAAAATTGCTGTAGGGGCTGCAAAGGGGTTGGAGTATTTACATGAAAAGGCTGATCCTCATATCATCCATCGGGACATAAAATTGAGCAACGTTCTAATATTTGATGATGATGTTGCAAAAATTGCTGACTTTGATTTGTCAAACCAAGCCCCTGATATGGCTGCACGGCTTCATTCCACTCGTGTTCTTGGAACCTTTGGTTATCATGCTCCCGAGTAAGTTGATTCTAATATTTCTTTAGGGTGATTTCAGATGTTTTCCCATGTCTAGATTATTTTTTCCCTTTCAAGCACTAGCATTTTAGGCTCCATAAATGACTGCTGTATTTTTTTTTCAGTCGAATGCACACACAAAATCACAGCTAACAAGTAACAAATAAAAGAAAAATGAAAATGGAAAAAGAAGTGCTAAGTTGTCGTTTGATAACCCTTTCGTTTTTTTTAAATTTTAATTTATGCTTTTTTTTTTACTACAATTTCATGGGTTAATTTTTTACCTCTCTTGAAAACATATTTGAATTCTTAGCTAAATTTAAAAAACAAAAATAAGTTTTCAAAAACTTTATTTTTTTCTTTCCAGATTTGCCTAGATTTTGAAAATATGTTTATAAAAGCTATATAACAAAACCTAAAAACTATATAACAAAACAAAAAACCAGGTGAAAGTAATGTTTAGCTTCATTTTTTCAAACAGGAAATAAAAAATGAAATGGTTATCAAACGGGCCTAAGTGGTCCGACGTTGTTGATCATGGCCCACGTGGCTACTGTAAACACCACAACTGATTCGTTAATTCACTAAAGAATAATACAGATGGTATTTATTAAATAAAGACAGGGAAGTAACCGAGAAGGAAGAGTATCTCAACTACCTGCTAGTTAAAGTATTATTCTTATACAATAATACAACCAAACCGACCAATTGGTGAGCTTAATATTTCATAACTAACTCCGGCTCAGCTATCCAACTTCTGAATCACTTTGATAACTCATACAACAACTTCACAGACGTCATTGGTAACTTGGTAACTGTAGAAGATCTTTAGGGGAAAAAAAGGGAGAAATAACTATAGAAAAGATCAAACACTTTATATCATTTGTTGATACCATCTAATGAAAGTTGCGGGTTCCTCAATTCCTTCTCCATACTTCTTCCAAGATTCAATGGAAAGCATTACTACATAACTATAATATACCATTAACAATAACTATAAGCTAATGTGTTGTGGGTCGTTTCCCATTTTGAAATTTACAGGTACGCAATGACTGGACAATTGAATGCCAAGAGTGATGTGTACAGTTTTGGTGTTGTCCTGCTTGAACTTTTGACAGGAAGAAAGCCAGTTGATCATACATTACCTCGAGGACAGCAAAGCCTCGTGACATGGGTACATTTTTGCGCTACTCTTCTTTTCTTCCTCCTTTTATCCACCTTCTGAGCTTGAGTTCAGTATGTTTTTAAAACGTTTTCAGGCAACGCCCAAACTTTGCGAGGATAAAGTCAGGCAGTGTGTTGATGCAAAACTAGGAGATGAGTACCCTCCCAAGGCAGTTGCTAAGGTACCCATCCTTTTATTTTCTTCTTTGGTGATATTATCTCTCCTCTCTCTCTCTGAGTGCTTGCCCGTGTAAGAATCCCTTCGGTTCTTTTTAGAACCATCCTCCATCTTAGGGGAAGAGAAGAGAAGTGGACAGCCACAAAGTTAAAAGTTCACCAACATGGTTAAAAGGATAAATAATAAAAACCGGTAGCTTTCAATTTGAGCAAAAATTGGGATGCTATTTTTTGCGATTTCATTAGACACAATGAACAGAGTGAAAAAGAGAAACAAGAAAGAAAAAATGCTGACCACCATTCAATTTTTTGTAAGGAGAGAAAAATGCTGAAAAGATATAAAATTTTCTTTTTTTCAAATTTTTATTGGTGGTGACCGGTGGTGGTATGCACAGCAGGGACAATTGGGAATTTGGGATGCTATTTTTCTGAGAAATAATCTCTCTCTCTCTTTTATATCAGACAGAAATGTTCAGATCTTTTCTGCAGAATGTTTTATATTATATAATAAAATCTTGAGGTCCCTTTCTGTGATTTTTATTGCAGTTTGCGGCCGTTGCAGCATTGTGCGTTCAATACGAGGCAGATTTCAGGCCAAACATGAGTATTGTAGTCAAAGCTCTGCAGCCTCTGTTAAATGCCCGACCTGGTCCTGGTGGTGAAGCACCATAAACAGTAAATCTCTCTCTCTCTCTGTGTTTCTGTGGGTTTTTTTCGTTGGTTCATGTGCCAACACGTGAGCTGCAAATTATTAGCAAGGGAATTAATTTCCAGTAGGTGGTGGTGATCAATTTGTTTCCAAAAAGAAAACAGTGGGATGGGATACATAATTATGATTTTTATTTGATATATGAGGTGTAGACACTGCTTTTGCCTCTCATTTGTGTGCATGCTTCTTAGTTACACCCACGTGCATGATGGCCCATTTACTTCCACAAAACTCTCTTTCTTTCCTTGAAAGAAAGTTGAAGTCCTAGTCCACAGCTTAGTTTCACTTTTGGTTTTGGCTTCACGAGCTGAAAGGCAAAAACCAGTACCTTTTTTCCCCTCTGACACACTGCACCTGCACGGCTCCACGTCCCTTCTTTTTCCTTTTCAGCTTGGAGTTTGGACCCCCTCTCCATGTTCTTTTCTTTTTCTTTTAGTTTTCTATTTCCCAAAGTTTTGAGGTATTTTTTTAGGCCAAACTCTCTAAATCTCTCCTAAATTATTAGTTTACTGTTTTAGAGGACTTTTAGCAAAAAGTACTTTTAAAGGTTATTAAATACTTTAGTCATAAATGCTTCATAATGACCTATTTTAGGTTCGGTGGTTCTACGTAGTCTTTAAAAGTGCTTTTGAAGTACCAATCAGAACATAATTTAATTGATTTATATGTTTCTCACCTACACATGTTGAACTACTGAATACTTTTGAAGTGTTTCTCATTTGGTGTATGTTTAGGCGGAAAGATTTTCAATATTACGAGGGTATGATACTACTATTTGTTATTTGCACGTCTGCACCATGTAAAAACGATGCGAGGTAATTATTTAGAAAGAAAATTCTTAGTGTGGACAGGCCATGGTACTATAATTTTCTTGTTTAGGAATATTTTCGGTCATGGCGAAAAGCACTTCACACACAGTTATCTTATTTGGAAATAATTCAAAGGTTCTCGTGACAGAGCAATTGTAGAGTGCTGTTGACCGAAAAGTACTTAAAAGCACTTTTTAGAGTATTAGAGTCAAACTACCATTCTAGCCACAAAAGTAAGTACAACATTAACTCAACACAAGTTCTCTCTCTCTCTCTTTTTATTTTTTTTATTTTTTTTTTATTTTTATTTTTTATATATCAGAACACAAGTTCATTTGATGGGAAAGAGATTCAATTATATAGAAAATAAGTGGAAGTATAATTTAATGATAATTATGAATTTGGAAAGTATAATTTAATGATAATTAACACTAGTTAAATGGGAAATTTAATTATTGCATGCAATTAATTGTTACGTGTTTGAAGAATCGAAAGGCTAGGAACAGTACCTAATCATGAATATTGTTTAGTTTGATTAACTAAACAATAAAAAGAAAACCTCGTTAATTAGAATTAATCTCATTAGCTAACTAATTGACTTTATAATTAATTCTCGATTTTTTTATCATCCATTTATATATATATATATATATATATATATATATATATATGCTACGTTAATGGAAAAAAAAAAAGTCCATATATTTCAATTTTCACTCAAATTGAACCGATTTACCTTGTTCAATTTTTACTGCATTCCCAAAAATTTTCCTCAACTTGCTAATTTCAATGGAAAATTAACCACGATGGATGCATAAGATCTGACCATTATTTTTTTATGGTGAACTTACAATATATTTAAATTCATCACAAAATTTAAAGGTAAAAAGGAAATACATCCGCCAACTTGAGAATAACTCAATTGGTTAAACATGCATCTCCCTTACGAATGCCTCTAAAAATTTGACAAATGTTTATATAGAAAAACCATAAAAAAACATATATCCCATTTATACATTTATGAATAGTATTTAGCAAGGGATGAGTGATGACACGGAAGCATTTAAGTATTTTCTTTTTAAAATTTTTTTTATATCTAAATTAATTTTTCTTATGGTGATTGTGAATGAGAAATTGATTCTTAAATACGAAATATCAGTTTCAATAAATTTGTTAAAAAAAAGTTTCAATAAATTAAATATATATGTATCTTTTTTTTCACTGGTTAGAAAATATGGAAGGCTAGGTTAGGAACGAAAAGTCTACATTTTTTTTTTGTTATATGAGTTGGAAATATATAATTAGGTCCTGATTTCCCAATATCCAACAATATTGATTTCTTTCCAATCGTGAAATTATATATATAACAAAGAAGTATTAAAAAAAAATTCCAATAACACAATTAATTCGTTATAGATTTGTGAGCATAACTCAATGAGTTAAAGTTGCATTTGAATCCTCCACCCCATATTGTATTAAAAAAATGACATTATGTCATCCAAATGTTTCCTTTTTATTTATTAGGTTATAAATTTAAAATATAATTTTAGTCCTCAAAATTTTAATTCATATTTTTATATTGATCCCTAAAATTCCAAAACAAGTCTATTCTAATTTCTTAAGTTTTAATAAATTTTACGTTTTTCTTTTAGTACCCATGGAGGGATGGAATTCGAGATTAGAAAGATTAAAATTGAGATTAGGCTAATAAAGTTTAGATTCAATTATTGTAATTAAAATCTTTAATGAAGAAAGTGACAAGTTACCCCCACTCTTTTTTTCCCCTTATTTTCTCAATTCTACGGTCTTTTCTCAAATAATGCGTATTTAACACATTCTTACTCAAATTTTAAAAATAAACACTAAATTTAGAATTAACTAAACTTTGGGAGGCTAAATATAACTTTTAAATTTTTTGCAATTAAATTGAAAATGAAGGTAAATTTTAACGCCAAAAATTATATTTAAATCTATTTATTAATCAAGAAATTCTACTTTAGAAGTAATGTAATTAATACCTTTCAAAATTAAATAAAAAATAAACTAACAAATCCAATGAAATTCAACTAACCACTCAAGATCAATTTATAAAATGCCCGAATAAAACCATGAAAATACTTAAACCTACAATAAAATTAAATAGGTAAGAGAGTGTTCAAATCAGGATATTAAATTTTTATCGGCGACATTTTCATCCAAGTTCCTATATGTCAATAGGTTCGATATCGACATAATGTGTTAATCGACATTTTCATAGTACCGTAAAATTCTTGATAAAATAGTAAAAGTATCAACAAAATATCTCTAGTATGAACATAATATTAATATTAACAAAATTTAACTTATTTAAAAAGATTGAAACGTTGATTTGTTATTTTAAATGTTTTTTAATCAACTTTTTAGATATCCATCAATATCGATATCAATATTTTATTAATATTTTCATACAATTGAGACTTTCATATTTTTATCAATATCAACATTTAAAACTTTAGTTCAAACTTAACAATAAAAATTATGAGTCGAGCTAGAAAACATGACGGAAAGAATCAATTCTTACCAAACTATTACCCGCTATCTACGAGACTCACGAATCTTTATATAAAAGAATTGGCAAGTTTAGCTATTTTAAGGTAGTAATTACACTATTTATTTAAATTTAAAGTGTCTTAAAGACTTCTCATTTACTTAGAATCAAACTATCACACAACATGCATTTCGATTTCACATATTGAATGGAGAGTTTCATTTGAATTTTTTAAAATAATTTAATACTAAAATTGACAAAACTAAAAATAGATTTTTTTTATGCTACATTCATTTTATTTATTTATTTTGCTATACGCACTTTTTTTAAAACATTTCAAAAATCTAAGTTAAAATTTCAAAACTAAAAAAAGTAAAGTAACTTTTAAGAACATGTATTTAGTTTTGAAATTTAACTAATAATTCAAATATGTTTGAAAATATTAAAAATAAAAATAAAAATGGTGAAATACCTAGCATAATTTAAAAAATAGAATATCAAAATAAAATGAATAACAACAGCCAACAGCACCTTGGTTCAAAATTTTGTTTTTATTTGTTTAAAATGTGCAACTATGAATTCAAATATGTATTTTAAGAAGGTAAAAGCATTTGTTAAAATTTTGTCAATATGTCGATATTTTCATATATCTATGAATTCGACGTTGACATTTTGGTAGCATCGCAAAAAAGTCGTCAATATAAAAAACATATATCAACAAAATATCACTAATGAATATATTAATAATAAGTATTTTTAACTTACTTAATTAAAAATTATGAATGGCTTAGATATTTGTATGAAATAAATCTAATTTTACAATTTTTTCATAAAATATCTATCACCGTCGATTTAATTAGTATTTTCGTAAAATTGAGACATTGATATTTTTATCTATTTTAAATATTGAAAGAGACAGAAATTATGGATAGCCAAAAATAAAATTTTATATACATAAAACTAAAAAGTACTAGACTTATTTATTTATTTTGTTTTTAGTATTGGTGGTATCTGCATAATAATCTTATGAATTGATGGGTAACATCAGTGAGTTGAATGATGGGCATGGCTGCCTACTTTCTGAAAAAAGAAAAGAATTTTTTTTTTCTCACTCTCCCTAAGAAGTAAAACTTCATATTATTTAAAGTTCTAATGATAATAATAATAATAATAACAACAACATTAATAAATACAATACAAACAACTTTAATTTTGTTTTTATTTCTCTCCCTCTCTTCATATTTTATAAATTCATGTTGATTTTGTTTTTTCTGTCTGCATCCTCCTCTCTATATTAGTTCAACAAGAGTCGAAAATTTTAAAGCTAAGATAATGACTTCTTCAGTTAAGTTATATTCGCATCTTTTTTCTTAAACTCGAATCCATATTAGTAATTAATATTATCACATGATTTTATGTGCACTATTTATGTATGTAGAGGATATTCGTCGTACTTGATTTTATTTTTTAGTACAACATATGGGAGCGTGGATCAAACGCACAATCTCTGAAAGTATATAACAATAATCGTTGAACCAGGCTCGTTTTGATATATTTGTCGTACTTGTTGGGAAAATAAAAGGAAAAAAATAATTGAAATGTTGAAAAAGTTGAGCTAAAAATCCTTGGCTAGTGTTAAAAATAATGTAAGGTTGAATAATATTAAATAATTATTTGAGAAATAAAATTTTATAGGGTGAACGGAATCTAGACAATAGATGATTACTATAAAATTTGCTGTTAATTATAGCTGATTTGATTAGACATTGTACATTTCTTTTCATTCCAAATATTTTCCCCACATTTATAACCTATTATTATTAAAAATTTAATTTATACAAAAGGTTCCTAATATATATATATATGATTAGTTTCAATTTTGCCCCTCGTGTTAGTTGAATAGATAAAACACCAATTAGTTTAATCAAGGTTGAAAGTTAAAACTACAAACATTTGTTGTACTAAAAAAATATATACATCGATTTTTTAATTTTAGTTATATAACACTTTTGGTCCGATTTAGATTTAGTGTCTATTGTAGTGCTCGAGATTTCAAAACAACACTTTCAGTTCTTTTCTAAACATTTAACCTTTAGTTGACCAACAAAAAGAAATGTCGTGGTTAGTGGCCGACTATATTTACTGGTTTTACAAAATATATTAGTTAATTTTTTTTTTCACTATACTTTACCTGTCACTTCTTCCTCCTTCGTAGTCCCCTTGAAGGCTTGAAGCTGAAGTCCGATCACCAAAAATAAAAGTTAAACGAATATATTTTATCAAATCAACAAATACAGTTAAAAAAAAAATGAAAACACCACGTCACTTTTCTATTACTCTACCAAAATATCAAATCAGCTTTAAAGAACACCCACTTAAAACTAGTTTACAATTTCCAAATCTCTAGGACTAAAAATGACTTTTGAAACTTCAACAAAAAATGACACCAATTCCAAATAAAAATGTATTTTTTCTTCACTTTAATTTATAATTTATTTACTTACTTTTGTTTTTCTCTTTTTAAATTAAATTTGGTATAATTTTGTTGCAAGATATAATGAAGACAGCGGCAGTCATGATTCGATGGGGCAGGGAAGAGAGAGAAAGAAGAGCGCGCCAAAGAAGACGTCGCGACCTTATAAGTTCCCCCATACCACTCCATCTCACTCACTTCCTTCACTCTTCTGTGATCGCTCCTCCGCCGCCGCCGCCGTCGCATTTTCGCAGCTTCAGGTACTCCCTAATCGAGAACCTCATTATCGTCCATGCTCCGGAGATTGTCTGTTCTTTGCATTTTCCCTCTCAATCTCATCTTCCTGCTTTTCCGAAAGCTCTTCCGCCTGTCTCTTCTTTCGAGAAGTATGATTACTATAACTTCTACGAGTCATCATTTCGATTTTGTAGCTTTTGTTCTCTCTGTTTCCATTTTTTTCAATTTTTTATTTGGAAATGAACGATGCATTTTGGACTTTCGTCGACTGAAAAAGGAAAGTGAAACTCGGATATGATTTTAGTACATGAATTTCTTCGGCTTTGTCTGCTTTGGATTTCTTGACTTGTATGTTTGCTTTGCTTCCTTTTGGAGTGGGAAAATAATTGAGGACAAGACTTCTTAGGTACGATTGTTGGTTCTAAGTAGTGTAATCTTGCCAATCAAGTGCTGTCGCTTTAATTTCTCATGTTCATGCTTCCACTTGTTAGCTCGACCTTTGATACGGTTCCGATCTATCGGTTCGTTTGCTTCACTTTTGTTCTTCGCAGGTTATCTCTCTTTCTTTCTCTCTCTCTCTCTCCCTGCGATTGCAGAAGTTTCCGGTGTTTCTTCCGAGTGTCGTACTTTTTGGCCTTTTTTGTTTAATTTTTGGCGGAAACTACTGTTTTATGCTGAGAAAAATGAGTTTCTATCCATGCAGCATTTTATTCCTTCGTTTTCGTGCTTTCTCTGTTTGTCCTCTGTTTGGTTGATGGGAAAATGAGTGAGCAAGAAATTCTAGGATCCACTTTAATTACGATGCAGAGTTTGAAAGTTTTAATTGGAGCTAAGATTTCCTGGTCATTTAATTCTATCTGGTTTAGATCTTCAACTAACTAACAAGTACCTCTCTAAATCTTATCTCCAATTTATATTCCTTTTTTTTGTAAGCCGGCTACCATTCCACGACGGAATTTGGCTGTCTCCTTAATTTATCATTCCTTTGCTGCCTTGGGAAAAAAATATTAGGATGTTGGATTCTGTATTTGTATCCAACTCTTCTTATTATTATTGCTGCACGCGCATGCATCTGTGCACAATTAAACAGATGAGCTTTCATTCCTCTGAAAATGCTGGAGCCTGGAATATTCTTCCCTTTCGTTTCTGTTTCTTCGGCTGTTTAGAGATGGTAATTCGTGACGACTTTGTCAATTTTCTCGGTAGTGGTGTATAGTCTTTTTGTGGATGTCATTCTCTGACGAAGAAGGGAAACGTGTTAATTTTTCCAGATCGTTTGCTATCCTTCTTATTCTAAGTGCCAACTTGGAAATTTCTTCTGACCATTTTTTAGTCTTCATCGGTTACAGGAGGAGGATATAATCTGGTAGCACTATGTCAGATCTACAGACTCCTCTGCGCCGAAAGAGGAAGAAGGTCTGGGTGGACTACTTCGTCCAATTTAGATGGATTTTAGTTGTTTTTGTTGTTCTTCCCATATCATTCAGCCTATACTTCTTCACATATCTTGGAGACGTCAGATCTGCTTGGAAGTCCTACAAGAAACGCCAGAAGCAACACGATGAAAATGTCAAGAAAGTTGTGAAGCGCCTGAAACAGAGGAACCCAGCCAAGGATGGCCTAGTTTGCACAGCTCGAAAGCCCTGGATCGCAGTTGGAATGAGAAATGTTGACTATAAACGGGCACGCCACTTCGAGGTTGATCTATCAGCCTTCCGAAACATTCTGGAAATTGACCAACAAAGAATGATTGCCAAAGTTGAGCCCCTTGTGAACATGGGCCAAATAAGTAGAGCCACTGTTCCACTGAATCTCTCTCTAGCCGTGGTTGCTGAACTTGATGATCTTACTGTCGGGGGACTCATCAATGGCTATGGTATAGAAGGAAGCTCCCATCTCTACGGCTTGTTCTCCGACACGGTTGTCGCATATGAGATTGTCCTAGCAGACGGCCGGGTTGTCAGAGCTACCAAAGATAACAAGTACTCGGATCTTTTCTATGCAATCCCATGGTCCCAGGGGACAATTGGCCTTCTAGTCGCTGCCGAGATCAAGCTTATACCAATTAAAGAGTATATGAGAGTTACATATAAACCATACATAGGCACTTTAAGAGATATAGGACAGGCTTACATGGATTCTCTCGCACCTAGAGATGGAGATCAAGACAATCCAGAGAAGGTTCCTGATTTTGTAGAAACTATGGTTTATACTCCTTCGGAAGCTGTGATCATGTCAGGTAGATATGCTTCTAAAGTGGAGGCTAAGAAAAGGGGAAATGTGATCAATAATATCGGGTGGTGGTTCAAACCATGGTTCTACCAGCATGCAGCTACGGCACTGAAGAGAGGGGAGTTTGTGGAGTATATTCCTACAAGGGAGTACTATCATAGGCACACCAGGTCTTTGTATTGGGAGGGAAAGCTCATTCTTCCATTTGCAGATCAGTGGTGGTTCAGGTTTTTCATGGGATGGCTTATGCCTCCCAAAGTTTCTCTGCTGAAAGCTACTCAAGGTGAAGCTATCAGAAACTATTATCACGAAATGCATGTAATTCAAGATATGCTTGTTCCTCTTTACAAGGTTCCGGATGCTTTGGAGTGGGCTCATCGCGAGTTGGAGGTATTGATTTTTTCACCTTAAAACTTCTGGTTTTTCTTATATATTTGCTGGAGGTGTGGAGCTAGAAACTTTCATGGGAGGGGCAAGATTTTGCATTCTAACTATTTATGTGCATGTTTTTAGTGTTTGTTTTTATATACCTCTTGTTATTTTTGACTATTGGACAAATAAAGAGCGGGGCAGTGGTAATAGGGAAATGGCTGATGAGCCGTTCACAATTTAGAAGTGGATTTCAATGGAAGTATGAAGTTTTACTTGGTTAACAACAGCAATTTGTTTGTGTGTTCTGCACAGGTTTACCCCATTTGGCTCTGCCCACACAGAATCTTCAAGCTTCCAGTCAAAACCATGATATATCCGGAACCAGGATTTGAGTTTCATCGTCGACAGGGAGACACGCACTACGCGCAGATGTACACAGATGTTGGACTGTACTATGCACCAGGCCCCGTCCTGAGGGGCGAAGTTTTCGATGGTTCGGAGGCTGTCCGAGGATTAGAGAAATGGCTTCTAGAAAACCATGGATTCCAGGCTCTATACGCGGTGTCGGAACTGAATGAGAAAGATTTCTGGAGAATGTTTGATGGTGGACTGTATGAGCAATGCCGGAAGAAGTATGGTGCTGTAGGAACCTTCATGACTGTATACTACAAGTCCAAAAAAGGAAGGAAAACTGAGAAGGAAGTGAGAGAAGCTGAACTTGAACAAGCTCATCATGAAACTACTTATGCAGAATTGGATCAACCACAATAAAACTAATCTCCACTCCATGCTCAAATATTTGGTGAGTTTTCTTCCTTAATTCTCTCTCTCTAATCATCCAGAAAATGATGGTTTTGAAGTTTGATATATGATCTGAGTTGCTGCTTGTCTGACCCTCCTAGGCTTCTTAGTGGTTATTATTTGGAAATGTCGTAGTTTGAACTGCTGAACTTGATGGGTTTATCATCAGATTTTCCTCTTTGATGCTATGTTTCCATAGGAAGATGAGATGTTAGAGCTGAATGTTTGGTGGAGATATATAATGTAATAAAAATGATGATCTTGATGGATGTTTTAGATCAAAACTATGAATAACATGAAATTTCATTTAAAATATTTCAAAAACTTCTCTTGAAGAGTAATGATTACTATTTATATTCACTAAATTGTCAAATATCTTCAAAAATTTATCACGTCAGCGTTTAATAAGTCTTTTTGACCCATTATACTATTCACTCTCTAAAATACAACTTTTTAACTCTATATCCTTATAATTTAGCTCTATGTATGTATATGGACCCGTTAAACACTTTTTTTTAGCCAACTGAAACCAACTCAATGGGGTAATTGACATATAATTTCAATCAAGAAGGTGTGAGTTCGATCCCCTACTTCACATGTTATATTAAAAAAAAGTATATGTATTTGAACACATGCCCTGTTGTACTAAAAAAGAACGAAAGCACATTTTTTTAAGAATCCAAACTTATTATAAAAAAATTGTCCAAACTTTTAATTTAATGGAAAAAAAAGTCTTAATGAAAATTTTAGTAAAAGTCCAATCAACTAATATTCTACTTGAAAAACTTCTACATAATTAAACAATTATTATTATTATTTGAGATTGGATAAATATTTAGGTTTTTTTTTTCCTTATTTGACTAAAGGTGTAGATTTGAACTTCTAACTTTTTAGTTAAAGATATATAACTTAACTAGTTGGACTATATTTAATATTTAAATTGATACTATCGAATTTCATCGATGTATTCTAAATATCCCTTTGACAAATTGATATTTCAGTTGCCATTTACATATTCACATTTAAATATTTCTATATTAACAATAAAGATTTTGAGAAAAGTAGTTCAATAGTTAAAGGTATATTTCTCATCTCATCTTTTTCTCACTCTTACATGCAATTGCACACCCACCCATTAATTCTCCTTCCTCTCACTTCTTAAAAAGCACATAAAAGGCTATCTACTATCACCAAGCTGAGTATTTCCTTACTTCAAAAAAGGAAAAAGAAAAAAAAAAGCTTTTTTTTTTTTACTTCTCCGACCAACTCCAACTAAATTTCGATCACTATTTCCGGTAGCATTGTTCGTACCTCCTTTTGGGGTAAAGAAACTTTAGATGGGAAGGGAGGGAGAGGACAGGGAGAAAATTATATATCTTTTATTTTTTAAATGCCACATCAGCAATAATAATAATAAATAAAATATATCATTTTTGCCACATCGGCATTATAAAATGAATAATAAAAACCTATCCAATCAACAACCGTCGTTTGAAAGTGACACATCATGGACCAAATTGAACTACTTGTTGAAAGTAACATCATGGGCTAAAGTCTGAACTATAGCTTTCAAAAACAAAGTGACCTATAAAATTAAACTCAGACAAAAAAAAAAAACATAGTTTAATTATTTTTTTAAAGCTAAAATATTATTTTAGTCTTTGGCACTTTTAAATTTAATTCATCGTAGTCCATAATTTTCAAAATGATTATAATAATTCATGTACTTTCAACTTTGGTTTATTTTAAATTTCTGTATTTTTAAAATGTTTATTTTGGTTATTGACTATTTTGATTTATTAAATGTACTTTTAATCTCATTTATTCTATCACAATTTAAACACAACATTACACTCGATGTATTTCTTAAAATATAAAACATTACTTTATAAATTACATATAAAATTTGTGACAAAATTTTACAAATATAAAATATTTTTTTTAGTACAATAACTAAAATGAATTAAAGTTAAAAATATAAAGACCAAAATTAAATTTTGAAGGTACATGACCCAAATAGTATTTTTACCTTTTTTTTTAACGATTTTTCAATATTTCATTAATTTTTTTTTTTTAACCTTTTGAGGAATAATCAAATTTGTACACCAACGACTGATATTTGATACGAAAACTCTTTCTGCAGCCAAACATTTTATTTAAAAAAAAAAAAAAAACCCTACATTTCAAATCTATTCAAGAGCAACATGCTTTCACATCCTCTCTTATTTCACCTTCGGCACAACACAACCACTTTTTTAAACTGTTTTTTAAATTTTAAATCAAATGAATATTTTAAAGTTTTGAAACTTGATTAAGATTCTAAAATGGAAAAAAATTAAAAACAAAAACCCCCTTATACTCAAGGAACATGGATAGAGGTTAGGTTGTGGGAATGAATTACCTACAAAAGCAATTTTACAAAAATCCAGCCACACCAAATTTGTACATCATGAACATGACAATCTTGCAAATCAAATGGTCTCATTTTGTATGAATTAGTTGTGTGCACTGACCTGTTTTGTTAGCTCTAAAAGCTCTTATGGTGCAGCAAAAAGTTGTCAAACTTCTGGCCATTCTAAGTAACTCGTGCTATCGTCGGATAATCTCCAAGCTCCTTCAGCAATTTCATCATACAGCTGATCCCAACCCCAACTTGAATAACCCAAGAAAAACCAATATCCAGTAACTGAGTGATTCCCTAACTTGATCTCTTCTATTTCCTGTACTGTAGCTACCTGATCCAGGAAGTAGATGCCCGGTAGGACTTCGAAATGCAGGTCTTTAGAAACTCTTTGAGTTAAGGCCAAGAGAGGCGTTTTGCGTTTTATGAGTGGTCCCCCAAGAGACAATGGCGCCTCGTTTAGCACGTCTAAACCTTCTGCTAAGTCTTGGAGAGAATCCCATCTGATGTGCTTGTTGGTTATCAGGCCATGGAAACCAATGGTTTGATCTGCCTTCACAATCAGAATCTGAGAATTAGCAAAAGGCTGTGAACCAACAAGCTTGTCGGTGGCGATTAAAATCGATCCAACAGTTATAGGAGGTGCGAAATCATCCTCGCCGTTTGCGATATGGAGGTTTATGTGACTGAATCTTGTAGCACTTTCCACTTTCCTGTCTGTCATTAGGACTTCGTGGTACTTTTCATTCAGAATAGCATCCTTTTCCTGAAGATGAGTAGGTCCTGCATCTTCAAATGACTTGGTGGGTTCAATTCGGTTTTCGCCCACTGTCCATAGAATTCCTATGAGAAAACCAGCTAAATTAGATTCTAGTCAAAATGTTGACATTGACTGTCTTCTTCCAAGTTCAATTCTGTAGTTAAAAATCATTCCTGAGGACATCCCTCGCATAAACTCAAAAAGACATCCCAGGCAAATGTCTAAAACCATGCCACTGTCCAGTAAATTTTTCAGTGAAAGTCGAGACAGAAAAGTTATTCTCTCAACTTCAATTTAATCTTAAACTCTGTACAGCCAAATTTCTCAAGCAACAGAACCAGCCACATTCAAAGAGAGAATGAAGTGGAGCATGCAAAATATCAAACATGATTGTTACTAATCCAAGCGGAAATTTGGCTTCTATGTCCAAGACATGTGGAAATTTTAGGACCGAATATTATGGTATAAGTGTAGAAGCATACAAATGTAACATGGATAAACTAGCAAGCCAACGGATACAGGAACCAACACCATCATAATGCAAACAAAAGACAACAGGTGGTAAGAATAGCAATAAAGGGTAATAGAAAATCTTAGTTGGAAATTACCCTTCTGATTGATAAGATGTTGAGAATTACTTCCTTGTTCTGCCACAAATTTAATAATATCGTTTACGGCTAGATCACCTTCATACACTATAGCTTTCTTCCTTTCTGCTGGAAATAACAAAAGTGCAGGATATACTTCTCTCTGCATGCTCCAAGTTTACACAAAGGTTAACTATTAATTGAATAATGAAGTAACTACAAAATTGGTCAGTTACAGAGAACAATTTCCAAAGTGCAAAATTACGAAAATATTTTAAATATCTTGGCTTGAATTTTGTTTGATGGTAACAATGTTAACTTGTCCATTAGTATCCCATTGATCGGTCATGAGAACCTTTCTACCAAAGGATACATAATATTGTTGCAATATCATACCATGGAGTGATTCGTCAATTGTGACTAGTCAGTTAACATGATAAAATAAAGAAATCACTGATTGCAGAAAAGCATTGAAAATAAAAGACAAAGTTCTACAGACAGGAAAGAAACAGATGTCAATCCTGAAAAGCGCACCTGATCAATTGACTTTAAAATTGAACTGCAATCGTTCAGTGTGCAGTCCATTAAGTAGATAAGCGGAAGCTTTGATAGTAGATCTGTCTGAGTTTCTGCGAAATGCAATGTGAATAAAAACACTAGTCCTGTAGACCATTCGAAAATTGATTCAAATATTTAAACAGATAAAAAAAATACTTTGCTACCATTTTCTATAGCACCAAAAATCAACCAGCATGTCTATAAAATTTATTACACTAATATACTAAGATTTCAAAATAGATAAGCTTTGCATCTAGCAAGTCATGAAAACCATTGAAAATCAATGAGCGAAATAGTAATATCATTTTAAGACAATTTGTAAAATTCCCATACCCAGATGCATTTCAAGAAAATTAGAAAGAAGACAACGAAGACAAAGAAAATAGCACTTTCAAAAGTCCTGACACAATTTTGAGGACAAGCAACGAAGCACTTACCACTTAACATTTTTTTTTCCTTTCCACATCCACTCTTCAGAATATTAACAGAACCCTGGATCGCACGATAAACTTCACGAACAACTACTTCGGTTCTCTGGCAAAAGCCACACCAACTATTGCTGAACAGAACCAACACATCCTTGCTATATGCATTGAACTCATTTATGGATTCAGATTGGTTGAAACCAATAACAAGTTTGGAAAAAGTAAGAGCTGTAACCCGAGGAACAGAATCCACCTCATGAAAATCCAAATTAAGAAATGGTGGGCTAACAGCTGCCCTAGGGCTCTTGATAACAGACTCAGAGTGTTGATATGGAAGTAAGCTTCTATTGAGAAAACTGCTTAAAAAATCGGCCTGTGAAGAATAGCTTAATGTTTTCTCTACTGGAAAGACATAATGTTGCTGCAGAAGGGGATCAACTATTACCAAAGCTGGGGACTTCGATTGACCTGTCAAAGCTTTAAGTAATCGATAGTTACCATCAGAGAAGAAAAATGAACCTTCAAAACCTTGGAAGTGGAGGTTCTCATCCAAAGATGTTTCCATTGTTAAAGAAGATTTTTCTTCAACTTTAATGTTTTGAGCAACATCTAATTTCTGGTGGGGAGCTGATTCATCAGACTGTATAAAATCATGATCCTCAACTGTATGAATGCTAGTTCTCTTCTCATTATCTTGCAGGGGAGAAGATTCAACGGTACAGAATTCTGAAGCTTCCATATGCTCTTTGGCGGACACACATCTGCCATTATTCGACTGATCTTCATCCAGTTGAACACTATGTATCACAGGGCCTTCCTGGGATATCTCTGGTGACACTTCAAAAGGTTGAACTTCTGTCACCTCAGGCGACGAACTTGCTAATTTAACATCAATATCATCAGATAAGAGCTGAAACCCCAAATTCCTTGCGAGGGAGCTTAACTTAGCCTCCTTTTTCTGAAGCAGTGATAGGATCTGAGGCAATGAATTTCCTTGCAGTTCTGAAGTTAATTTATCCAAAGTGACAAGTTTTCCCTCATTCACAATCATGACAGCAGACATCTTATCCTCCAATTTAATCAACCGAGATGCTGGAGACAACTTTAATCTGGGAGGTTCCAAGGTACCTCTCATAATTGGATATTTTTGGAGCAAAGGTTCAGTTATTGGATAAGAAGTGCAATACTGCTGTGCTAATTCTCTGAAGTCACCAAGAGCCACCTTACTTTCTCGTCTAGATTCTGATGAGTTGGATGATCTATCCACAAATAGAATTATTGATGGCTTATTGACTGGCAAAGCAGGCTGCTGACTGCTCCCATCTACTTCAAGCTACATGTTAACACAAATTCCAAAAAAAGAAAATTATATAAAAGGAAAGAGTCCCATTATTGGTTGTTTCAAGATTTAGAACTCCATTTTCCTTTCAATTCTGGCAGATGCCAAGGGCCTTTTTTCCGATTATTTAGATATAAGCTTGATTATTGAATACGCATGCAAATAAGAATCACACTGTTCCAAATGCTAGATGTGTTTAAGGTGTTCTTTTTTTTCGTTCTTCAATTATTGTTTAAGGTGATTCTATTCATCTTCTAAGACAATCACAAAGCAAAATATCAAATCCAATGTTTCATGTTTGAAGTTCTGTTTCTAGATTCTAAAGGTCTTGGAGTATCGGCTTCACATAAAAGAAGTATCCAAAAATTGGTAGTGTAAAACACACATGAAATAATTATTTTTCAGAAGCAGCTATAGTCATAAGATGTTGGTACTTAAGAAGACAGGAGCCCCCACAATTGTTTCAGAGTCATTAAACACACAAACATTTGCATTCACTTATCTGATCCATTATAAGGCCCTAAAATTCCGAAGAAGAAAAAAACACACAGACACACATTTTTTTCGAGTACAACATGTGGGGATGGGGATTCGAACTCGCAACCTTTTGGTTGGAGATATATGACAATTACCACTAAGCTATGCTCGCTTTGGCTACACACATATTAAGACATTAAAAGCAACAAAACAAAAAAATTCAACAAGCAGCTTAGTGGAGTCATTTCATATCACAGTGGTGTATTTAGATGTACATCATAGAGAAACCAATCACCCATAAAGCAATATTGGCCAGGCTGAGGGGCTATCATTTGAGTATCTTTTGATATCCCCCTTTTGGTAACAAGCAAAATAATGTTGTTGAGGAATGAACAACATAAATGATTTGGATCAACAAAGCTATGTTTGAAAATCAGCTTACCTCTGAAACAATGAAATTATTCATCTGTAAATTTTGCTTAAGGTCATCACCTTCTCTCAGAATTTTTGAACATCTGGGACATCCAGCAAAACGAAGTGCTGCAAACCACGAATCCGAATCTTCAATTCCAAGAGAAGAAAGCATCAATCTATTGGAAATCAGACCAAACCCATGCTTCTCTCTGGGCAGGAAGAGTTCTCTGGCAACAGCTAATAAATTTGTGAAGAAAGAGTTGTACCGCTCGAAGTCTTCAATATTGCAGGATGATGGAAAAGAATGATTTGTAGACTTAGTCTCTGTAAAAGAAGTTTCATTTCCTGAACTGAACTCCCCAAGCCAAGGAACTCCATCATATCCTTTTTCAATACTACACATCATGTCCGTATTCTTGTTCCAAGACTGTTTTTTTCCGGAAGTAGAGGGTGCAGCGCAGGAGAGAAGAAAGAGATGAGAAATTTGTTGGAAGAAATTGTTTCTTGTTATATTCTAAAACCAATCTCATAGTGGTAAATAAAAATAGCTAGCCACCTTGCTGTTATTCTTCCCTCTCGATGTTTGAATTCTATCACATTCATCAGTTGTTCCAAGAAGATCATCTGCAACGAAATGTTGTATATATATTCATACTTGTAAATACAAAAAACAAAGTGAGAAACGCCAGGAGTAGCTATCGAAAACAACCACAAGCAAGTATAAAAATTTTCTTTCAGCTAACTAGAAGATGCGGCAGTATCATTCATGAAGAATGTCATTACAGACAAATAGCTAAAACAGCTTAAATGGGGAAAAGAGGTGCAAAATAAATTTAACAGGGGAAAAAAACCACGAAGTTGATTCCAGGAGCAGGTAAGAAAAATACTGTTTCTGCAAATAAATGGGATGAACCCAAATGTAGTCAGAAAACGTGATCTATGTACTTTTGTCCTGAATCACATAATTTCATGAACTATCTCAACAAATAACATTAGTTGATTTTCAAAACTTTGTTGGCATAAAAACATTTTGGCATAGACCCTACCGCAACCATAAAAACTGTCGGGTGTCAGCCATGTCCAACATTACCTTCAAAGCATGAGCAATAGACGAACTCTCATTTGCAGGTTATTTATTTTCATAACAAATAAACTAAGTGATAAGTCCAATGAAATGTCCTACAAGACACTAATGCTAATTCACCATTGAATTAAAAAATAATAAAACAAATCATACTTTGCTCATTTAGAAACGAAATAGGGAATCTGACGGTGACAAGAGGTACAGGACAGTAGTAACATCACAGACCTGTAAAATTACTCTTTATCCCCTTGGACAGCAATTTTGGGGTCCATCCACAAAATTCCATGAGAAGCAAGGCCCTATCAGTTGAATCAAGGAAGGACTTCAAGTCCTCGGGGGTATTCAAGAGCGTAAAGGGGAGTTCTTCAGGCAATAGTGACATGGATGGATAAATTGAGAATACTATATTTTGGGCCGTTAGTCTCCCTTGATACTTGTAAGATACAGAATGATGGTAGAAAATAACATTTGTCTCCTCTGATGTAGCACCAATTGCATGTACTAACATCTTCTCCGTGTTTCTGTACATGAACATCAGCTTTAATGAACTATAGCTTTCTTTTTTATTTTCAATCAGATGTGCTATATCTCTCATTAGGGCTCGTGACTCACCAGACCCTGCAAAAGAATAATTGACTATCCATCAACATATAAAATTAAAAATATATATATATATACTATGTATCACCTAAATTACATCACTACGATTTAAGAAATGTAAAATTTTCAATTTTCCTTTATCGGAGTCTCGGAGACCTAGAGGAAACTTTTTTGCTTCAATTGGCCTGAGACAGAGACCCTCTCCCCCTTACATTTTTGCCGTGACAGAGACATGCTTGGAGATTTTGACATAGGAGACCAAAGAGTGGAGATTTCTCATTTGCAAAATGAAAGTTTCGTTTAATAAAAAAATAATTGTATATATATATATAGATGTGTGTGTGTGTGTGTATGCGAATGACACAACACAATTATCTTTAGTCCAACTGATGAGTTTTCTTTAAGATGTTGGTGGAAAATTCTTCACCTTCTCCTTAAAGCCTTAGGTTTATCTTTGAATCTCTCAAAGACCTAATGTTTTGCAAGAAAGGTGGATAGCTGGACAGCTTACCCTTCAACTATTTGGATGTGCGCTGGGCAGTTCACCTAGGAACAGCTTCTTTTGGGTTCTTGTTGTGTACAAATCCAGGCTAAATTGGCTAAATGGAAGAATATCCCAATATCAAAAGGGGAGGCTTCCTTCGGCTCAATCAGTTTTGACTAGCATCTCCTTTCACCATTTCTCTTTATACATATTCACCTACCCATATATACAACACCTAACCAACTCCCTTGCTTACTCCCACAAATCCCCAACAAATGGTATTACAAATAAAAGGACCATAAAGGCCCAAGTTAATTTCCATTGACAATGCAAAACCATTATCTACTCGCCCTTCTCCCTTATACCATTCACTTTCTCCTCCCCACATATGCAATGCGTACAGGTGGCCTCAATCTCTATTAATACCTTCTACCCAAACTTCATCCTCAAAGTGAAATGAGGGAAACTGGGTAGGTGTTAGCTCAAAGGATTCACATGTAACTTCTTGGACTTACTAAGTTTCCCACTGGATTAAGACTTATCGTTCACCCTTCTCTGAAGCCACCATATGCCTTACCCCACACAGCTAGAATTCTAACTCAAAAGTGAGTTGTGGAGGTGGCAGAACAGGTCTCAAATTGTCCGTTTAGATAGCCACAGTTGGGATAGATGACAAAAAGGACAAATATTTTCCACCAGAGATAGCTGCAAACAATAAGCCACCTGCCCCAACCTTTCCACCATGCTACCATAATTGCAAGGTACCAATTTTTCATTTCTCTTTATATCCAAAGACTGCTGTCCGTATGATTGTAATTTTAAAAAGAATTTCTCTCAAACATGGAATTGAACATCCATGCACCCCTCCTTTGCTACCTTCTTCATCAGATGTTGCTCTAAACAATAACTAAAGGTCATCCACATGCTAACAAACAAGTAGGTTCCTAACTTTAATCCAGCCTCTAGGGAATGAAAAAAACTTTCCATGAGCTGCCTGGTGCTAGCATTAAAATCTAAACTCATCGGTTCTGAATCTAACCCAACATTTCAGGCTACAAATCAAGCTTGGTCTTTTTCTTTAGAAAGTAAGTGGATTTTTTCTGACAAGACAGGGTTTTAAAGCACATGAGACTTGAAAGCTCTAGCAGAGCAGTCAGGTTCTCATACCAATCTTCATGATGTTAAGGATCCCACATTGATAAAAGAAGGGACCTAACAATGGTTTATAATAGACATGAGCTACTCCTCTTATTGTCAATTGGTTTTGAAATGGAACCCATAAATCTTGATATGGTATCAGAGCCTACAAGCTCAAACGAGCATTCGGTCCAAAATGGGATCCGATCCAAGATTGGTGAACCCAAAAGAGGCACCATCTTGAGGGGGCATGTTAAGGATCCCACATTGATAAAAGAAGGGACTTAACAATGGTTTATAATAGACATGAGCTACTTCTCTTATTGCCAATTGGTTTTGAGATGGAACCCCATGAATCTTGATACATGAGACAACTTTCTAATCACAGCCATAGACTGGAAAGCTTTCTGATCACAAACCAGAATCTCTCAAATTAGCAGTCTCAACTTTCACATCATAATAAAATCCCTTAAGGGAACCGAACCTTAGATCTTTGAGGTGCTTTAAAGGCTTATTCCACATCTTCACCTTTTGCTCTACTCACTGCTTTTATGAAAGAGATTAAAGATGAACAAAAGAATTTTAACACCTTAACCCAAATAGCCTTCTATCAATCCGCAGTGAGCTTGATTTCTTCGTTGGTAGGGAGGTCCTATTCCAGGTAGTAAACAAATCAATCCCTATACTTTTGAGTTTTGAATTTGGGCGTTGAAATGAGCAAACCAATACTATCAACATCTTTTCCAAATTTTTCAGCTCCAATTTACACCATTGATGTGTAAACTGAAGAGTAAATTTCTTCAAAAGTACTCTTCTTGCCACTTAAATACATCAACGTCGCACAATGAAGCCTCTGTATGCTTTTTGAACTTCAACCAATCGCTCAAGTTGAATACGCAGATTGTAACCCCGTCACACGGTCAGGAAAGTGGGAAACGCGAACCCGAAAATTTCAGTCCAAATGCAATAAAAATGATCACAACACCTAATCAACTAAACATTGCGTATCGTTTAAATACAGACAGAATCTCATTAAAACAAAAGAGAACTATCTACTCTACCGACGTTGATTACTTCTGCCATAAAACAACATCAGAGAATGATAGAAAGCTTACAAGGCAGTGTGACGAGAAGCAGAATATGCGGATGAAGTCTGATCTGAGAAGAAAAATTATGTTTGGTAAGAATTTGCCACTCTCCAATTGTCTCCGATGCATTAGATTTGAAAGCCAACGATGCCAATAGTGCGGCAACGACCACCAGAAATAGCTTCCATTTCTCAGTGTTGATACAAAACCGGCCATCACCTACTCCCTCAAAGAGTCGTCTTCCAGCTGCAGCAGCTGAGTTCATTGTTTCATCGATGGTGCAGTGGCAGAGACTCCGATTCCAAGACTGTCGAGACCAAGAACTCGATACTCGATAGGATGTGAAATGCCCGCAGTTGAAACGGGTCGCGGGTCGAGTAATCCCAAAACGATCACGTTCGTTCTATAATGGTACGACACGTCGTCTCAATATATACATGGGGAACATAAAAGGTTTATGGTTTTTTTTGGGATAAACTGCACCATAGATTTATATTTGATCACTAGTTACTTATTTAACCCGTCAAAACGAGCATAGCTTAGAAGTAATTGGTAAAAAAGTACTCATTCGACCTGACTTTTAAAAAATAGTCTGTCGGAATAGAAGTTTGAGGTATAATGTCATTTACCTCTGTAATTATTTTAGATGAGGTGATATTTGTGATTTTTGGATTCATCTTTTTCAAAACGTATATTTTGATTATTGTGCAATTTTAGTTCGTTTTGGTCTACATATTTAAAATGTGGTTATTTTAATCATTTCGTTTGTTTCAGTCAAAATTTAAATACACCACACTATCGTCAATTAATTTTTTTGAAATGTAGTCATAACTCTGTATTAAACGATTTTTATTGTGTATAAATTATGTGTTATAAATTTGCAAGGAGGACCAAGTCACTTAAAAAAAATACAGTGACTATGAAGCATAAGGATTAAAGAATATATATGCTCTATTCTCAAAAAAGAAAAAGTATATATATGCCCTAGAGATATTTATATATATATATATAAAAAACACATGTTCTATGTTTCGAAAATACGATTCCCGCAGAAGATCAAGTTGGTGAGTCGCGTGATGGGAAACTTTCCCGTACAGTTCGAAAAGCACTAAATGAGAATGAGAGATTCACCACTACGTTGTTGCATGCAAGGGGAGCTCGCTCAATTCACAAAAAGGTCTAACTCACAATTCACTCCTTACTCCATGTTCAATATTCGGACCGTGATGATGTTAATTGTGGTAGATTTTCAATATTTTTTTAAAATGACATTTAAAATATTAGTTAAATTTCAAAAATATAAATAAGTCTTGAAAACTCCTCTTTAAAATTTTAAAATGTTAGGCTAGATTTAAAAAATTATCTTACAAAGTACAACACAACAAACTAAAAAATGCTAAGTATTTTAAACATTTTTAGTCCAATTCAAAACGCTTCCTAAATGATTAATGTTAGCTTAATTGATATTTATAAAATAAACCAATTACAAGCTAATGAATTAAAGAACTTGCCAGACAATTCTTCAAGAGATTAAAAATCAGTGGGAAGAAAATGGATAGTACGAGAAAATATGTATATAAAAAATATAGTTATAAACTACAATCTAGCATAAACATCTTACATAAATACGCATTCAACAATTACAAGGCAATTTTACCCCAATAAGATACAATCTCAAACGTACCATTGATTATACTATCACACAATGATAAGCTTTTCGAAACCACAAAAAAATAATAATAATAATAATAATAATAAACAACAACAATAATAAAAATAAAAAATAAAAAAAGGGAAAAAAAAACAGGGATACAATTAAAAGGAAATCATCGTACATTCTAAGTCTAATGATAACAATGAGACCATTCAGAAAAGATGACTCCCTCCACCTTCTCATACAAATATTTTGTTCTCCTATCCTCAATCACAATCTACAAAATAAATATTTGAAATCTATAAACAAAAAAAGACTAATTTAACTAAGTATCAATTATTTACACATTCTTATGTCCACGAACATCCAAAAGCACCTGGAAACAAATGCTACCAACACAAAGCATGCAACAAAGGATTAAATTAGGAAAAATGTGAAGCACATACTATCTTTTACTATTGCAGTCAAGGATTGGTGTTTGAGTGAACTTAGGGTGCGTTTGGGATGGCTAAAATCATTTTAACATTGTCAAAATTACTTCTCTTTCCGTTGATCATGTTTGCAAATTAAAAAATAAATAAATAAAAAATAAAAACTTAAAATCAATTGATTTTTAAAATATCACTTGGATGGTATTTTGGAAAACCAATTATACTTAAATCACTTTTTTTCAAAATCAATAATTCTACCATCACTCCCAAACACATTTCTTACGATTGGACAATATTGCAACCAACCCGTTGCATTTGGCTCTCATCATTGGACTAATTCCAATACCATCTTCAGTTCATCATTATCCGTATGAGTAACTTTTAACATCCAATAAAAAGAACTTCAATACACTGTCAACCCGTCGCATATTCTGCGCCAAAAGTCTCCCCTTTACCAAAAGGGGACGAAAATCATCCCCCAACTTCAAGATCAATTTTCAAAAGGCTGATAAATTCGGGCCTCCATTTAAGTTTCACCTTAACCAAGGTTTCGAGACGATTATTATATTGAGACAACCATTAAACAATATTTTAAGGCAACTATTCCATTAAGGCAACTAATATTAACGATTAGATTAAGACAACCAATACATTGAGATATTTATTATATCAAGACACCGACAATTACATTGAAGTAACCATTCATCATCAATATTTCGAGTCCATAATTATCTTAGGACTACTAATCTTTATGAGTGCCCATTATGTCAAGACATCAATATTTTGAAGTAAATACTTTATTGAAGCAACAAGAAATTTATTGAAGCAATCAATAAACAAGACAAAATAATGAGGCAACTAATATTCTCACTGAGGTTCATGGTCGAACTTCAAGTCGAAAGAGGAAATTTTTGGTCACTGAGGTCTTTAGAGGACATTGCAGATGGTGAAGACATCAACCAACATGTTTGCAAGGTGAAGAAATACGCAACCCTTTCTAAAAAGTTAATGAATAGTTCCTTGCTAAGTTATCCGACGATTTTAGGTTTGAGGTATCCAAAGAGAGATTAATTATTGTCTTCTCAAGAAAATGGGCTGGGCAGTCTCGAATCTTCTTCACACTATCTAGTTGGGTCTAGACATATGGCTATAAAAGAAAAAATGGCTATACACAAACATGAGTTATTTGGGTGAGTGCTAAAATTGTAATATGAAAAATGTCTAAAGTTGCTTAACAAGCCTAATGGGTATTATCTTACGAGGGAAGCTTTACTAACAAAAAATAAGGATGCAAGTATAGAACAATAAAAGGCTACACAAGGAAGTAATGGTTGGAACTATTTGCGACAATATTGCAGGTTATTTGCCATAAATTGGTAGCTTAGAAAGAGTACGCATTTATACGAAATAGTTTGAGTGAATGTTAGAATTGTACTCGAAAAAGGGATCAAGGATCTTTACAAGCTTAATGGGTTCCCTTCAAGAGAAGCTACACTAACCGATGTTTGACCAAAAGGATGTTAGTTTTAAAAAAAAGGACCGACAAAGAAGTAACTATTAGTACCTATTTTGGGCCATAAAAATTTTTGAGATAACCATCATTGCAAGTAACAAACATTTTTGGACAACCATCATTTCGAGATCACAAAAATTTTGAGACAACTACTGGTCATATAATTCAAGGTCAGCTAGTATTTAGGGACAATCAACATATCGTGACAAAGGCAACCAATATTTAGGGACAACCGACAAATCAAGGCAATCATTGGTCCTACATTTAGAGGAACCAATATTTAGGGACAGCCAGACAGTCGACATATTAAGGCAACCAATATTTAGGGACAACCGACAAATCACGGAAATTATTGGTCCTACATTTAGAGGAACCAATATTTAGGGACAATCGACATATTAAGGCAACCAATATTTAAGGACAACCGACAAATCAAGGCAATCATTGGTCCTACTTTAGTGGAACCAATATTTAGGGACAATCGACATATTAAGGCAACCATTAATTCTAAATTTTAAGGAAACCGGACAAGCAACATTTTAAGGCAACTATTTTGAGACAACCATCATTTCGAAGCAACAAACATTTTTGGACAACCATCATTTCGAGATCACAAAAATTTTGAGGCAACTATTGGTCGTATATATTTCAAAGTCAACAATATTCAGAATCAACCAACATATCGTGACAATCATTGGTGCTTTATCTCGAGGCAACCAAAGTTTAGGGACAACCGACAAATCAAGGAACCATTTAGTTCTATAATTAAATGAACCAATATTTAGGGAAAATCGACATATTAAGGTAACCATTAATCCTATATTTTAAGGCAACCAATACTAAGAAACAAGTAACATAGTAAGGCAACTATTGATCATTTATTTCAAAGAAGCCAATATTTCAAGACCCCTATAATTTTTAGACCACATATATATTGAAGCAACTGTCACTCTAAAACAACCAATTGGGACAACCGTCATATTGACGAAAAAATTATCTTGTGACAACCATCATTTTGAGGCAACATGATAGAACCCAACTTATATTATTTATATTGAAGGAGTTACAAAGGCCAAGAGAGATTCAAGAGCTCCTTGTGGTCAAACCAGCCAACTCTCTTAAACTGGTCCTACCTACTTGACCTGTAAGTGATGGGTTGGGCTCCTATTTATCTTTTATCAACTAGGTCATCTCCATTCTTAAACCCATTAGGTTTTTTAAATATGTTGAATCACCAATGAACCCAAAAGTTTTAGTTGATGTGTTAGGATAAATCTAATCATTTATAGATATCTTAAAAGTATTCAGTTTTCCATCCCCATAAAATGAATTTTTATCGGTGAGAGAGGGTGAAAGAGTGAGTAGAGAGAGAAACAAACATTGATGTTCTTTCCTAATCCTCCCTTCTATAGCTATATTTTAAGCGGGCCTACCAAAAAAAATAATAATCATACAACAATTAAACTTCAAGAAAAGATAGAGGGATTGAGAAAGAGTACCTCAAGTCGAGAGAGAGATGGAAGGATTACAACTCCCTTTCTTTTCAGCTTCCGTACGTATTTGCTATATGTATTCTCTTTTACATTACTACAAAATGTATTTGTATCAGTGAGAGAGGGAAAAATGGTGAGTATAGAGAGAGAAACAAACCTAGATGTCTTTTCCTAGCCTAGCTAGCTATATTTTGGGTGAGTCTAGATTGGTTTTTTTATTTACCTAGAAAATAATCATACAACAATTAAACCTTTTTTTTTACAACCAGTCAACAATTAAACATGAAAAGAAGAGAGAGGGATTGAGAAAAAGTAGTACCTGAAGTCTCGAGAGGAAGAAGATCCAGAGGGTGAGAGATGAAAGGATTACAACTTCCTTTCTTTTCAACTTTTATACACATTAGTATATGTATTCTATTTTCCATCCCAACAAAATGTATTTTTATTACTGAGAAAGGGAGAAAGAATGAGTATGGAGAGAGAAACAAACCTCAATGTCCTTTCCTAGCCGACCCTCCCTACCATAGCTATATTTTTGGGTGAGTATGACTTGGTTCTTTTATATACCTAATAAATAATTATACAACAATTAAACTTAAAGAAAAGAAAAAGGAATAGCGAAAGAGTACCTGAAGTAGAGAGAAGAAGAAGATCGAGAGAGAGAGAGAAATGGAAGGAATACAACTTCCTTTCTTTTGAACTTCCGTACGTATTTGCTATGTGTACTATAATTCCGATCCGTACAAAATGCATTTTTATAAGAGAGAGAGAGAAAGATTACAAGTTCCTTTCTCTTCAACTTTTCTACCTATTTACTATATGTATTATATTTCCAACCCTGCCAAAATGCATTTTTATCAGTGAGAGAGGGGGAAAGAGTGAGTAAAGTGAAAAAAACCTTGATGTTCTTTTCTTAGCCTGACATTCCCTTCGATAACTATATTTTGGGTGATTCTTGATTGGTTCTTTTATTGACCTAAAATATAATCATATAACAATTAAACTTGAAGAAAATAGAGAAGAGTTAAGAAAGATACCTGAAGCCGAGGCCCGAGAGAGGAAGAAGATCGAGTGAGAGATATGGAAGGATTGCAACTTCCTTTCTTTTTAACTTCTATATGTATTTGCTATATGTATTCTACAGCTGCATGCCTACAAAATGCATTTTTATCGGTGAGAGAGGGAGAAAGTGCAAGTAAAGAGAGAAGAAAACCTTGATGTTTTTTCTTAGCTAGGCCTCCCTTCCATAACTATATTTTGGGCGAGTCTGGATTTGATTCTTTCATTTATGATTTACCTAGAAAATAATCCTACAACAAATAAACTTAAAAGGAAGAGAGAGGGTTTGAGAAAGGGTACATGAAGTTGAGAGAAGAATAAGATCGAGAAAGAGAGATGGAAGGATTACAACTTCTTTTCTTTTCAACATCTGTACGTATTTGCTATATGTATTCTGTTTTCCATCCCGACAAAATATATTTTTATCAATGAGAGAGGGAGAATGGGTGAGTAGAGAGAGAAACAAACATTGATGTCCTTTCTTAACCTAATTAACCTTTCGTTCCATAGTTATATTTTGGATGAGTTTGGATTGTTGTTTTATTTACCTAACAAATAATCATACAATAATTAAACTTCAAGAAAAGAGAGACGTTTTGAGAAAGGTTATCTGAAGTCGAGAGCGAGGAAAAAGATTGAGTGAGAGATAGAGATATAGAAGGATTACAACTTTCTTTTCAACTTCTGCACATATTTGATATATGTATTTTGTTTTCCATCCCTTGCATTTTTATAAATAAGAGAGGTAAAAAGAGTTAGGAGACAGAGAAACAAACCTAATGGCAGTTATAAGAAAAAAACCTTAATGTCCTTTCCTAGTTTGACCCACCCTATAGCTATATTTTTTGGTGAGTATGTATTATATTGGTTCTTTTATTTACCTAAAAAATAATCCTACAACAATTGAACTTGAAGAAAAGAGAGAGAGATTGAGAAAGAGTACTTCAAGTCGAGAGAGAAAGATGGAAGGATTACAACTTCTTAACATATTTTTTATGTGTAACGTTTTCCATCCCTACAAATGCTTTTTTATCAGTGAGAGAGGGAGAAAGTGCAAGTAGAGAGAGAAACAAATCTTGATCTCCTTTCCTAACTTGACCCTTCTTGACATAACTATATTTTGGGTGAGTATGGTTCTTTTATTTACCTAAAAATTAAATCATACAACAATTAAACTTGAAGAAAAGAGATATGGATTGAGAAAGATCAGAGGTTAGACTCCCCATTTCCCATATGTTGTTGAACTTGCAAAATAATTAATAGTTCCAAGTCAAAAGCGAATATACCTTTAGCAACATAGTTGGGCGTTCCAGATGTTGTGTGAAGTAAACCATCCTCCTATGATGGGGAGAGAAGGATTATTCATGAATCCATCAATTAAAAAAACATGCAAATATCCGAAGCATGTAATTTTAAATCACTTGCGGAATAAATATTAGCATAATTCTCACTCGAACTTGTTGAGGTATAGCACTCAATCTGAAATTTGAAACTTTTAGAACACCACTAGCATCCAATAATAAATTCTCTGTGGCTGAAGCTCATAGACAAAAAAACCTTTTTAGTAACTATGACATTGTCTTCATTTTTATTACCAATACTATTTAGAATGCAGTTTAATAAAAGTAATATTTAATAACATTGACGGAGGAATGATATATTTGAGAATATGCTATGCACCATTAGGTCTCGATGACAAACACCTCTACTATGACAATAATCCACAGCATTAATAAGCTGCTGAAAATATTTAACTTGCTTCATCTTCTTTCAATCTTCCCTTACTTTCCTGTATCAAGGAAACATAATAAATATCTGCAGCTTCAACTACTAGTTGCAATTGAATGTATGAATGCAAGATAAAAGCAGCCAATATCTCACAATTTCGTCATCCACCAGTTACAAATTCCAAAACGATATATATCTTGGTCTTGCTAGCCATCACCTGTTCAAGAATATAACTAATGTCATATTAGATGCAACAGAATAATTGATATGAAAAAATTAAATAGTAATAAAAAAAAATGGTACCTCTTGCTTATGTATAAAATTCATATGAAAAAAATTAAATCGTAATCACGGAGATATATGAAGATATCACAACATGAACAAATTCCATTTATAGAATATTAAAATATGTGGTTATCACACATGTTAATTTATCGATCAACGATAAAATCAACCCTAAAACACAAACAAAAATTCAAACTTAGGCACCAACCTGAACGAATTTAAATATATATATACAGAAGCAATAATAAAAAAGAGAGAGGTTCTTATTTACCATGCCAAGACAATCCTGTATGTTGCTTGTGTCAACTTCAACA
>NW_019104489.1:1810640-1824386 GCF_001995035.1 Momordica charantia
TATACAATTTATTGAGTATAAAGAAATATAAATTTGAAAAGAAAAAAAAGTCTTATTTTGTAACATTAATATTAATTTTTTAATTAAAAATGTTTAATATAAAATTTACGGAAAAAATAAATTTTATCCTAAACTTCGGGATGTGTATCAATTCTTCTGGCGTCGAAGTTTCTACTCTTTCTTTTAAAGAGTTGTTAAAAAAAAAAATTATTCTCGATGAATTATAAAACATATGTCATATGAAATTAAAAAGATTTCAGATAAATACAAGATTTAAGCTGATTTTTTTTTATTGAAATTTGTAAGCCTTGATAAAGAAATTCAAGAGTCGATCTTGTGCCTAAATCAAACTTAATTTTCCAAAAAGTTTGACCTCGTTAAAATTAACGAATTTTTTTTGAAAACTTTTACATTGTTAATCTTTTGTTAAAATCAGTAGGTGAATTAGCGAAAATAAAATATAAGATAAAAATTGCAACACCTATCTAAGATCCAATTTGATGAAATTGAAACTTTACGGTGAAAATTTGATCCAACTTACCAAGTTTAAGAGCAAATATCGGTTTTTTTCCCCTAAAATTTATTATAAAGTAATTATGAAAAGAATATAATTAATAAATCTAATTTAACTTCCTAAAAATAAAAATAAAAATCCATAAAAACTATAATTAAAATGTAGCCGATAAACAGTAATAGTATAGTTTCTTCAGAACTCATTCCAACAAATAACCAAAAAAAAAAAAAAAAAAGTGATAGATTGACAAAGATTTTGTTTTCAGTTTTCTGCTTCGCTATGATAAAAACACATTCTAATTTTTAACCAAATTTCAAAAATCAAAACCAAATATTTAAAAACTACTTATTTTAGAACCAACGATAACTATTAGCCATTTTGTTTTTTGATTTTTTTATTTCTTAAAATTAAACTTATAAATCATATTATATTTCAACTATCTCTTTGATCAGTAATCTACTTTTTGAAAATGTCATCAAAACAAAAAAAGAAATATCAATTTTTAAGTACTGATTTTTGAAATTTGGCTACAAATCCATGTGTTGTTGACATAATTTTTAAAAACCGAAAACGAAATGTATCAAAGGAGGGGTTGGGATTTCAAAAACATTTTAGAAAGAATATAAATCTCTCCTTTTTTTTTCTTTTTTCGATGAATTATTTTAAAATTTTTTATCTTATAATGAGAATAATTTGAAATGAAGTAAATTAAATTTTGTTGTTTAGATGTTGAAAGGAGAAGGCCGGAAAGGAGAAGAAAATATAAATTTTACTGATTTAGGCTTTTAAACTAAATTTATTAATGAGTTATATAGATAATTTATTTTGAAATTCTATAAAATCCTACGAGACCCATCCATCTTTGATTCGAAATTTTTTATATGCGGTAAGATTTCAATTCATTAAAAATCACGAGGTACCAGAGAATGAAATTCATTGAAATAAGTACCAATCAGAGCATACCAAGAAATAAAAATGAAAGGTATATGAAAGTGAAAGAAGCTAAATTGTAGGGTTCATGAATGAATGAATAAAAGAGAGAGAGAGAGAGAGAGAGAGAGAGAGAAAGAGGTAGCAGAGCAGGTCGTGGGGCAGTTCATGATTCCGTTTCAGATTTGATGGTATAGTTCAACCAAAAAGCTCCAACGTACGAATCATTTTCGCGCAACAGTCGCCGATTCCCCGCCCAGTCCGCCGCATCGTGCGCCGACGATTCCGCTTTTGAGCTTCTCAGATGAGCGCCGTGTCGCCATTTCTCAACGCTCAATCTGCAGACATGGACAGGCCCCGCATTTTCCTTTGCCCTAATCACACCGATGAAGAACCTACAAAACAAAAATTCATGTTCCAAACACACGCACCACTACGGGAGAATTGTTTCCAAGATTGAACCTCTGCAACTTAGGTTATGAATCTTTTCATTTCGTGAACTTATATGCGATGATGTTCATGTTCTTCCAAGTCGCATTTATTTGTATACAATTCTTTCGCTATTGAGGATTTAAAGGCAAATTCCTTTTTTTTTTTTTGTCATTTTGATTAGAGGAAATGTTGAGGAAAAAAGGTAAACAAGAGGGTTATTCAGTTAATACATTGGATCAAGAGATTTTTACAACTGAATTAAGCTTCATTGATCGGTTTGTATAAAATAATTATTTAACCAAATTTCTTTGTAAATCTATTCCAAAATCGTTTCCTCTTATTTTCTATTAAATTATTTGAAGAATGATTTTGAGAATTTCTCGACGTTCTTTCCTCAAAAGCTACATGCTAATATATCAACCAAAGTTGATGTACAAGTAGCAATTTTTAAGTTTAGATACTATTTTAGTTCTTATACATTAAAAACGTTCATTTTGGTCCAATTTTATTCATTTCAATTATTCTACTTTCAAAACTTTCATTTTGATATTTGTACTTCTAAAAATGGATCAATATGGTCCCTATTTATAAAATTTTAACAAAAATATTAGATAAAATGTATAAATCATTTAACACAAATTTATTATTACAATTCAAGAAATTTAATAAGTGGAATGTCCGTGCTATAATTATGATCGAAAGAAAAGAAATTAGATAAAAAATGAGTCAAAAGTACATGGACTAAAAAAACAAAAGTTGGAAGAATAGTTGTATAGAACCCTGAATGAACCAAAGTCGAAAATATTATGACCAAAATAGTATTTAAACCTAAATTTAAAATGGATGAAAATGAGAATTTTAATGATAGAAAAAGACTAACAACTCATGGTTAAAATAAATAAATAACTTATTAAACTATGAGGAAGATATGGCCTCTATAGTACTATATTACATGAAGAAAACTTCGGAATAATGAAAAAGCTAAGATATTGAACAAGTGATCAAGCCTATCTCTACTGAACTCAAAAAGGATGGGGAAGTCTTCCCGTTATAAATATAAATTAAATGGCTTTTCTTTTCTTTTCTTTTTTTCCTCTTCTTCTATTATCTTTCTTAGTTAATCAAATGTGTTACCTTAGTTTCCAAAGCCGAAGGGCGATTTACTCCGGCTGCCACCTTCTCCATACTGTTCGTTCCATTTTCTTAACTCGTTCATGCTCGCCGCGTCGAAGGCAACTGATGGTCCGACCTGTTTGCATCGAAACGGATTTTCAGTGAGTTGATTGCAGGAAGAATCAAAAGACTTGTTTGTCTTAATTAGTTTTTGGAAGGCAACAACATAGAGAAACATCACTAGGAAAATATTTTCTTAATTTCGATCCCTTTTACAGAGATTTCCGAAAGATGGTATCGTATCTGGCAGAGATGAGCAATATATCTCCATCGGTTCAACTTGGATAGATGTTTTTATGGATAGACGTTTTATATATTGGTAAGTCGGTTCAATTTCGATGTTTTTTAGAGGGGAGGGGGAAGAATGAGCCAAGCTAAACCGACTTAATTACACTCCTACTACTTCATGTCCTCGAATTTCATTACTCAAATCAACTACATAGTTTTTTCAACAGAAAAAAAAAATCCGTTATCATTAAGAGAACAAAATTAGGTACAAATGGGGAGATGCATACACCAGAGCATGTTTCCATTTTCGAATCTAACTTCTTAAAGTTCATAAAACGCTTGAAATTTCTCTTGGTCAAATCAAAAAATTGCAGAAAAAGTTTGAAATGTTAAATATGAGGCCATACCTTAGCCTTTGACTGAATAAAGTCATCCAAATTAAGCGGCCTCAAGGTCGTAGCACCGTCATTTCGACCTCCCTGGGTAAAATAGTATACACGAGTATTTAAAATTATATCTGAACGATAAAAATGAGACATCGAAACGAACACCAACATGCCAACAGAGCAAATAGCAAAACAAAATATGTGTGTGTTGAAGACCCCTAGTCAGGTAAACACCAAGAAGCATAGGATTTACCTGATTTTCTTCTTCTAAAAGTTCTTGGACAGGTCTATACGCTGCAGCAACACAGAGGTTCTACAAATCCAAAGAATAATATTTGGTAATCTCGATAAACAATTCGGTTTCCTTTTAAATGCTATGCCATTGGTGTTAGTGTTACCTTTAAATCGCTGCCAGAGTACCCCTCAGTTGCATTTGCAAGTTCATCAAACTGGAAATCAGGTACTACATTTTCATGTGCAAGAAATATTTTAAGAATCTTCATTCGGTTTGCAGCATCCGGAAGGTCTACGTATATCCTGATGAATTACAATAAAATAAAGTTAGGTATTAATTCAACACATCGGTTCGGGTGCATTTGTTACTAACTTTTTGTCAACATCAAAGCATACCTTCTGGGTAGTCTTCGAATGACGGCATCATCTAGGTCAAATGGCCGATTCGTTGCACCAAGGATAAGAATCCGTTGGCTGTCCTTTGTCCGCAACCCGTCCCATGCTGCCATAAACTCATTTCTCATTCTTCTTGTAGCTTCATGCTCAAGAGCACCGCCACGAGCACCGAGTAAACTGTCAACCTAAAGTAATGAAGAAAGGGTGTACATTTGACATGTTTGTAAATGATATATAAATTTTGATTTCCGAAAATGTAACTTCCCAAATAAAGTAACATCTCTATATTGATACAACTCACCTCATCAACAAAAATGATCACAGGAGCTAGTTTACTGGCAAAGGAGAAAAGGGCCTTTGTAAGCTTTTCAGCGTCACCAAACCACTGTTTGCAGAAGAAGAAAAATGCCATAATCGTATTCAGAGAACATAGCACAACTGAGGACAGCCTCCTCCAAAAGGATGAATGAACAGTCATGTAATCTCATAGCGAAAGCTTCACGTTATTGACTTTTTTTTTACCCCAAATCGGTGCTTCGCTACCCTATGCTAGGTGGCACCTGCACCCGCCCTAAGGCCTAGACTTGAGAGACATCAAGGATTTTCTTATTAAGCTCGTATGAAGATTCAAACATGTGACCTCTAGGCAGGTGTTAATCATAGACCACGTGCCCTTGCCAACAGGGCCAAGTTATTGACTTATTGTGAACATATTTGTGTAATATTCAAACTGGCCATTCTCAGACAGAGCCACCTTAAATTCAATCAAATATCTATAATATCCTAGACATACCTTAGATGTAAGTGACGATCCGGTTATACTGATGAAGTTTGCTCCTGCTTCGGTAGCAAGTGCCTTGGCTAGAAGAGTTTTCCCAGTCCCAGGAGGCCCAAAAAGTAATATTCCTCTACAAGGCTGACGAATTTTAGAAAAAGTTAAGAGGTTGGCACGCAGAAGTGATGATTACTGTTTCAAAATGTATCAAACAGAGATAGAAGAGAAAACTGCATACCCGCAACAAATTCCCGTGAGAGAATAGCTCGGGCCTTCGCATTGGAAGAATTACAAGTTCATTCAGTGCCTTCTTCACATCTTCAAGAGCACCTATATCATCAAACTTCACACCAATCTCACCAGAAGGCACCACAGCCGAAACGAAGTTGGTCTCATACTCATCCTTTGCAAGGTTCTGTCTCGTATAAATTTAAGATGTGAAAAAAAATGTATAAAGCTTTTGGTTTCAGCGATCAGCTTTCAAAATACTTGGCATATAAAAGGAACACACCTTCAGACTTTGAGAGGGCTTCCGCGAAGTTGTTTCTTGATCTTTCAATCTCGCAAGTGCAATCTCCAGGCTTTACAAAAGAAACAATAATAATCAGACCATAGGTTCACTAGTCTGTCAAAGTCTTAATCTGGATGTTAAGGAGTAGTATTTTAAAAATAAAAATCAAAACCTTTCTCGTGGCAGATGTAATCGATCCCCTTTTACGCTCGGAAGCAGGCAAGACGATAAGTAATGATTCTTAGCCCAACCAACAACCTTTTCAGCATCTGCTATGATCAAAATGTCAGAGCTTGATCTCAAGTCATTAAGATATATAGAAAAACAAGAAATAGACATTTACAAAACAACAATTAACTCGCATCATACCAATACATCCTAATGTGTACAAATGCTTCTAGTTCTATGTATAAACACTTGAAGTTCTCAATGTGAAGTAAAAATTGAGAGAAATAAATTATACTTCTATGTAACAATTTCAAAACCTTCTAATAACAACCTAAAATTTGAAACCGATGAAGAGACAACCATTCGTAGAATTTTATGGGAAGTTTAAAGGGATGAAGGTAAACTCATGCCGTATTTCTATACCATGACTCGAACATCAGAGGACATGAGTTAAGTGAACTCTTAAAAGCATAGTGCTATATCTTACTCTTCTTGGTCAATATTACTCCATCAGTAATCACATGCAACAGATCCATGCATGACAGTTCATTTTCCTCGAGAACCTGCAACATGGTTTTATTCGTAAGTCGAATTAGCCAATAAGATGAGAGAAACTTAGGTATACCCCGCATATCAAATGCAAGTCAAAGATTTTCACACAACCACACCTTGTGTAATTCATTCAAATTACTCCTAGAAATCACAATTCTTCTGTCCTCCTCGAGTTGTTTATTGAATGTTCGGAGGACTTCTTCTTCCTGTAGAAGGATAGAAATGGAAGTTACAAGAAAGCCACCGAAAAATTAAAGATAAAGATCAATAAGAACTTGAATCCTCAATCTTTACAACAACTTCCAGGAATTCTGCCAGTTAAATTATTTGAGTCAGAAAAACTTTTTCTAATCTTTAAAAACATCTTGCAGACAAGCACTAATGTCACGTTGCATAAATGTGACAGGTCGAGCAGATCCTAAATTAACATAATAGATAGTTAATAGTTCACTTTTAACTTTTAAGAAAATGATTAACCTAAGTATCGAGGGAAAGAGGATATAAAAACTATTCTTATTTATTTTAAGAAGACGACAACATTGAAGAATAAGACTGATATTTCATTTCAGTTACCTTGGGAGGATGTAGACACAAAACATTAGTGAAAAGCTTATATATTTCGCTATCATTAGATCTCTTCGTTCCCTTAAGCCCCTCTGCAAGACGCTTCAATGATAGAGGCTGAAAATAAAGTATATAGCACTAAATTAGCATAATTTAAAAAATAATCGTGACATTTGGAAAAACCAAAAAAATTGAAATAGCAACAAGTATGAAGAACCTTACCAACTTGGCAATGCGTCCAACGTTTGGAAGTATCATAGTCTAGGGAAAAAAGAAATTTTGGTAAGTGTTGCTTTCAGAAGAAGAGAGTCTAGTGACTAAGTATTTTCACGAAAAACCAAGAGCTTACGAATTTTTCTCTCTCCCTTGAGCCAGATTCAACTTTATTCTGCCCACAAATCAAAACCACAGGGCCGGTTATTTTGTCAAAGATTTCCTCCATCTTCTGAATAAATTCCCTGCGGTTGGCCTTCGGAACTGCCCGAGATAACCATAGAGTAGAGTCTGGAAAATAGACAATAATAGGTTGCATTGAATCAACAACCTGCCAAAAACGAGCAACTATCAAATGACAAGTAAATGCCACGATAAGGCATATAAATAAATAGATCATTTTTCTCATTAGTTGGTGTATCCAAAAGACTATGAGGAACATTTCCTCACTCAGTAGAAGGGAATAGGAAATTATGGGATTCTATTCAGTACAAAGATTCTTATGGAGCTTCTCTGTCTCTTGTTTAATGTACAATTTTGATGCCAAAATGAAGATTCTTTGGTCCTTCCTTGTGTTGATGCCTTATCGGCCAATGCACTTTAACAACTACTAATGAAATGTGTCTCGCTTCCTATAAATGATATTAAGAAAAAAGATCCATGCCAACAAGAAATTTAGAACTTATCCAAGATTTGTACCTCAGATAGAACCTCCATTGCAACAACACAATCTTCGGACTGAGTATCAAGATCATGCTCAATGTCCTTAGCTGTGAGAGAAAAAATATAATCATTTTCTTTAGCGTCCAAAGAATCTGAGGTCTGAAACAGTGCAATTAAATCGTTGTTAAAAGACCGTTTTATCTACAAAAAGTGAAATTACCATGTATCCAATAAACTGGAGGTTTTGGAGGTGACTCTGAGGATTTCTCTTCATTGTCTCCATCTTGTTTTACATCATTGACATCCAAAATTACGGCAACTCGATCTCCATCGACCTCATAGACTTCCCCACGTTGACCATTTGATAAAGGCCTACAAGTACATGGAAAACCATGCTTTAAAACCACACCACATATCAATTTCATCAATACACTTTAATATTGTTTTTCCTTTTAATCGGGATCATAGATTAGTTGAATGTGAAAGAGAGCAGTTTTGTTCCATGGTTTTCCTTTTATTGGCACAAGGTCAAATTAACAAATAAGCATGGCTTTTGTTTCTACAGGTCTGCCTCACCTTGTTGCTAGGAGATTTTGACATGCAACGCAATCAAACAAGGTGGAGGCCAAAAAAACATGACCATTTTCCATGAGCAACATAACATTCTATTATTTAACAAACTAATAGGTCACTTAATACTGTGAAAACTTATTTTAATATGAAAAAGGATAATAATGAAAATAAGTATACGGACATAATATTTCCCATCAGAAAAGTAAGATAACGACAAAGAACAAACCGCAAGAAAGGACAGCATATAACTCTCAGAAAGTAACTGCGCAACAAAATCAGAAAAGTATGTACAACACAAGACCACAATTGCAAATAATCCAAATTATCTACAAAGACATTACAGAAGGGGAAAGATTACCAAAACCATTAGTCTGAACATTCCAGAGGGGCTATAAAATAAACAAAATCCCGAACTTCCACAAAATACCTACCAACTTCTTAAAATTCTTCTACTTCCTCAGGCCAATGTTCCTAAATGGTAACCACAAGGCATTTTGTCTATGAGAACCTCCCCTCGTCCTTCAACGAACAACCATAAGGCATTTAAAGAAAAAGATAGTCAATATGCTTTGGGTAAGCCACCCGATAGTTCGAAGAGATGCGAGAAATGGGACCAAAACTTGACCCAAAAAGAGCATGTAAGGAACAATCAGCAGGTAAAGAAAGGTTTACATTTCGAATATTTTCGCCCGTATTCATCTACAAAGAATCAAAGACCAAATAATACTTTGATTCTCTATGGAAACTTAACCTTCCAAAGGAATCTGCTCAAAACCATAGGCAAAATTTCTTCCTTAGCAGAAAGATATATAAGGAAGAATTATCAGTAGAACCAACACCCAACCTATTAAGATTCTACCATCTCATGTCATTAGAGGACCTTGGCCTAACTATTCCTCTAAAAAAGGTCCATGGAATAAACCTACCCTTAGTGCCAAGCGAAGCAAAATTAAGATCTCATTAGGTACCTTACCATCCAAATTCTCATGAAAGAGAAAGCAGAATGCACATGAAGTGAAGAGAGTAGAAAAATAAAAGAATGTTTTAACAATAGAGTAACATAGTTGGAATTCAATCGACACCCTCCTGCCCACATATCTTTGAAATGAGAAGTCTCCAAGTTGGAATGAAACAAGAAATAACTTCCCTGCCAATCAATAATCATTGAGGTGTCTCCTGACTACGAACTCGCACAACCAAACTTCTAGCTCCTTGTAACTGGAGATTCTCTCATAAATTTTTTTTTTTTTTTATAACCCAAAACCGAAGCTATTTAGCATTTTACCACTATAACCGGGGACACCCTGTCCCCAAACTCGAACCCAAGAAACATCAAGAATTTTTGGTATTAACTCACCCGAAGGTTTGAACACAAGACTTCATGGTAGGTGACACTACAAGACCACATGTCCTTGCCAACTGGGCCATCCTTGAGGGCTAGAGATTCTCTCATAACTGAAAGAAACAATAGCATTTTTAGCCTAGTCCCTAGATAGAGGGTATATATACATGCCTATATATTGGTTCGTGCCAAAGTATATCTGAAAACTACATTTTTTTAAAAGACCAAAGAGTGTGGTGTCCAAACCCAACTTAATCACATCTCGGTCAATTCTAAAGAACACTTGTTTGGCCCTAGAGGCGACTAATATGTGGTATCAAGAAACACATTCAATGTATATCCTAGAAAAATTTTACGACCAAAGATTGAACCCATGGCCTCAAAAGCTTCTAGAACTGCAATTGCCTCTTGGCATTGAACCAACCCATAGTAGTTACAATAACTCCTCTTTAAAAAAAGCCTTTTATACAAAATAATAATAATAATAATAATAATAATAATAATAATAATAATAATATTATTATTATTATTATTATTATTATTATTATTATGCAATTTTTGGTGAATGAATTCAATGAATGAAAATTAATAGTGACAATCTTGGAAAACCCCAATTGTTTAAATACACATTGCACACCTCTAAATAAATAGCCAGTTAGTTATAAAAATAAATCACTACTTCCCGAAAATGCACTTTTTTGTAAAATTTCTGTTTATATAACATTCCTATAAAGCTCTACATCATATAATAAATGAAAATTTATTAAAATGAGAAAAAAGTAACTGGAAACAAAATCTAAGAATAATACTGAATGCCTCTTCTGAGCTAGCCAAAAGGGTGTACAATTATCTAGAGAAAATAAAAGCTAAAAGTAATCTATATATATCCTCTAACTCTATAAAGAGAGGGAAGGAGGGGAATCATTGGTCCGTTCTAACAGGACGTAGCTGTACAACAATGGGTAAAAATTCTATCCAGGTAAAATTGTGGATTTAGTGAACCTATTAAGACCATCATGAAAGATGCATAAAATAGAGATTATAAAAAATAAAAAAAATAAAAAAAGAAGAGAGGAAGCTTCAGAATTCTATACATACGGTGACTTACCAACCCACCTGCCACGAATAATGGTATAAGCATTTTTTGGACCTTCAGATGTTGATATCTTCCCCAATGTGATCCTGTGATGCATTTTATTTCTCAAAATCAGGTTCAAGTTCACATAGGGGAGGAGATCAGCAACAGGGCTTCAGAAGCTAGACCAATTTCATTGAACTCCCAATAGAATGCTTTTAAGTTATTAGGATCATCAAGATCCAACCAACAAGCATTCCAGAAATCTGGCTATCTATATCTAGAAGCTAGCTATTTACCTTAGCCCCAATAATGCCAACCACATAGATTTAAAAACCAAATGCCAGCAATGAAATGACAAAAATAAACATTAATTTCAGATAAGAGCCACAAGAAATTCCTACAGACAAACACTTTGGTATAAAAAATAAGAAACTAAGCACATGAACAGTGAACACGAACCTGAATACTGATGGTATGATCAATAAAGTATAAACATCTATTTGCATATTCAGTAAAATAAGCTAGTCTTAAAATTAAATATCTAAAATGTAAAGATCACTAAAAGATGAAATATAATTTTCTAACTGGGGCGATTATAGCAGGTATCTTCAAATGGTTAAAATCTAAAGAGGAGGGTAAATAACAAAAATCATTGATGGGAGCCATCCAAACTTCACTCTGCTCTCTACTTGTGCCAAAAAAAAACCCTCCTATATCTCTCTTCTATATCTCCAAAAGCCGTACATACTTGGCTCGTCTTGGGAATAAGAAAAAATGATATCTTTCATATAAAAGTAATAAAAATGGGGAAGAAAACAAGTTAGAAGGTCACCTCTTATCAGATTCAACATGTACAGAAGCCCCAACATACTTCACTCGATCGCCTACAGCAGAATATAAAAAGTTAAGAAAATAGAAAGAAAAAAAAAAGATAAATATATAAACTGAAAATACATTAGCAAAACAAATATTAGATCCAACTCCTAAAAGATCTGAATGCAATGTTTTCAAAGCACTTCAAGATCATGTTTTCAAAGCAAGAATTCATTGTTTATTTTATTAAACTTCCTAGCACAGCACCCAAGTAAATCTTCAAGAAATATTGACCCTATAAAAGACTCTCATGATTTCATCACAACAGAGAACTTTATGATCTCATGAAGAAAAATGCAAACTCTGCACGCATAAAAACGTACATACATACATGTGCACATGTATATATATAGAAGAATACTGTGCAGAGTCTTACACAATTAAAGGAAAATATGATACAAATATAAAATGTATCGACAGATGTTAGGTAACAGATTCTGGAACTGAAAGAATCTACAGCTTCAATGTCTTACCTTTCCTTAGTGGTCTTTGTGATTTTCCAGAAGTTTCACTAGGTTCAGAATTTGATGGCTCAGGAGAAACATCGGATTCTCCATTGACCCTCTGCCACGAATGTAAACAATAATTAGAAAACCGGTAAAAGATGAATTTTCTTCTACACAGTGAGCTTTGTTCCGATAAAATCCACATTTTTCTCTCTTTTTTTTTTATCAGAGTGGGGTGCACAGGCATACTTTCTCAAACTCTTCGACGTTGTATGGAATAAGCTTTTTGAGAGCTGCTTCAGCAGTTGCCTCGACATCAACTTCATCACTCTCGCTACAATCTGATTTTGACTCCCCACTGCTTGTCCACTCCTCGTTGGCTGCACTATTCTCATTCTCATCCTCTGAGTCTGAAGCACAATCCTCACCGGATTCTGCATTCTCATCATCTGACTCGCACTCTGAGGAGCATTCATCACCAAAGTCCTGCATCAGAAGTTCAATGACATAATTGCTAAAATTTTTAGATTTATGATTTACTAGATAACTTTTCATGACTGATTCAAATTGTCCAATTTGTTTCCCCTCTTACATAAGGAGCGAGAACACTGCTGTCCAGCACCAGTAAAGGAACTCTTAGATCTCGGGCAAGTGCTCTAACTAACCTCTCACGATAGAGCTCAGTGCCTGCAGGAGAAATCAATGTATGGACAATCAGAGTTAATAATGTTCATGATATAATATTTTCAAATTTCGTAATTGCTTAAATGAAATAGATTTTTCCTACCTGGAATGCTCTGAAGTAGTATTCTGCCACTTGAGGATGTCAAACGAGCACCATACGAAGAAGTGAATTTTTTGTGCTTCAAATGAGAAGCAGCACATTCCACCAATAGATTTTTTGAGTGGTGACTACAAGACCCAGAAAAATTTGTGGACCATAATCATTAATCTAATCTAATAGCATACTTGTCAAAGGAACAACAAGAAAGTTAAAGCAGGGAGAATTACTTTAAATAATATGGAAAGTTATTCCACGAAACAGTGATTTTTTCCCAAGGAACAATCCTTCGCAAGAACTCGTTTTTAAATCTTTCACGTCTAGTGATGAACGGAGATTCTCGCCTTTTGCTCTCCATTGAAAGCTTTTCACTTTTAAGCCATTCCTTTTGATCTTGCACTCCAAGCTCAGCATGAAGATCACAATGTTTTGCATCTTCCCTAACTAATTCTTGCCTAGCCTTTCCCTTGTCAAAATCGGCTGCATCTTTTACAGGTATTTGCTTACCCTCACTAGCATTCCTTCCATCACCTTCTGAACTATACCGACGTAACTGAACAATTTTATAAAATGAATTCGAAGCCCCATCCAAGCTAGCGTGGCAATTAAAATAGTCGCCTCGTGCCCCCAAGGAAGCTAGTAGATGTCTTGAGATAGAATTGTCATCTATAAACCTACTCCGGGAAAAACTTTTACAATTCAAATATTGATAATTACCACTATCCGGCCTGCTCAAATATTTGGATGGCCCAAATACTAAATCCCATCTCTGATTCCTACACTTTATTCTCCTCGCGTACATTGCAACTTTACTTCAACTTCTACCACTCTGCAGATAATGAAAAATACGATCCACCATCCATGTAAGTTCAAAGTCAGGAAAGAACGGTGATTGTTCAGAATCTCAATGACAA
>NW_019104489.1:1824876-1902376 GCF_001995035.1 Momordica charantia
AGCCCCAGGAGAAGCAGAAGGATTTTTTTTTTCTTCTTCTTCTTCTTTTTTTCTCTCTGTGAAGACGAAGGCGCCAACGGGACTTGGCCCAAACTCTGGTTTTGCGGAGTTGCGTTTTCGTGTACTTTCGTGTTTGGTTTTGTTTGCTTAGGTTTTGAGTTCTGCGGAATGGATTCTGTCGGCCCAAATTTTAGCCCAAATAAGGCCCAATATTTTGCAACTTATTTCCTTTCAGAAATTTCTGTGCTCTTTAGCTTTAAAAAATAATAATTCCAATTTAGTTTGTTATTTGGTCTTTATACTTTCAGGTTGAAGTTTAAAATTTTTGTTTTTAACTTTTAATTTTGTCTCTAATTAGTAATTCTCATTATTGTTACGTGTGAAAAATGAGCGTAGACGTGGGTGAATCATACAGCCTCACGTGGTAGGGGGACCAACCCCAATGCAATAGGATAACCAACGGAGGGGACAATGCACCCTTGACAGGGAACATAACGACGAGCCTGCAGCGTCCTGATAGCAGCAAAGTCGACAGTGAGCGACATGCCTGTAAATAGCAAGTGTAAAATCCCACATGGAATGTCCCCCAACGACCTGCCAGAGGACGTACATAAGAGGAACCTATACCGAGCGATCTATTCAAATGGAACTACCGCCTATTTAAGGGGAAGAATACTCCATCCACAAGGTAAGTGTGATTCAATGTACAAACTATACTATTCTCTCCATATTTTCCTCTCGCATTCTCTAACTTGAGCATCGAAGGATATTTGGTAAAGCACCTCACCCGTGTCAAGGTCTACTCCTACAGGATAACCCCGTCCGATAATACGTAGGACATGTCAGCAAATCAGATGTCGGCATCAACAATTATCCTTTTAATTTTATGTTTATGTCACGTGTTTATTGTATTATGTAATAGTTACATGATGAGACTACTTTATATTAGGTTTAGATGTTTGATGAGCAAATATTAAACTGACTTGGTTAATGATAGATACCTAATAGATATAAAATTGAAACATTTGGAAAAAAAAACATTTTAACATATAAAAGGCTAAATATTATGAAACCTAAAAATTCAATGGTACGTTAGAAGCTTTTTAAATTAAAAATTTTTAATTAAGCAGGTACAGACCAAACTTATAATTTAACATTTACAGACCAAGCTTATAATTTAACATTTATATTTTAGCTCATGTTTCAATTATCAGAATGGATTCGATCCAATTGCATTCAATTAGTTTTGTGCTTGTAGTGATGGGATGACGAAGAATATATTATTTTAATCATAGTGACATTTTCTACAGTAAAATATGTTGTCGGTATGAATCTCTCATGGACCATTTTTAGGAGAGAATATATATTTTTTAATTTCTAACCAAGTAAATAGCTATCGAATTTTGAATGTAGTCAGTAGGAAGATTTATGCTAACCAGTAAGTAGTAAAGTTGGTCTCTAAAAAGTTTAATATCAAACATTTATACTTAAATATGACATGTCAGGTTAGAATGAATGACACAATAACTTTTATTAACGTGTAATGTTTTTTCAATCAACTCGAATACTGAATATATCATAAACTAAAAATTCAAATCCACACATTTCCCCGAACTAAAAGTAAATAATAAATAATAACATTTATTTTAAAACTCAAATCAGTCCCAAGTTTATACTTTATAGCCAGGAAAATTACTAAAATCATCAAACTATGAGGACGGTTACGATCAAACTTTTGAAGTTTTTAATTTATCGGTCGCCCTCTATATTTACAAAAAGTATACAATTAAACCCTACAATGATATTATATATGCATAAACTTGGATAGATTATAATTTAACTCGTGGCAGTTCGTGCATTTTACAATTTGTAAGTTTCAGTTTTACAAGTTAAAGAAGGGATTGATAAAATTAAAATCTTGATTTATATAATTGTCAACCGTTTAAATTGTGATCCTTGTATTTACGGTTTTTGTTCATTTTATTATATGTACTATATATTAGAATGTTCATTTTGGTTATTTCTATATTTTCAACCTTGGTTCGTTTTAGTCAATTTCAACACTATTTTAAAGTATATAAACCAAAACAACAATTTAAAAATACAAGAGGTAAAATAATTAAAATTTAAAGTACAAGATCAAAATAAACATTTTGAAAATATTTGAATCAAAATAACATTTCAACCAAACTGTCTCCTACCATCAATCATATTTTGAAAGATCTACTGTGTCCTAGAGTTTCAATTCTAAACCAAATATAACTAAAAATATATGACAACCTGTTTACAAAATCTAGTAACCAATTTTTTTAAAAAATATGATTTGACAAATTAAACTAAAACATTTAAAATTTAAAGTAGGTGTCAAGATTTAGTTTAAATTTTAGTGGTTTAATTTGTTAAATCCTATTTTTAAAAATTGGTTTGTAGATTCTGTTAGATATATATTTTTTTTTTTTTGAGAAATGATTCTGTTAGATTGTTTTAAAACAGGCTGTTATATTTTTCTCAGTTATATTTGGTTCAAAGTTTGTTTCTTCTTCCCTTTATTTTTTTTTTGGTTTTAATTTGGTTTTTTTTCTCAGATATTCTTTCAAGTATGTTTTATTTTAGGTCTCTCTTCAATCAATAGCAGACCTCGTCTCTTACGCCACTGTATCGAGGTTGTCTTTTGGAGATGAGATTTTAATGAATTATTTCTAGAATAAATTTTAAGAGTTATATTGTTTTGAAAATAAGTTTACTAATTAACACTATTAAAAAAAGATCCCAATAAATAAATAACGCTAAAGAAATAAATTTATTTGCACAAACGATGCCTTTTTCCTAAAAAAAAAAAAGAGCAACAAGATTCCAGTCTGATCGTTACCAAGCATTAGCTGAACACAATCAGCACACAAAGCACAGAGGAACAAATAGAAACCATCAACTCAAAAAAAAAGCATATCAAATGGAGACACAGAGAAACAGAGACGAACGGAGAGGGCTACTCCGGCAGCCGCCATCGCCGCCGCCGCCGCCGCTAGAACGCCGGCCGATTGCTTCTCTCTAGGGCTTCCACAGAATGGTTGTTTCAGCGATCATGGAAGTGACGATGTAAGGATCCATGTTTGAAGCTGGCCTTCGATCCTCGAAGTAACCTGCAACATTTGTTCAAAAAACAAAAAAATTTGGAACTAAATTAGACCATTGAAGAAGACGCTGAAGAATGGGTTTCACAGAAACTTGCCTTTGCCGTCCTTTTCAGTCTCCCGGCCAACACGGACTGAGGCTCCCCTGTTTGCAACTCCCTGAATATTTTTTCATCACATGTTTGAAATATAAATAGCATAAAAGTAGTTTCATTTAAATCAAATTCAATAAAGCCACACTCATGAAATATTGTGACATTTTTCAAAATTCATGTTAAAATAAAGTAAAAGTAAATTTTATTTACTTTAAATAAGAGACATGACAATTATACTTATACCTAATATAAATGAAATGTTTGTTTTGTTCCTTGTATTTTCAACTTTGATTAATTTTAGTCTATTTAGTTTCAAAATATTCATTTTAATCTCTTTCCTTTCAAAATAATCATTTTAATTCCTGTACTTTAAAAAAGTGGTCATTTCGATCCCTTAATTTTATTTTTAATATAATTTTTTTTATTTCAATTTCAACACGACATTACGATTAATATATTTCTTCAAATGTAAACATTACTTTATACTAAATAATTGTCATTATAGATAAATTTGGGTTAAAATGTTCACTTTTTGAAAGCACATGGACTAAAATAAACATTTTCACAAATAGGGACTAAAATGAGTCATAGTAAGTACAAAAACTAAAATAAATATTAGGAAAGTGTAGCACCAAAATAATATTTTAATCCATTTTTAAATTAGCAAATAAAGTTAAAGTAGATAGGATAAGTTATATTTCTTGCATATGTATGTATAAAATCAACCAACAAATATATTGATAATCTAAAAAACTATAACAAGACAGTAAATGAAAGAGTGATAAAGAAAAATGACATACCCAAGAGAAGGTGTTAATATCGGCAGTCTCATGGCGACCGGTCAACCTCCTATCGTTGCCTTCTCCATAGGCAGCAATGTGTTCTTTGTGACGCCGGCTGAGTTTATCGATGGCCTTCTTGATCACATCAATCCCACCGTCGTTTCTCATCGACTTGGTGCTGAGCCCCAACCAAAAAACCCCAAACAAATTTCAGACGCAACAAAAAAAATGACAAGTTCAAGAGATTGAGGAGAAAACAAACAGTACCTGTAGTTGGTATGAGCACCAGCGCCATTCCAATCGCCCTGGTTGATAATTAATTAAACAATGAAATAATATCAGGCGAGCAGATGATTTAATCAATGTGCTGAAGAAGTTGTGTAGTGATTAAATTAATAAACACACCTTAACTGGCTTTGGGTCGAAGGAGAGAACAACTCCTGCAATTTCGGTGATCCTCTGTTCCACCACGAACAAATTTAGTTTAAGAGAAATAAGTTGCCTGCGGATTAGATTCTAAATTCTAATATTGGTATTAGAGCAAACCTCGAGGATGTATCGAGCCATCCATAGCTGATCACCAGAAGCAATACCAACGGTGGGACCGACTTGGAATTCCCACTGTTTGGACATCAGAAAAAACATCAGAAAAAGAAAAAAAGAGAGAGAGAGAAAGAAGCTGGGTATTATCTATGGGTCTGTTTGGACATAAGATAAGATAGAGACGCACCTGACCGGGCATGACTTCACCGTTAATTCCACTGACGTTGATTCCGGCATAGAGGCAGGCCTTGTAGTGTGAGTCTACAATGTCACGACCCAAGGCCTTGTCTGCTCCTACACCACAGTAGTAGGGACCCTGCGTTGGGAAGTGCTTCAATTATAATTACACTCGAAAGCGTTTGTTTAGCAATAAATTAATAACAAAAATTTTTTGATGTTTATATTTTCCATTCTAAAGACTGCCTCTTTGAAGTGTTTTTCAAACAAGGTTAAAAGTATCCCCAATCTGGGCTAAAACTAAAAGTATCCCAAGTACTTTCTCACAAAGTAATTTTAAAGTATATTTGGTTGTCATTTTTGTAGGTGACTTGGATGTCATTGTCAGAAATTACTATTATGCTATTTTAAATGAAAATGACTTTGACAGCAACAAAGTGACTTTAATAATGCCAAAAAGTTGCTTTCAAATATGCAACTGATGCAAGAAAAAAAAAGTAGAAATTGACTTTGGCATACTCCTGATGTTTGACATTTTTCAAGAGTACTTTTCTGATACTCTAAGATTCAAATGCTTTTAACCTGCTCAATGTTTTACTTCTAAAAAGTCTCTAGCAAATCTATAAACAAAGACAACGTATTGTTCAAAACTGTATCTTTTCTTTTCCCCTCTAATTCCAGAAATTGGCTAATATTTTAAAAGTGGACTACTCTTGACAAACCAACATTGTACTTAATAATAAATAAATAGAATTGTTGTCAAATGGACTTAAAGAAGCTGTTTGAATTTTGCTTCTCCAATAATTAAATCATTCTAGGCTACGTTTGTTGTAAAAGATAATGCAGTAGAATATCTTCACAAACAGCATTTAGGGTACCTGGGGTCCCGGGAAGCCACCGACGGGCCAGCCGAGGGGCCAGCGGATATCCTTTTGGAGGAGAGTGTACTCCTGCTCAATGCCATACCTGTTCCCACCACAAAAATACGTCTTAAGAGGGGAAATCATTAATTATATAATCTATCAATATGTATATATCTATACTTATTATAGTAGTACTTCATAGAATTAGACTCATATTAATATTCTTTAAAAAGAAACTTTAACAATAGTGATAACACAAACCAAAAAGAAAAATACTATGTGCAAGTGGAACAGGTGAGATTAAGGAAAGGATGAGAGGCGTCAAAATCAAAGAGTAAAGAGACGTGAGTACTAGAAGTGGGAAGCTTGGTGCTGTATGTAATAAAATAAATTAATGGGTACGGATATGCAACTTTTTCTGACTCATGGGACCATTGTTTTTGAGTTCCTCCCACTTAATGGTTTAATAATTAATAGTTAAAACGCACAATGGGAAATTGCATACCTACTGCCATTATCAAACCAATCTTATGGAAGCAGGGAGGTCCACAGTCAAAGTTAGACGGCGTACCCATCTTAACAACCGCTCCAATGACATAATTACGCCATCTTGATAATTACCAATTTTATATTTCCACACCAACTCAACTAATGGAAAATTCACGGCTTCCAAGTTCCAACCCCATGGGGAGTGGAAATTAAAGGCCTTATTGAATTTTTTAGAGAAAAGTTACGAGACTGAAAAAAGTTCTTCTAATATTTCTTTCACCTTTTGAAATTCGTGATAGAGTGCGGTGTTAAAAGTCAACACCTGGGAAATTCCCTTCACAAACTTGTGATTTTGAAAGAGAAAATGAAGTTGGGTTTTTATTTACTAAAATTATGAATATGGGAACTTACTCACTTAATGGAATTGAGAATGAAATGAGACGCAATATAAATGGAAAAAAGAAAGTTGTAAAATCAGAATAAAACTTATAATATTGTGTACTATAATTTTTTTTTTAATTTAATAAAAAAGATGTGTATTACGATTGATTCTATTACGTACCACTCCGAGGAATGATAATTAACTTATATTAAATATGAAATTCATCCCACTAACCCAAATTTTATAAGGTAATAATGAGATTCGGAGAATCTTATACCCCTGATTCTGCGTGAAACCCACTAACCCTACGATCAACAGAATATATTTTTTCTTTTTTTATTTATATTTATTTAAAAGTAAAGTCAGTAATAACTATTAAAGTTTTTGTTTTATAGCATTTATACTATATTAATCTGATTATTAAATGTCATATTACCAGGGTTCCTCGGCGACGACGTCAGGATGGCTAAAAATCTTGGCGGCGTTGAATCTGTTGTTGTTTGGAATCGGCTCGCCAGCTGGCGTATAGGCATCACACATCACCTAACCCATTTCAAGAGAAAAGGACGACATTACCCCTCGACCGTTTTGAAAATACCAAAAATGACCGAGAATAACCGGTGAAATTACAATACCAGGATGTTGTTTCCTCTTCTAAAGGGATCCTTGAAAACCGCCTGGGGACTGTTAACAGTCAAACAAAACTCACGCCGTTAAATGTGGAAATTCAAAAGGAAGAAAAAAAAGTCAAAGATTCTACGGTGACGTGTGGAATATTCCACAAGATGATAATGGATTACTCCGATCAGGACCGTTGATCGCGATCCTGATGGATCAAGAGATGCATGATGGATACGTGGCGTATTGTGATTGGGTGAGGGCGTTGTACATACTATATGATGACTTCACTGTTGTCTCCGGGGGCTTGATTCGTACTGGAACCGTCGTAGTTCCACTTCGGGAGTTTCGCCGGGTCGGTCACCGGTCCCGGAAGAGTCTGAAATTAGTTTTTAAAAAAAAATCATTCTAAAATCCGAAGAAATTATCCATATGGATAATTTTCAAACGAGTCGATACAGCAAGAAAATCTCGCCGGAAAAGATCTCCAAAAGTACGATCGATTTCGAACTCTCAAACAAAACGTCGAAGAAAGAAAAAAGGAGAGAAACATTCGAAATCTGAGGAAATGATCCGGACTGAACTGACAATTTCTCAAACGCGTTGATGTATAAAGCAAGAAAATATCTCCGAAAAAATTGTCAAAAAGCACGATCCAATCCGAACTTTCAAAGAAAAAAAATCAAAAGAAAAATGAGAGAGAAACATTCGAAATCTGAAGAAATGATCTGCGCTGAACAAACAATTTCACAAATGAGCTGATACAGCAAAACCTCTCCGGAAGACTTTCAAAAAACCACGATCGATCCGTAACTCGCGATCAAAAAGCCGAAAGAAGAAAAAAAGAGAGCGAAACATTGGAAATCTGAAGAAATGGTCTGCACTGATAATTTTCCGAACGAGTTGGTACATCAAAAAAATCTCTCCAGAAAGACTTTCAAAAAGCACGATCGATTTCGAACACAAACAAAAAGCCGAAGAAAAACAAAACAGAAACACTCTGAAATCGAAGAAATGATCCGTACTGGCAATTTCTCAAAACGAGCTAACAAAGCAAGAAATCACTCAGGACAAACTTCCAGAAAGCACGATCGATCGATTTCGAACATTCAAACGAAAACTCGAAGAAAATGGCAAAAATAGAGAAAACACATTAATCCTCAACATGAACGACGAAAATAATCGGATTCCAATCCAAAAAAAGGCAAGAAATCAGTCCATACCCTAGCTTTGCTTCTCAAATCGAGTCCAGATCCTCCGATCCTGCACGGAGAAAAACGAAAATAAAAATCAAAACAAAAACAGAAACCCCCGCCAAGAGTCGCCGCAAGACACAGAGCGCTGAGAGTGAGAGAGAATTACCATACGTATTCGGCAATGATCTTCTCAGTGGTGTCAGAGAGGTTGAGATTGATGAGATCGGAGAGGAGAGCCATGGCAGAGGAAGAAGACTGAGAAGAAAAAAAAGTTCGATGGGTGAGAGAGAAGACTGCAGGAATGGGGGGCTTTAATAAGGGACGGCCAGCGCTTGGCTACTAACGTAGAGGCGTTGTGATTAATGACAGGGCAAAACGACGGCCAGATAATTTTTTTTAATTAAAAGAAATAAATTACTTTAATTATTGGAATTTAAAATAAAAATGGGGTCGTCGTCAGTAAGCAAAAGGAGAAAAGTTCCGAGAAATTTGGAATTGTCTCGTGATTTTAAGATTATATCGGGGAAAACTGGCAAGTGGCAATTGAATTGGTGACCACTAAACTTTTTTACATCACTTAAAATTAATTAGCCAAATACCCAAAATGCCCTCGCTACACTTTCTTCACCTTTTCCGTTTTTCTTTTGTTTTTTTTTCCCGTGAAAATACAACGTTGCTTGTTGAGGCTGACACGAGTTGGATGGGTAGTTTTTGGAACAATTTTTTTTTTTATTATAAATCTTTTGACGGGATAACGTCTAATTCTACTAAATTTGGTTATAAAAAAAATCACTTCCATTCTAAATCACTTCAAAAAAAAATCTCTCATTTTTATTTTATTTTATGAAATATGGACAAATATAGATGTTTATTTTTTAAAATAAATTATAACAAATATTTAAATTAATAATAATATTTCACACTTTTTAATAAATTAAAAAGTATTAAAATTATATTTTTATTGATGATGAAATTCTTCTGTCTCTATTTGTACTATGAAAAGAAAAATGTTTATAGTACATATATCCAAAAGACCATAATCTCTGAACTAATCTCAGGCTAAACATCTTGTTGAATTATATTTTCGACTTTTAATATTGTGTTCATCATCTAGTATTTGTTTACATGTCTATGTTGATATTTTAATTATATTTTGTTAAATTTTTGTGTGATGTTATGAAAATGTCTATTGATGTTTAACTCATAAACATATGAAAATGTCTATGTTCGGATAAAAATTTAATACGTTCATAAACATATGAAAATATCTATGTCTTGACAAAAAATTAATTCCCTCAGATATAGTTGTATTTCAAAAATATTATACTTTGTCCTTGAACTTAAATTCGATGTCAATTTGGTTTTTATTGTAATATTTGAATTCTACCTATATTCTATAAGGATTACATATCTATCGACTAATTTCAAATATTTAATGGTTGTTGAACGATTTATAACTCTTGAGCAAGTGTACACAACCGTTGTAGTAAGTAATAAAAAGTTTGTATCCACAGTGATTGATGACTAAATACTCACATGTTTACTTAAGAATGTAGATAAAATTGACAATATTATATTCGGTATTTAAAGGCTCTAAATTAAAAGAAAATAATAATTTAAACTCACCGGATGAAAGAGTAATCAAACAAGTAAAACGAGCTCACAGAGTGGTCAAAGTCAGAAAAAAGGGTTTAAACACATATGTATAAAACGTAAGGGGAAGAGTTTAAAGTGACTTATTTTGGGCCAACGTAAACAATGTTGCAGCATCGATGTTAATATACTGGCCAAACAGACATGGAATCTTCCCACATTTCTCATATTTTCTGCTATTCAAGTTTTGACACAAAACTAACAACATATTTGTCGAACATCTAGTCTTACTAGGTGAGCCTTATTCATAAGCATACACTCTCTAAACTCAAGTAGATCTAGCATGAGTTGAAGCCAAATACTTCCTATTACAATTTTCCAAAAGTTAATAAAGAGATATCTCAATATGTTCATCAAGCACATTGAAAATCAAGCATTAAAAACAACTTCAACTCGGTATATATATATATGTATATATATAAAAGTTTACAACCAAAAAATCAATTCACAACATCCTCCCCTTTCAATAAAAACTTAGCTACGCCAAGCCATACGAGACAAGTGAAGAAAATAAAATAATAACAAGCACAATACTCAAGAGACGCGAGAATAATGGAAGGATAGTTGAAGAATGTCAGCTCAAGTTGTAGTTCTCAGAAGGTTCTTCGCATTTCCTCTTCTTTCTCCTTGTCTTCTTTAAACCCTTGAGAGCTTCCTTCGAATGAGAGATGATTTGATAGGAGAAAAGGAATGTTTAGAGGCTACCTTAAATGTTTGTATATATGCCCTCCTCGATTTTAGGGCAACCAAATGGATAAAGTGGGTACAGCTAAAAATATCAGGAGTTCCTCCGTGTTACTGTGGTAATTCCTTAGATAAATGTCTATCACTGTCAGCTTTGTCTTTTTCTTTCTTTTTAATTCCGATGCTGCAGCATCAATAATTCTGCATCAAAACATTCAAAGTTAGTCCATTATTTCATAAATCTCAGCATCAATTAGCATGGCAAGGATGATTGTAAACTTGAAACATAATTGTATAAAATCAGTGTAGAGTCGGTATTGGTGTGACTATTCTTAGTTAATCTCAAAGCTTTTCTTACCCAAATAACTCTCTTTTGGAGAGTTATCGGTGGCTATAAGCGTCAAACTAACAAAATTATTAGTGATCTATTAAATACAAACTTGAAAGCTTGGAGATTTATTGAACTAATATTAAAGGGTATAAACTAAAAATAAGACAATCATATAAGCTCGTTAACTTATTAACAACTTGTTGAAATATAGAGACTAAATACATAACCCTAAGTTGAGAGACAAAGCTTTACATGACTCGATGGACGACACATTCATGTCGCCACCACTTGCTCAAGTGGTGGGGGCTCAACTCACTTTTTTATAGTAGGGCCAAGATATTCCCCCTACTTAAACTCCTCGTTGTCGTTGATGACACATCGGTGAAGTATAATCTACATATAACTCATGTGAATGTGACACTAATCAAGGCTAAAATTGGAAATAGAGATATGTGTTAGAACCTGGAAGAGAGAATTGCAAACGGAGAATAGAAAACAAGAACGTCGTTGTATCGTGGACGAACCCACTGCCTTGAAAGCAATTTCAGCACAACCTTGGTGTTAAATCGTTTTCTTGTCTTTTGCTCTTCAAAGTTCCAACATCTAACTATGACTTAGGCTCGCCAGATTGAAATTGAAATGGAGCTCATAATTTTTGTTTAGAAACGGATGGGGAATAACGAAATGAAAACTGCACGTAATATGAACAGGGAGAAATAACTAATTGATAAAGCAATATCCGTTATTACGTTTTATATTTGTTAATATGAACAGAGAGGAATAACCAATCGATAAAGTAACATAAAATCGTTATATTTCAATAGAGAGGTACGACTTGAAGACAACAAAAGTAGGTGAAGTTATCTGATTTTGCAAGTTGTTCCAACCACGACAATATGTGATTTCCAAGAGCACAACAAAAATGAATCAGAGTCCACGCACATCAATTCTAACAACTTTGGCTCTTTTGATAATCAACTTGTTTTTTAATTATATTTTCTAAAATTAATTAGCTTGTACGCGCTATATCCACTCATGAATTTATTTATTTTTCAATTTGTTTTTTTAATATTTTTAAAATTTCAGCTAAAATTTGAAACCTAAAAAATCAAAACACCATCTTTCTTATTTTTCCATTCAAATTACAGACATGTCTTTTTGGATGGTTGATTTAATATATTTTTTTCTCTCTCCACCATCATTAAAGTCTCATGCTCCACTCCAAAATATAAAATCTCATGATCTAAGATTCTCTTCCACCACAATTTTTTATATATTGCAAATTAAGGACTATTTAGCAACGTGGTTTACAACAATTTTAAAGTTGCTTTTAAGAATTTGGAAGTGGATTGCTTGTTAAGTTATTGTTCAACTTTGTAGATTCCCCATTTAGAAAAGAAAATTATTGATCAACACAAATTTAAATTGAAAAAAAAAATGTTGTTAAATCACTTACACATGTTACTACATAACTTTTATTCCATTATTAAGAAATTTTTTAAAGTCAGTTTATAAGATATTACTTCATGATCTAGTCTTGTGGGATTTCGGTTACATTCCCAACAAAATAAGTTAATATTTTGATATTTTTAACCGAAAAACAATCCCTTGTGTTTTATTTTAACTCTATGCAAATTTCAAATTTTTATTTTGTAATTTTTAGAATTAATTGGTATATATATGTTTGAGCTATGTTCAAGTTAGCTAATCATCTTATTTTGTATTCAAAGAAACGCATGACTGAAACCATATTGATTTGATAATTTTCTCCTTTAATATTTAATCCCTCGTGATCATTATATATACTATTTTTGATTTTAATATTATTTTAGTCTGTTTACTTTCTTTTATATCTCATTAATTTTTCAATCACACTCATAGCCTAGCACAACAATCAATAAAATTTCTTGAAATACAGTCACATATTTCACATATTGTATTAAAAGATTCTATACACCAAAATAGCCACTTTTTAATAACAAGCAACCTCTCTCTCTCTCCTTTGTTTCACCGTTCGAAAATGAGATCAATATTAGATTCAATATTGAACTAAACTCCATAAGTTTCCGGATCCCATCACACATCTCCTCAAATCAACTACATTCATTCGGATTATGCTTCTTGCATAACTCACAGTATACCAAAATCAAAAACATCGTTTCAATTTTATATTACATGAACATCCCTATAGAGAAAACTTCTCATTTTGACCAAAAAAAGAACAGAGCACTACAAATCAGTGACATTTTGAAGAAAAACAAACCTGTTTTGGAGCAGTGTTAATGGTAGCTAGAGACAGTGACCGTGGCCTGAGGGCCACCCTGAATGTAGATGAAATTGAATTCTGAGGCAGGCTGAAGCACTTTCATCCATTGAGGAAGCTCGTAAATGTCTTTCTGTTGGGTTGGAGAGAGCCCCCAAATGGGGCCTGAGAGATTCTCCAGCCGCAGCTTTAGGCCACTGATTGGCTTTCCGGATGTGTTCTTGATCTTCACTTGGTGCCTGTAGTAATCCTCCTTCCCCACTGCCCATGTGCTTGTTATTGTGTGGATAAACTCCACCGGGCACCCTGCAAAATTAGAGAGATTATGATTCGTCGTCTGATTGATAGCACACTATGTAGACTAAATTTCATGAGAGTCCGAGTACAAATAAAGAAGGACTACACAAAAGAAATATGAGCTTAGCACCCGTGAGAGAAGCACCCATGTGCCCAAAATAAGCAAAAACTCGAGAAGGTAGCGCTCGTAATCTCTTAGTTTAAGTTTTTTGATTTAGTGTTCTAGTTTTAACATGATATTAAGGTCGGGAGCCTTGAATTTGAATATCTATATAGTGTAATTTTCTTTTTAATTAATATTGATGATCACTTGTTGGGTTTTTACGAGGTTGGGTGAGTATAATCAAACAAAACTATGATTACATGAAAGTAATTTATAAGTCAAAAGATGAAGCACGTGAAATTCAACCAATAGAAACGTCAGTCAGTCCATAAAAATGTCTCGTAAACGTATTTTGTTTTTTGCCCTCACCTGCAGGCACTGGGACCGGGGCGTTCGTCTTCGGTGATTCTTCTTCACGTTTTACCGGCGGCTTATATCCGCGCGATCCTGTTCCAAGTTCCAACGATGAAATCAGCAAACAAGAACATCGAAATTTCCAAAAATAAGACACCGAATTCGAGTCCTCATCTTACCAGGATTGCCATTAACACTCTGCAGCTTGGAAAATAGTCCAATCAGAGGAGCGCAAGCAGTGAGAGTAGGCTCAGTCTGTTCATAATCCGATCGATCGTCGTCGAACCTGTCGTTCTTGTCAGGGCCGCCGACGAGAGCGCCGTGGAGAATGTTAGGGTTTTGTTGGAGCCGATGGTACCACGAATCGAATCCTTGAACGCAGCCGATGGTGGAGGGATAGGTGAAAATCGAAGGAATCGAGGAGCCTCTGTGGTGAAGCTTCTGCGGAAATTTGGATCCGTAGCCGACCAAATAGCTGATGGAGTTTGGATTGTTGCCGAGGATGTAATCGGCCTGCGATTGGGCGAAGTTGAGGAGATCATGCGGTTGGAAGACGCCGTCGGGGCAGATGAGCTTGGCGTTGGCTTCGGAGAGGTAGACGGAGTAGACGGCAATGAGGAATGCGGCGGCGGAGGCGTATTGCATATTGTTCCATTCCCGCACGTACATCAATCCCCCTGTTTTGATTTTTTCCCGGGAAAATCAAATCGGAAAATTAGTTTCGTTTTCTACTCCAGAAATTGATCAAAAACGGTGATCAGAACTTTGGTTCCATAATTTTAGTCTCTTAGTTCAATTTGCATCCTACGATTTTCATAAAAAAAAAAAAAAATTGAAGTCCAACTTACCAACTGTTTGCTGTGCATATTTGACGTTATCATATAAGATTTGTGAGTGTTTTTTTTTTTAATTATTTATATAACAACACATGAATGATTTTCTATTTGATTCACTATGTTAATTAAGTTGTCTAAAAGAAACTATGTTAATTAACTATATTAAAGTCTAAGTTTGAGTGAAAAATATTTCACCCACCTAAAAACTTACTATTTTTTTAGATATATTTTTATTTGATTCTAAACCTTAAAAGACAGCTAAAATTCAAAAAAAAAAAGAAAAAAAAAACATTTTTTAGTACAATGTAGGGTAGGACCAAATTCAGATTATGCTAAAATATGCTCCCTTTATTAAATAAATAATTACCATAACAATAAAATAAAAGTGCCATATTTAGTAGTATTAGATCCGATAGATTTTTTAATCAAATATAGGTTTAAATTGGTTATTAATCTAAAAAATTATCTCTAGATCATTTTTTACCTACCAAAAAATTAACTAGTTTTTCTCCTATTTTTACTCCATTTTAATACAAAACCAACGCAATCTACCAAATTGCCACGTAAATAAAAATGAAAAAAAAAATGTCACATATCTAAATTGATAACAATTTGTGAGTCACGAGTCTCACGACTAAACTATAGAATAGGAACTAATTAGATTTTTAAATCATAAAAACCAAATTAAAAATCCCAATCCCAATCCCAATCCCAACAAATTAAACCGCGATCTTAAACTAAGATTGTTATCAAATTAGATACACAATCCCCCAATTTGATACTCATAAACCGTGATCTTAGCTTAAACTTACCAGGAGTTTTGTTGATGTTAAATCCATCGTTCTTCTGAAGACAAGCGCAAGCGAAATAATCGGCTTTGGCCTGATATTGCTTCAACGTCGTCGTATAAGCCCCACCGCGTCCCTCCAACAAAACCTGCAAAATCAAATTTCGCACAATAATTAAATAAATTATTCCATGAATTAATTAATATAATATAATAAAATCACACACCTTGGTGAGAAGAACTTGAACGCCGGCATATTTATTATCCCAGGAGAACTCCTTCATCGCCCATCCAGTTCCCCCAAACGACACCGCTTTGTCCACCGTGTACTTCAAGTAGTACTCGTCTCCGGTTGCTCTGAACAGCCACGCCGCCGCCCACAGCAGTTCGTCCTGAATTCAATTTCCCACAAATTAAAACAGATAATTATAGAAAATAACTATATTTTTATTTTCTTAGGATCGAAGTTTGTTACCCAATATCCCGATGAACTGTAGAACTCCGAAGCGCAGGGAATGGAATCGTCGTATAAACCTCTGAATGTGTCTGCAAATGTGAACAGCTGCCACCAAATTTTTTTTAAAAAATCATATATTAATTAGCGAATAACTTCCTTATAATGTTCGCGTTCAAAGAATAAATATGTGTGAATTTGAATTTTTTGTTACCTCCTTGGCGTGAACGAGGAGGAGATCGGAGTATGAAGAGTTGTAAGTCTTGAAGGCGATGGAGGCGGCGGCGAGGGCGGCGGCGGTTTCGCCGGCGAGGTCGGAGCCGGGATGAGACTCGTCGATTTTGAAGGCGGTTCTGGGAGTGGTCATGTCTTCGGGGCGCTCCCAGCAGAAGTGATCGGAGGCGCCGTCGCCGACCTGGCCCCAGAGCACATTCCGCTGAGGGTGGGCCTTGATGAAGTAATCTGCGGCCCATTTAATGGCGTTGAGAGTATTGTCCATTTGGTTCAGATCTGTAATTTCCTTGTTGAAATCGATGGCTCCCCATGAAAGTATGGTGGCGACGAACGCCATTGGAAGCCCGAACTTCACGTGGTCTCCTGCGTCGTAGTACCCTCCCACTAAATTCACCTGCCATTGTTCAATTTATTGCAAAATATTTTAGATTTTGTATAATGACTTCACCAGTGGATGACTAGGAAACTGCTTGCTTGAAAAGTCGATAGTTTATTTGATAATTTTTTTGCATTTTTCGTTCTCAAGTATCGAATATTTAATAGTAGTTTGTACAAAATTAATCCTTTTCGTTAATGAACCAAATATTCAACGGATAATTAAATAAAAATGTTGAGGTACATGTTATATCTTGCCGACTGACTACCCTTAAATTTGTGAGAAGTAATGAAAGATAAATACAGAAAGTCTAAAGAGATGGTCGGGAGATATATATTAAAAATTTGAAATTCACTATATGAATATAACTTTATAGTTAATGATATTTTTTGTTTTAAAAAATCAAGGTATTGTAATTTTTTTTAATACATTTGAATTCTTACTTAAATTTAAAAAATAAAACAATATTTAAAGTAAAACAAATAACACATATGAACGGTAGTGTTTCTGAGTTTAATTTTAAAAATATAAAACTTAAAACAAAATGGTTACCCACCAAATTGTATGATAATTATTTTATATATGTAATAGGGATTTCAAAGCTATAAAGAATGGAAATTTTAAGAAAATATTAAATTAAACACATTTAAAACCATATGAAATGATAACAGATGTTCGAGAAAGTTTCTAATCTACTTTTGAAGTTCAAACGGGTAATATCATTGATATTTCCCTTCCATATCTTAAAATTTATATTTTCATTAAATAATAGGTGATTTCATTAAATTCTAAAATTAGTTTATCTACATTTACGTATTATTATGTCTATTTATTATGTTGTTGTCTTAAAAACAAACATGCGTTTCAAACTCAACAAAAAAAAAAAAAACTTAGTTCCGTTTGTTGGATATATTTTTATTTAGTTTATACTATGCATTCAAACAAATAAACTAAAGTTCAAAAATGTCATTAAAATTACAACTTTCGAGCTCAAACAAAATTCTCAAAGCTATCATAAAGTATACCAACTTGACATAAATTTTATAACCTAATTAGTCATTGAGAACTATAGTAAAATATTATTGTAAATAATTGTTCAATAACCCGTTAATCCAATAAGCAGATAGATTATTATAAATTTAATTATGTATTAACAATAATTTTCATTATTCAACCAATTTTAGTGAGGGAAAACTTACTCCTTGGGCAAGGCCGTCCTTGAGGCCAGAATCCCCCCGCCACTTGACGCGGTGGTCTGCCGGAAGTTTACCGGACCTCTGCGCCTCCAGAAACAAGAAACTCAAATCCACAGCATCGCCGTAGTTGAAGACGTCACCGGCGACGGCGACGGCTTGGAAACAGAGCACGCCGGCGAGCAAAGCCAATATAAAACCACGCGCCATCGTCAAACTTCAACTTCCTCGCGACGATCGTCACTCGCTTCTGAGATTTTTTGGCATTGCAGATTTCGAAAATTTATTTGCTTTTATAACAAAAAATTGGAATTTACCACAAAAAAAAAACAATAATAATAAATAAATTTAATAAAGTGGTAGGCTTCACGTTATGACACAATCGATCGAGGCCCTCACGTCGTTTCTTTGGAAATGGACTTAGTGGGGTGCAAATATGGAGTGTCGTTTTAAATTATACGGAATTATGGCGTGCCGTTCCATCTGGACCGTCCATTGTTTTGATGGAATTTCTACCGTTGACTGTGATCTGACTTTTTGAGGCAATGTTTATTTATTTATGAGGAATTTCAAATGGATACTCTTTGTTGTTTCTAATTCTTTGGATATGGAATACTATAAAGCCACGTGGCGGTGTGTGTGTTTTTGAATTTGGGGACAAGGAGAAGACCATGTGATTTATTATAAAATTAATGAAAAATAATTATTGAACCACCAACCAATTAAAACTATGTACATGTAATTCCTAGATATATATAGTTGTAGATTCCTGAAAGATAGGTGTGGGTGACCATAACATAAATGCTAGTAATTTTAAACTATTAATGTCTAGTATTTTTGTTCTAGTAGTTTTTTTTTAAGTACAACATTTGGGAATGGAAGATTGAACTCACAATCTCTTTGTTTGAGATATATGTCAATTATCGCTAAACTATGTTCGTTTTGACATTTTGTTTCCAATAGTTGATGATAAGATGAGAATATGTTCGTAGTTTGAATATTATTTAATATTTTGCGATCAAATTGATATTGAAAAATAATAATATAAAAAACAAACTTCACAAATTAAAGATGACTCAACATATAAATTGTATAAACGACTGTTGTTATATAAGAACACCCCCATATTGAAATTTATATATTTACATCAACCCATTGGGGTTTACCATATTCAACCACGTGAAAAATAGGTAAAATTTCATCATTTCAATTACAATTGAAATTGAATTTTTTATTGAAATTGAAAATTTTAAAGCATAAGAATGATCGTTAAAAGTATGTAAAAGTATAATTTAATATAGCAAAAAATGAAAAAAAGGTGTAATTTATATTTAAAACTCTATTTTGGTCCTTAAAAAAGAAAAAAAAAAACTAAAAGAGCTATTTTGATCGCTCTCTCCCCCTCATCTATTTGTATTTTTGGTATTTTTGTTCCTTATCTTTTAAATTTATTGTCTTCGATATAAATTTTGTTTAAATATGATTTTGTATGACAACATGTGAAGAGAGGATTTGAACTTACAATATGCTTTAATGCTTAGCTAGGTTATGTTTAGATAGGTAGAATATTTTTGTTTATTCTCATTCATTTTTTAATAATTGTAATTAAAAAGATCCAAATATGTTGGAAAGTTTGACATTTGCGTCCCCATATCAATCGTTCATGTATCTCTAAAAAAGATCAATAAATTAATGTAACATCTAATGATATAATATACGTACGTGCAATTTATGTTACAGACTATGAAAATAATTGGCAATAAAGATTATAATTTCTTTTAATAAATAGCTCAATTATTAAAACATAAATAATTTAAAATTAGTTTGATTTAGGGGGAAATTTAAAAAGTTTCCTACCATCAACGTAAAAATCTTTCTAAAGGAATGGGAGGAATCAGAAGTTGGGATGAGCTATCGATAAGTAATTCCAGCGTCTCAATAGATTTAAGGAGGTAGAATTAGAAGGTGGACCTTTAAAAATAATCGTGGAGATTTGTTTTCTTTTTTTAATTTTTTTCGGGTTTTGTGATATACAATTTTTATATTTTTAGTATTTTCTTATTTTGAATTTGAAATTTTAATAAATATAATTATATTGAGAAAAATAAAAAATCAATAAATATATTATTTCAGGTTATAAATTATTTTAAATTAAAATTAAAACATGTAAAATATAATATATTAGAAAATATATAATTATGCATAATTATATAAATTTTATAACACAAGTGTTATAAATTAATATTATTTTAGATTAAACTACACGTTTAATTTGGCTAGACACACGTGAAACAACTTTTTTAAATTGAGTTTAAATTTTGTTTTCAGATTTTTATGATATCCAACCAAATAAACTCTACCAACGAATCAGGATCAAACTTAGTAAAACAACAAAATAAAATAGCAAATAAAAGATTGGTTATGTTTAGTTTATTAATGGCTATTGCCTTTAAATTTTATTTATGTTTTACAGCTCTACTAAAAAAAATAATAAGTAAAATTTGGTTAAATACTATTTTGATAAATATAGTTTTGTTCATTTTATTACTGTCTATTCTTAAAATCTTAATTTCAATACATGGTTCAAACTCTGATTTATTTTAGTTTTTATATTTTCAAAAAATTCGTTTTAATATCCAGACTTTTAAAAATGATCTTTTAATCTTGACAAATGTTAAATTTTACTCATTCTTTTGACAATCTAAATGAAAAAAAAATCGAATTTAATTTAAAATTCGTGACTCAACGGATTGAGCTGAAGCTCAAACTCTTTTCTAGGCGGATAATCATGGATTCAGTAGGTTAAATGGAATATTTCCCTTCAATTTAGAAGTGAACAATTGGAAAATTAATTTAATCTTCATATGTTCAAACCTTAGACCGTACAAACTATACAATTTGTTAAAGTGAAACAGTAACAGACAAAGAAAGTTCCACCCTGCGTCCCAATTCCCGGAGGCAACACACAGATCCTTTGCTCGAAGTTGCAGAAAAATCACCGGAGCCAGATTTCCGTGTCAAGTCGGCGACTCATTTCTGTTCTCTTAGCAGTAATTGAATCGTTTAACCGGCGATCACTGTGAATCAGTCGGAAAATTCTTGTTCGTTTTCATTTTTTTGATTGTCGCCATGGGTTAGAAGGAGTTGAATCATCTCATAAACGGATTACTCGGAGGAGGAAAGTATTGTAGCTCTGCTGCAGAAGGATGGCGTCTGAATCGACGTCGCTAGACTCGATTTTTCTGGAGGATTTTGGCCAGAAGGTTGACCTGACTCGGCGGATTCGTGAGGTGCTCCTTAACTATCCTGAGGGGACTACTGTTCTCAAGGAGTTGGTGCAGAACGCCGATGATGCAGGCGCCACCAAGGTTTGCCTCTGTCTCGACCGCAGGGTCCACGGCAGCGAGTCGTTGCTGTCGGAGTCACTGGCACCGTTTCAAGGGCCTGCGCTTTTGGCTTATAACAATGCGGTATTTACTGAAGAAGATTTTGTCAGCATTTCGAGAATTGGTGGTAGTAATAAGCACGGGCAAGCCTGGAAGACTGGTCGATTTGGGTAAATATCTCCGTTTCAATATCTCTAGACGTGTGTTTAATCTGACTCGTTTTGCTTATATGATGGAATTATGGATAGTATACATTTCACGTGTTATTTTGCCAAATGAATTGTACATATTTATCTTGTCGTTGAACCTCATTTCATTCCCTCCGGCAAGTGAAAATGTTGCATTATAGTGAACCAATCTATTTTTGCTTCTGCTTTAAGAACCTTTAGCTAGCGGTGTTAATGAGACAGGATCTTCATGCACTAAAATTTCGAATTTCAGGCTTGTATGTAGAGTTTCATTTTTTACTCTTTTCATTTAATTTAAGTAAAACAAGCTCCCTCAATGTTTTTATGGGCCTCTCCTTCAAGTCAGGTGGTCTCTGACACTTGTCTTTGGTGACAGTTTTTATAAGCTCCAGTTATGTGCATAATTTATTGTTCCAAACTGGCTTACTGGATTTAACTTTTTTCGATATCAGAAAGTAGTAGGCTATTGGTAATGGTTACCATATATTTGGAAGTAATTGGCAACGCTCAAGTTTGCATGATCATCATTCATCTCATAAACAATTCCATAGGCAACCATGAATTTTGGCAGGATCACGTGTTTCCATAAACTAGTGCCGTGCTTTCTCCTTCCAAAATATTATGGACAAACGAATAGATAACCTACAATTAAATGTTATATATGGATGCCTATGATCTAATAGATCTGTCCAGCGACTCGGGTATAATTGTTGCAACTGCAGTTGATGGTTTTGATAACTTGAATTCATCTTCCTTTGGCTTCTTAACTATATTTTCTTACTTCCAATATCACAACTGAAGTAATCTTAGTGAAGTGCAAGCAATTTCATTAAAAAAAAGCACAATGCAAAATTAGATGTTGACAACTTGACATGCTTGAAGCAAGCAGATAAGTTGTTCAAATTTTATAACATTTTCGGAAAGCACTGTCTGCGGTTATTTTCCTTTTGGTAGTTGTTACCATATTTTACAAGAGTTGCAAAGGTTCTATTATTGCTGTTTAAAATTTATCATTGGATGTGATAAAAGCCGAGTCAGTAGTGAAGATAATAGTGCCCTTCTCCATTCTCCTATCAACTTTCATTCCATGAATTCAATATTTATCGCATTATCAAAATAAATGGAAATACAATTAAGTTTCTGTAATATTTTGCTTCCAACATTGACTTCATAATAACTATTTTTTGGTTTAATTTTATAGGGTTGGCTTCAACTCTGTGTACCATTTAACTGAGCTGCCTTCATTTGTTAGTGGCAAATATGTTGTAATGTTTGATCCTCAGGGCATTTACCTTCCAAAGGTTTCTGCAGCAAATCCTGGAAAGCGAATTGACTTCATTCGTTGCTCTGCCATCTCACAATATAGAGATCAGTTTCTTCCTTATTGCGCTTTTGATTGTGACATGGAAAGTTCTTTTGATGGAACTTTATTCCGGTTGCCATTAAGAAATGCAGATCAAGCAGCCAGAAGTAAAATTTCAAGGCAAGCTTATACAGAAGAAGATATTTCTTCCATGTTTGCTGAACTTTATGAAGAAGGAGTCTTGACGTTACTCTTTTTGAAAAGTGTTTCATGTATTGAAATGTTTGTATGGAATGATGGTGAGGCAGAACCCCAGAAGCTTTATTCATTCTCTGTGCGTTCAGCAAGCAGTGATATTATTTGGCACAGGCAGATGTTACTGCGGTTATCAAAATCGACAACTTCCACTCAGAGTGAGGTAGATAGCTTTTCACTGGACTTCTTGAGTCAAGCGACAACTGGGACCCAAATAGAGGAAAGGATTGATAGCTTTTTTATAGTTCAAACCATGGCATCAGCTACCAGTAGGATTAGCTCTTTTGCTGCTACTGCATCGAAAGAATATGATATTCACTTGCTACCTTGGGCATCGCTTGCTGTTTGCACATCCGATGACTCCTCAAAGGTAACCTCGGTAATTTCAAATTTTCTCTCTTATTTTGTGCAATCTCTCTGTCACCCTCACACCTGCACCTGCACCCCACTGTTCCCATACCCACATGTATATGTACACCAACTTGCACCAAAATACTCTCTGTTCATGGATGACTTCTTGAATTTCCTGATCATTTGGAATTTCTCTTTTTTACAAGAGAATAAATTGACTGAATAGTGAATGAATAGACGATGTTGTGTAGCGTAGTTAGTTTTGTTTTCTTCTATGATATAGTTGGGAGGCTAAGAGCTCCTTATATCCAACAGTTATGGCTGTCATATGAGTGCTTGTATTGGCATTTTATTGTTGAATTTAGGCAGCTTAATTCTATTCAAACACTGAATAAATTTCCATAATTTTTTTATGAGAAATGGGGAAATATATATTAACATCAAAATTAAATTTCCATCATTTTGGTATTGGTAGTTTTGTTTTTGTGCCAAATATTATGGTTGGGAGCTGTGCTTTCTCTTGTAAATTATTTTCATGAATGAAATTGAGTTTCATATAGAAAACAGTTTCCTGCTCCTGCTAGAACAGATAACAATCTAAAGCAAATAAAGGTTTTTCTGCATTTTCAAGAAAGTCAATTTGAATGCCTACACCATTGTACCACCTCTATATTTGAACATCCATCCCTTCATTTAATGTTTTCTCATTTGCATGAGTTTGCCTCTGATGAATTTTCTTTGTCTGCTTGACTCGTGGGTGAACTGATTGTCTATTTATGTATTTTGAATGGAATCATTCTCTCTCAATGAAACCTCAGTTTCTAATAAGAAAAAGAAAATTATTTTGAATGGAATGAATTAATGGTAGTAAATTTTACTGTTTCAGCATCTTTTGAAAAAAAAGTTTGTTATTTGTTGTTTTAGCAGTCTAGTCGGTGGGCTATAATCTTATAATAAACTTGGAATTATCGACATGGTTCTTGAATTTTTGTTAAAATGGAGAACAGAGATGGATACTGGATTGCATTGATAGATAGAAATTGGGGGAAATTGGATTTCTTTTTGCTGTTGATGATACAGGTCCTTAGCTGCTGTAACTGCAACAACTATCAAATATGGCAGCCTGTATATATACTGCTTGGACCAATTTTGGGAGAAATAATTCAATTCAATAAAACAGGAAAAAGTATTCTGTCAATAGAAGCCTTAAGGGTGAACTTCTAGATGCTTCAGAAACAGCAGATTTTGTGGGGGGTTTGGCTTGAGAGGAACAGCAGAAATTTGAGGGGTCGAGAGACCTTGGGAGGAAGTGTGGGAAATATCTAGATTTAAATCCTATCTTGTGAGGCACTTTCTTATAGGCTGGTCCCCATTCATTGAGCTCGTTTTTTCTTGTTGGCCTTTTGTATATTATTTCACATTTTCATTTTGTTTCGATAAAAGCTCCATTTCTTATTAAAAAAAGAAAAAAAGAAAAAAAGAATAAAGTTCTATGCAACTAGTTTCTTCCCTCATAGCTACTAGTTTTTCTGCATTTTGATCTTGTTGTACTTATTTAATTTTTGCATGTATTGTTTTCAAAACTTGAATCCTTTCCAAATATATTTATAAAATAGTAAAGGTTACAAAAAAAGGAAGACAGAGGGAACCTCCTCCCCATTAGGCAAAGGAGTTAAGAGAAGTCCCCAATTGAATTGCAATAACTTTTGCATACTGGTATTGATTCATTCAAACTTGTAAGTTTAATTTATTTCCAGGCATGTATTTTACATGTACCATTATCTTGTTAAATTGGTTATCTTCTCATATAAAATTTATTATATATAAGATTTATTGGTGGAGCTCTTTGATCTTTTGTTACTTTCTACAAGAGTATGTTGTCATAGACTCCTAGTAAATAATTGTTAATTGTATTCCTTTATGTTGCATGGTTTTTTTTGTTTGCTTGCGGATCTTAGTTATTTTACCTCCCTTTTATGGAAACACCAGATCTTATGTACAATTGCAATGTAATATTTAACAGACTAATGTTCTCAAACTTGGTCGGGCCTTCTGTTTCCTCCCTTTGCCAGTAAAAACTGGTCTAAATGTTCAAGTAAATGGATTCTTTGAGGTCTCATCAAATCGTCGTGGCATTTGGTATGGGGCTGACATGGACAGGAGTGGGAAGATTCGTTCAATCTGGAACAGGCTCCTTTTAGAGGATATAATTGCTCCTTCTTTTATAGAACTGCTGATTGGCGTGCAAGTGTTTCTTGGTCCAACGGATACTTACTTTTCCTTGTGGCCTAGTGGTTCATTTGAGGAGCCATGGAACATATTAGTTGAGCAAGTGTACAAAAATATCAGCAATGCTCTTGTTTTGTATTCAAACGTTGAAGGTGGAAAATGGGTCTCACCAATTCAAGCTTTTCTTCACGATGATAAATTCACAAGAAGTAAGGAACTTGGTGAGGCTCTGGTGCTTTTAGGAATGCCTATTGTGCATCTTCCCGAAAATCTGTCCAACATGCTTTTGAAGTTCTGCCGTGCTTTCCAACAGAAAGTGGTTACACCCTGTACAGTTCGTCATTTTCTTAGGGAATGTAAACATGTTGCTACACTGAACAGACCTTACAAACTTGTATTGTTAGAATATTGCATTGAAGATTTGATTGATGCTGATGTTTGCGCACAGGCATTTGACTTACCCTTGATTCCATTGGCAAATGGTGATTTTGGGTTATTTTCAGAAGCCTCCAAAGGGATCTCTTATTTTATTTGTGATGAGTTGGAATATACCCTTCTGCACCAGATTTCTGATAGAGTAATAGATCGGAATATACCTCTCAATATATCAACTAGACTTTCAAATATTGCCAGGTCTTCAAAATCAAATATTTTCATTTTTAATGTTCATTATTTTCTTCAGCTGTTTCCAAAATTTGTGCCTGCTGATTGGAAGTATAAAAATGAAGTGTTGTGGGACCCTGAGTCTTGTAGCAACCATCCTACTTCATCATGGTTTTCACTATTTTGGCGGTATCTTCATGATCGGTGTGAAAAGTTGTCATTATTCAGTGACTGGCCCATTTTGCCATCCAAATCAAGGTATCTTTATAGGGCGACTAAAAAATCAAAATTGATTAACGTACAGATGCTTTCTAATGAGATGCAAAAGATACTCAGTAAACTTGGATGCAAGTTGCTCGATCCCTACTATAAGGTTGAACACCGAGACCTAATTCACTATGTAAATGATGGTAACTGTACAGGCGTTTTGGACTCTATATATGATGCGATTTCTTCAACTGGCGGTTTAATGCTGACTTCACTCTACAGTTTAGAGGTGGAAGAGAAGGATGGGCTGCGTAGGTTTCTTCTTGATCCTAAGTGGTATCTTGGAGGCTGTATGAATGATAGTGATTTAGAGAAGTGCAAGAGACTCCCAATTTATAAAGTCTATAATGGAGGATCTGCTCAAGATTTTGGTTTCTCAGATCTTGAAAACCCTCAAAAATACTTACCACCCTCGGATGTTGGGGAGTTCTTTCTTGGAGTAGAGTTTATTGTCAGCTCCTTCGATAGCGAAGTGGAGATTTTGTTAAAATACTATGGGATCAAAAAAATGGGAAAGGCATCTTTCTACAGAAAGCATGTTTTAAACCAAGTTGAGCAGTTGCAGCCCGAACTTCGTGACAGTACCATGCTTTCCGTTTTGAAAAATCTTCCACAATTATGTGTTGAAGATGTAGCTTTCAGAGAATGTTTGTCAAATTTGGCTTTTGTTCCAACTTCAAGTGGCACTCTTAAGTGCCCGACTGTTTTATATGATCCTCGTTATGAAGAATTGTGTGCTTTACTAGATGACTTCGATAGTTTCCCTTCCACTCCTTTCAATGAATCTTACATTCTGGACATTCTACAAGGTTTGGGCCTTAGAACATGTGTAGCTCCTGAGACCATTGTGCAAAGTGCTCAACATGTAGAAAGATTAATGCATAAGGATCACAACAAGGCTCACTCAAGGGGTAAGGTTCTTCTATCATACTTAGAAGTTAATGCAATTAAGTGGCTTCTCAATCCAATGAATGAAGATCAAGGGATGGTGAACCGATTATTTTCTACAGCTGCAACTGCATTTAGACCTCGCAACTTCAATTCTGATCTTGAGAAGTTCTGGAATGATCTTTGTAAAATTTCCTGGTGCCCAGTATTACTTTCCCCTCCTTTTGAAACCTTACCCTGGCCTGTTGTCTCATCCATGGTAGCTCCCCCAAAACTTGTAAGATTGCCCAAGGACTTGTGGCTTGTTTCAGCTAGCATGCGAATACTGGATGGTGAATGTTCTTCTTCAGCTCTTGCACACAGCCTTGGTTGGTCTTCTCCCCCTGGTGGTAGTATTATCGCTGCTCAACTTCTTGAGCTTGGAAAAAACAATGAGATTGTATATGATCAGGTGCTTAGGAAAGAACTGGCCTTAGCAATGCCAAGAATATATGCATTGCTGACAGGCTTGATAGGTTCAGATGAGATGGATGTTGTAAAAGCTGTGCTTGAAGGTTGTCGGTGGATTTGGGTTGGAGATGGGTTTGCAACATCAGAAGAGGTTGTCCTTGATGGTCCTCTTCACTTAGCCCCTTATATTCGTGTTATACCCATTGATTTGGCAGTTTTTAAAGATTTATTTTTAGAACTTGGAATTCGGGAATTTCTGAAGCCCAATGATTATGCTGATATTTTGTCTAGAATGGCAATAAAAAAAGGTTCCTCTCCTCTCAACGCACAGGAAGTGAGGGCAGCCATTCTCATTGTACAACATCTGGCTGAAGCTCAACTTCCAAAGCAACAGATCAATATATATTTACCCGATATTTCGGGTAGGCTATTGCCGGCCAGCAACTTAGTTTACAATGATGCTCCCTGGTTACTAGGGACAGATGATACCGATGTTCCATTTGATGGGGAATCAACTGTTGTCTTGAATGCTAGGAAAACAGTTCAAAAATTTGTCCATGGGAACATATCCAATGATGTTGCAGAGAAACTTGGTGTCTGCTCACTTCGTAGGATTTTATTAGCTGAGAGTGCTGATTCTATGAATTTGAGTTTATCTGGAGCTGCTGAAGCTTTTGGGCAGCATGAAGCCTTGACAAACAGACTTAGACATATACTTGAAATGTATGCAGATGGTCCTGGGATTCTATTTGAGTTGATTCAAAATGCAGAGGATGCAGGCGCCTCTGAGGTGGTATTTCTTTTGGACAAAACTCATTATGGAACTTCTTCCATTTTATCACCTGAAATGGCTGATTGGCAAGGACCAGCATTGTACTGTTATAATGACTCTGTTTTTAGTTCTCAAGATCTTTATGCAATTTCACGTGTTGGCCAAGAAAGTAAGCTGCAAAAACCATTATCAATTGGAAGATTTGGTTTGGGTTTTAATTGTGTGTATCATTTTACGGATATCCCCACGTTTGTTTCTGGGGAGAACATTGTTATGTTTGATCCTCATGCCTGTAATTTGCCTGGGATTTCTCCTTCTCATCCGGGTCTCCGAATAAAGTATGCTGGAAGAAGAATTTTGGAGCAATTTCCTGATCAATTTTCTCCATACTTGCATTTTGGTTGTGACATGCAGAAGCCATTTCCTGGTACGCTATTTCGTTTCCCCCTTAGGAGTCCGGCTCTTGCTTCTCGAAGTGAAATTAAGAAAGAAGGTTATGCACCTGAAGATGTTACTTCACTTTTTTATTCTTTTTCCGAAGTTGCTTCTGATGCTTTGCTTTTCCTCACCAATGTCAAAAAGATCTCAATATTTATAAAGGATGATATAGAACATGACATGCAATGCCTATATCGTGTGCATAAGAATACAGTTAGTGAACCTTCTACTGAATCCAGTGCAAAGCAGGATATTATTAGCTTTATATATGGAAACCGCCAAGGTGAAATGGATAGAGAACAGTTCCTAATGAAATTGAGTAAATCCATCAACAGAGATCTCCCATATAAATGTCAGAAACTTATTATCACGGAGAAAAGTTCAAGTGGTGATATATTACAGCACTATTGGATAACCTCTGGATGTTTAGGTGGTGGGCTCCCGAGAAACAACTCAGGCTTGGGTGACAAGTCCTATAATTTCATTCCTTGGGCTTGTGTTGCTGCACTTCTACATTCTGTACAGGTAGATGGGGAAATGAACTATGACCCTGAGACTGAAAATAATTGGCTAGTTGCTTCTGATTTAGTTCAAGTTTCTTCTGCTTCTATAGAAGGCAGGAAACCTTTTGAAGGACGTGCTTTCTGCTTTCTACCGTTACCTGTCAGAACTGGTCTCCCTGTGCATGTCAATGCGTATTTTGAGCTTTCGTCAAATCGAAGGGACATATGGTATGGTGATGACATGGCAGGGGGCGGAAAAAAACGTTCAGAATGGAATTCTTATCTCCTTGAAGATGTTGTTGCCCCTGCTTATGGTCGCTTGCTTGAAAAAATTGTGTCAGAGATTGGTCACTCTGGTTTATTCTCCTCATTTTGGCCGACAACAGCAGGATTAGAACCTTGGGGTTCAGTAGTTCGAAAACTCTATAGCTTTATTGGTGATTTTGGTCTTCTTGTTCTGTATACAAATGCTCGAGGAGGTCAGTGGATTTCCACAAAACAAGCTATTTTTCCTGATTTTTCTTTTGACAAAGTATATGAACTTATTGAAGCATTAGCTGATTCCGGCCTGCCAGTCATCGCTATTTCAAAGTCAATTGTTGACAGATTCATGGAGGTACGTCCCTCATTACATTTCCTGACTCCCCATTTGTTAAGAACTCTGTTGATTAAAAGGAAGCGTGCGTTTAAAGACAGGAAAGCAACCATCTTGACCCTTGAATATTGTTTAGTCGATTTGAAACTACCTTTTCAATCCGACAGTCTGTGTGGATTGCCTTTACTACCACTTGCTGATGGTTCATTTACCTCATTTCACAAGAATGGGATGGGAGAAAGAACTTACATTGCAAGGGGAGATGAATATGGCCTTCTCAAGGATTCAGTTCCCGGCCAACTTGTGGATCCTGGAATACCAGAAGTAGTTCATGCAAAGCTCTGTGAGGTAGCCCAAACTGAGGATTTAAATATTTGTTTTCTTTCGTGCCAGTTGCTCGAGAAACTTTTCCTGAGATTTCTTCCGGCAGAGTGGCAAAATGCTAGACAGGTGAACTGGAATCCTGGTCATCAGGGTCAGCCTAGCTTGGAATGGATAAGATTGATTTGGTGCTACCTCAAGTCACATTGTGATGATCTATCTCAGTTTTCTAAGTGGCCTATACTGCCCGTTGGGCAGAATTCTCTCCTGCAACTTGTTGAGAATTCAAATGTTCTTAAAGCTGATGGTTGGAGTGAGAACATGTTTTCTTTGTTGCTGAAAGTTGGGTGCTTGTTTTTGAGGCGTGATATGCCTATAGAACATCCACAACTGGAAAACTATGTGCATCCTTCAACAGCAATCGGTATTCTAAATGCTTTTCTGTCTATTGCTGGTGATATTGAGAATGTTGAAGGGCTATTTCGTGATGCATCTGAAAGTGAACTGCATGAGCTCCGGAGCTTTATTCTTCAGTCAAAATGGTATCTGGAAGGAAAAATGGAAGCCATTCATGTTGATATTATTAAATGCATCCCCATGTTTGAGTCGTATAAATGTCGAAAATTAGTAAGTTTGAGTAAACCTATAAGATGGATTAAACCCACTGGTTTATGTGAGGATTTTTTGAATGATGATTTTGTGCGCATGGAATCAGAAAAAGAGAGAATCATTTTGAAAAGATACTTTGGGATCGGAGAACCATCAAGAGTAGAATTCTACAAAGATTATGTTCTTAATCATATGTCGGAATTCCTTTCAGAAAGGGGAGCTCTTTCAACCATTCTGCATGATGTGAAGCTTTTAATTGAAGAGGATGTCTCCCTCAAATCTTCAGTTTCTATGATACCATTTGTGTTGGCTAGCAATGGATCCTGGCAACCACCATCAAGGTAATATCAAATTTTAGCTTCCCTCATAAGTTATTTCAATTTCTCTTACATAAAAAATTAAATTATTGCTATATGATAAAGTAAAGTGCTACAATCCATGTGGATGTTATCTAATAATTGAACTGTGTCATAGTTACAAGATTTGTAGGACTTTCCATGTATTTTCCTTTTACGTACAAGATTTGTTGGTATTTACAGTCCGCATGAAAATGTGGAGGTAATCTCTGAAAATAAAAGAAGGAAGGAATCAAGATATTATTCCTGCCCTCAAAGAGTGCAAAAACAAGATGCCATAAATCCTTCCTCCCACCAGAAGAAAAAAAGAATCTAGATTGTTGTTATTATCTTTTTATTATTTTTGATATCCGGGAGTATCCAAGTCAGCTTACGCGCACCTCTATTAATCTCATTGGGCAACCGCCTGGTCCTACAACATTTGGTGTCGGAAAACACATAGGAATTATTAAATCCTAAGGTAGGTGGCCATCATGAGGTTTGAACCCATTCCCTCTTAATTAACCCTAGCCCCTTTGTTTGTTGTTGTTATTATTATTATTATTTTTTTTCAATAGGACCATAAGTATGCCAGATCTAGAAGCTAAAAGTTACTGTATTTGATTTTTACCAGGCTGTATGATCCTCGGGTACTTGAGTTAAATAATATGCTGCATGAAGAAACTTTTTTTCCATCTGAAAATTTTTCAGATGATGACATTTTAGATGCTTTAGTCAGCCTTGGACTTAGAAGATCCCTTGATTTGACTGGTTTGCTAGATTGTGCTAGATCAGTTTCATTGTTGAATGATTCTAAGAATTCTGAATCACAGAGTTACGCTAGGAGATTGTTTGTGTGTTTAGATGCTCTTGCACACAAGCTCTCAATCAAAGTGGAAGGAAGTGGTTATGAACTACAGAATTCTATGCTCATTAAGAGCAATTATGTTGATGATGATGCTTCTATGGAAGTTGGCTCTCTCAATATAGAGGATACCTCTGATATGGGCACTGATTCCTTAATAGGCAACCTGACTGGTGATGAATCAGAGGAAGAATTTTGGTCTGAAATGAATACTATTGCTTGGTGCCCCATTTGTGCCGATTCACCTTTAAAAGTACTTCCATGGTTGAAAACCAATAATCAGGTAGCTCCACCGAGCATTGTGAGACCTAAATCACAGATGTGGATGGTCTCCTCTTCAATGCATATTCTAGATGGTGTGCCTCCTTCAGAATACTTGCAACATAAACTTGGTTGGACTGATTGCCCGAGGGTTGAAGTTTTATGTGCACAGTTGACGGACATATCCAAGCTTTATGGTGAGCTTAGGTTGCATTCTTCACTAGAACCTGATATCAACACTGCATTGCAAGAAGGGATTCCCATTCTTTACTCAAAACTGCAAGAATATATAGGAACTGATGAGTCCGTGCTGTTAAAATCTGCTTTAAATGGTGTATCCTGGGTGTGGGTGGGGGATGATTTTGTACCCCCAAGCGCTCTTGCCTTTGACTCGCCAGTAAAATTCTCTCCTTATCTTTATGTCGTTCCATCCGAATTATCAGAATTTAGAGATCTGCTTTCAGAATTAGGTGTTAGGCTTAGTTTTAATGTTGAGGGCTACTTGGATGTTCTTCAACGCTTACACAGTGATGTTGAAGGGTCCCCTCTATCCACAGATCAGATGGATTTTGTGATCTGTATGCTTGAAGCTATTTCAGACTGTTGTGTGGACAAGCCAGAATTCACTGCTACCAGTACTTCTCTTTTAATTCCCAACTCTTCTCAGGTTCTGATGCAAGCAAATGATCTTGTTTACAATGATGCACCATGGATGGAAGACAACAATATTCTTGTTGGGAAACACTTTGTGCATCCAAGTATCAGCAATGATTTGGCAAGCAGGTTGGGCGTGCAATCCATTCGTTGTCTCTCATTAGTTGATGAAGAGATGACTAAAGATCTACCATGCATGGACTATGCTAAAATCAGTGAGCTTCTGATGTTGTATGGCAATGACTATTTGTTCTTTGACCTTCTGGAATTGGCAGACTGCTGCAGAGCTAAAAAGCTGCGCCTAATATTTGACAAAAGAGAACATCCTCGCCAATCATTACTGCAACATAATCTAGGTAACTGGTATACATTGTACTATAATGTCTTAACTGACCTTAAAACTTCACTACTATGCTTCCATGAAATGAACAAGTGAAAGAACTTAAAAAATGAATGTGCTGTAGAGTATATCCTTCGTCTTTTCTGATATTGAAATATTGCGTTTTTATCTGGTACTCTGCTTCAACCTAGGGGAATTTACCCATGCTGGTTTTCATTAATTTAGGTTTCATTTTCTTCTGCATTTTTTTGTGTGATGAATTGTGTATTGTAGTTGTTTTATTACTTTGTTACCTGCATAGGTGAATTTCAAGGTCCTGCACTGGTTGCCATCTTTGAAGGCTCTAGCTTAAATACAGAGGAAATCAGTAGCCTGCAATTTCGTCCTCCTTGGAAATTAAGGGGCGATACTCTTAACTATGGTTTGGGACTGCTCAGCTGTTATTATGTTTGTGATCTCCTTTCAATTGTTTCTGGTGGCTACTTTTATATATTTGATCCCCGTGGAATAGCTCTTTCTGTAGCTCCCAAATCTGCCCCAGGGGCAAAAGTGTTTTCTCTGATAGGTATCTCTTTGACTACAGATGAATTTTTTTATGCTCTGCTCATGTAGATATTTTATTTCAACCATTTCTTTAATCTCAGACGATATCTTCAGCATGTTTACAGCATAATGTGCATGTTGAGAGAATGATGCTCAACCATTTATTTCAATCTCGTACAGGTTAACAGATACAGGAAAAAAGTGCATGTTGAGAGAATGATGCATCCTTTTTTTCTAAAAAAAGAAATTATTTATTAAACCTTATTGTAAAATAAAATGCAGAAAGTAGATGCATGTTTTTTGTGAACAAGAAACATCAAAGAAAAGAGAAAAAAGAAACGAGACAAAGAAAAGAAAATTTCAACAAAGAGCATTACAGCCAAAGATAAGAAAGTAGATACTTATATGCATGTTTAACAACAAAAAAATTCTCTGAAGTGCAGAAGCATGTGTTAATCAATAATATATATTTTTTCTTTTTTGACAAAGAGAAGAAACTTTTCATTGATGTTGTAAATAGAGAGATTTTGCGATCAATTATTAAGCAATGAGCAAACTCTTCATTGATGTTTCATTCATTAATCAATAATCTGTCTTCTCCTCTAGGTAGTAATTTGATAGAGAAATTTAACGATCAATTTCATCCTATGTTGGGGGGTCAAAATATGTCATGGCCATCAGATTCCACCATAGTCCGCATGCCCCTATCTCCAGCATGCTTAAAAGATGGACTTGAGCCTGGAATAAGAAAGATAAAGGAGATAAGTAGCAAATTTTTGGATCATGCTTCAAGGTCTCTTTTATTCTTAAAATCTGTCGTGCAGGTACGCTACCATCATGAACATTATTTTACCATGCAGCATATGGACATATATATTTTGAGATATCTTTACACTACAGTAGCCTATATCTGAAACGCTGTGGTGCTAAGTTATCAATTAAAGATAAATTGTAGAATGTTTCTGATTTTAAGCATCTGTAGTTATGCCTGAGCATTCTTCTGTTTTATGTACATATTTGTATATTTATTTTGACCAGCCTTTTAACACATGCCATGCCAGTAATATTTCAATTTTATTTTATCATATACTAAAAGTAATTTTCTTTAAAATATGGAGTACTATCATATACTATGATCATTTTACGAGGAAATAAATGATCTTTTAAGTAGTATGTGATATTTTTATAACTATCATCCTTAAGTTTAACCATAGTTATTAAAATAAATAGCATCTATTTTACTAAATCAAATTCAAGTGGTAGGTTCACGTGTCCAAGTATGTTAATAAAACAAAAGTTTAATGATTCATAACCTTTTTGTTAACAAAATTTGACAATTTTTTTACGGAAGTAGATGAGAATTTTTAATATACACACTTTTAGATGTATTATAGATATAGATATATATATATTTTTTTAATATTTAACTGACATCTAAATGAAAGATTAGCTTCATGACTGATTTACAGTAGTGATGACTTGTGATTTTTCAAGGCAATGTGCCTGTACATGTCTTGATTCAGAAACTTCTATAATTTTAATGAAAGGTCACTGGTCATATTCAAGAGTAACCTTTCACAAATGATCAGGTTTCATTCTCGACCTGGGACCAAGGAGGGCTTCACCCATACCAAGATTATTCAGTTTGCATCAATTTATCATCTGCTATAGCAAGGAACCCATTTTCAGAAAAGAAGTGGAAGAAGTTCCAATTATCAAGGTTATTTAGCAGCTCAAATGCTGCCACAAAATTGCATACAATAGATATAATTGTATTCCAGGGAGAAACTCAATTCGTTGACCGGTGGCTTGTGGTGCTTAGCTTGGGTTCTGGGCAAACTAGAAATATGGCTCTTGATAGGTAAGTTTGCTAACTTTGTGCAGCACATTGCAAAGTGGTTTTTGTGGACAGTATAGAAGTTCAAGCATTATATTATGAACCTTGTGAATGGTGTGTTTATTAGAATGATTGCCAAACGCAGGCATTCAAGAGGCATGTTCTCTTTTTAAGTTTTCCACCAATCTCTCCTCTTTTCTCCTTATCTAAGCCATTAAATTGGTCATTTGATCAGTTGGAAAGGACATATTCCATTGGAGTTTTTTTTAAATCATCGGAAGAAGAATCTTTAGAACAAAACTCTTGACTTCATCATTTTTAACTCAAGGACGAGTAATTTTGGGGTGGAGGAAATCTGATGTAATTTAATTAAACTGGTTGTTTATGATTCAGTTGGCATAAACCAGGCAATAGGTTAGTTAGGATTCCGTTACCATAACCTAGCTGTTAGGTCAGTTTGGATTTGATTGGCATAAATTAGTATAAGTACTAGTGTTCCAGTGGTAAACATTTCTTTAATAAAGTTGCTTTCCTTGGTTTACACCATTCTCACTCAGTGTCTACATTTTCTACCCTTCCATTTTTCCAAAATAACTTTTTAATCTTTTTTGGAATTAGAAGAGAGTGAAATAGCATCTTATGGAGTTTCCTATTTACAGGCGATATCTTGCATACAACTTGACACCTGTTGCTGGAGTTGCAGCTCATATATCTCGCAATGGCCTTCCTGCTGATATATGTCAAAAGAGCCCTTTGATGGCTCCCTGTCCTTTATCTGGTGATATAACATTACCTGTCACCGTTCTAGGATGTTTCCTTGTTTGTCACAGTGGTGGCCGTTATCTATTCAAGAATCAAGTTCTCGAGGCTGTAGCTGCACCCCTTGATGCTGGAAATAAGTTAGTCGAAGCCTGGAACAGGGAATTGATGTCCTGCGTATGTGATTCTTACATTTACATGATATTGGAAATTCATAAACAACGAAAAGAATCTTCAAGTTCTGCGTTGGAGTCAAATGTGAGTCATTCCATAAGTTCATCTTTGAAGGCATATGGAAATCAAGTTTATTCGTTTTGGCCTAGGTCTGAACCTGCAAATGGCAGTGATTCTGATCTGGACAGAGGGTTGAAAGCAGATTGGGAATGTCTGGTTGAACAAGTAATCAGGCCATTTTATACTCGTGCTATTGATCTCCCTGTGTGGCAGCTTTACTCTGGAAATTTAGTTAAGGCTGAAGAGGGTATGTTTCTTGCACAACCTGGGAGTCCCGTGGGTGGTAACTTGCTGCCAGCAACAGTTTGTGGTTTTGTGAAGGAGCATTATCCTGTGTTTTCGGTGCCATGGGAGTTGATTAAGGAGATTCAAGCTGTGGGAATTACAGTACGCCAAATTAGACCTAAAATGGTTCGGGATCTCCTCAGGGTTTCTTCAGCATCTATAGTTCTTCAATCAATTGATACATATTTGGACGTTCTTGAATACTGCTTGTCGGATATTCTGTTGGCTGCATTATCTAATCATGCCGAGGATAGTATGGGAGCTGACTCTGTTAACACTAATCCTGGTGGTAGATCAACTAATACTTCAGAAGGCAGCTCAACTTCTGTTTCCGTCTCTAGCATGAATAGTTTTGCCAGGTTATCTAACCAGAATGCAGCCAGTTCAGGTGATGCTCTTGAAATGATGACAAGTCTGGGCAGGGCTTTATTAGATTTTGGTCGAGGAGTTGTTGAAGATATTGGTAGAAGTGGGGATTCCTTGTCTCATAGTAATACATTTACTGGCAGAAATAACAGCAGCTACAGAAATGTGGACCAGAATTTTCTACAAATGGTATCCGAGATCAAAGGCTTACCATTTCCAAGTGCATCCAACAATTTAGTAAGGTTGGGGAGCATGGAACTTTGGCTTGGTAGTAAAGATCAACAGGAACTGATGATCCCCTTGGCAGCAAGGTTTGTCCACCCTAAAGTATTTGATAGATCAATTTTAGGCAATATCTTGACCAATGATGCCCTGCATAAATTTTTGAAACTACAAAAGTTCTCTCTTAGCTTACTGGCGACCAATATGAGGTCAGTGTTCCATGCGAACTGGGTGAATCATGTAATGAACTCAAATATGTCTCCGTGGTTTTCATGGGAGAATAAATCATGCTCTGGGGTTGAGGAGGGACCATCCTCTGAATGGATAAGACTCTTTTGGAAGAATACGGGTGATTCATCACAGGACCTTTTGCTCTTTTCTGATTGGCCACTTGTTCCTGCTTTTCTTGGTAGACCAATCTTATGTCGTGTGAGAGAGCGCCATCTTGTCTTTCTCCCTCCTGTCACATACCCCGTTTTACCAAATGCTATTTTAGAGATTGGTGCAGGGGGCAGTGATGTGGCGGAGACATCTACGAGTGTGATTTCTAAACCTGAATCCATTCAGCCTTACACTTCAGCTTTTCAAAAATTCCAGGACACGTATCCTTGGCTATTCCCTCTTTTAAACCACTGCAACATTCCAATATTTGATGTAGCTTTCATGGACTGTGCATCCCTATGCAACTGTCTCTCTAATTCTGGCCAATCATTAGGACAAATAATTGCCTCTATGTTTGTGGCGGCTAATAATGCAGGTTACTTTCCGGAACTTGCATCACTTTCAGATTCAAATAGTAATGAGCTCCTCAACCTTTTTGCCAATGACTTTGTTTCAAATGGAACTAACTATGGGCGAGATGAGCTTGAAATATTACGGAAGTTACCCATATATAGAACTGTTGTCGGATCATATACACAATTGCGCGACAATGATCAATGTATGATCTCTTCAAATTCATTCCTTAAACCATATAATGATTGTTGTCTATCTTATTCATCAAATTCAATGGAATATTCATTACTTAGAGCCCTCAGGGTCCCTGAATTGGACAATCAACAAATTTTGATTAGGTTTGGGTTGCCTGCATTTGATTGTAAACCTCAGTCGGAACAGGAAGATATCTTAATATATCTATTTACAAATTGGCAAGATCTTCAAGCCGATGCTCATTTAGTTGAATGCTTGAGCGAGACTAATTTTGTGAGGAGTGCTGATGAGTTTTGCACGGATTTGTTTAAATCAAAGGAATTGTATGATCCAAGTGATGCTTTGTTAACATCCGTCTTCTCTGGTGAAAGGAAAAAATTTCCTGGAGAAAGGTTTGCTGCTGATGGTTGGCTTCGAATTTTAAGGAAAATTGGCCTCAGAACCACAACAGAAGCCAATGTCATTCTTGAATGTGCCAAAAAAGTAGAGACTCTAGGAAGTGAATGGAGGAAGTCGGAGGAGGATGGTTCTGAGTTTGACTTGATAAATGGTCAAAATGAAGTGCCTATGGAAGTATGGACTTTAGCTGGATCTGTTGTTGAAGCTGTTTTTTCAAATTTTGCTGTCTTTTATAGCAACAATTTTTGTAATGCTCTTGGCAATATTGCTTTTGTTCCGGCTGATTTAGGCTTTCCAAATCTTGGTGGCAATAAAGGTGGCAAAAGAGTTCTCACTTCATACGGTGATGGAATTGTATCAAAAGATTGGCCTCTGGCTTGGAGTTGTGCTCCAATTCTTTCCAAGCACAGTGTTATACCTCCTGACTACTCTTGGGGAGCACTTAATTTGAGAAGCCCTCCAGCCTTCCCCACAGTACTAAAACATTTACAGGTAGCCACACTACGCCGGTCTTAGTTATTATTTTAGTGACAGTGGCCTATTCAGAATATAGCTAATGTACTTTTGACACAGGTTATTGGAAGGAATGGTGGTGAAGACACTCTTGCTCATTGGCCAATATCCATGGGCGTAATGTCAATTAATGAAGCTTCTTGTGAGGTTTTAAAGTATCTTGAAAGGATTTGGAGTACCTTATCTTCTTTGGGTAAATATTTGCCTCATTCTCAAGTAGGACCCCACCCCCTCCCCCGTAGCACTTTGATGTGGTGTGTCAAGCAGTTGACATTTGTTTGTGTCTAATTTGAAATAAATTGATAGCCTGTGAAATAAGTATTTTTGATTTCATAAATTGTGAAATGGGTAAAGTTATAATGTGAGTGGCTGCAAGTACACATATGTGTCCGAATCATATACTAATTAAATGTAATCATATGATGATATAATACACTAATGGTTGGGGGAAATATCATTTGGACTTTTTTGAAATACTTTTTTGTGCAATGCATGTGAGAAGACTACGTAAGAACATAGTCAAGCATATTCAGGTGGAGGAAAAATAAGAGAAAATGGAGGACTAAAACAAACTCTGGTATTTGTCCCTCGCAATAAATGATATCGGCAGGGCAATGCATGTAGAAAAATGGAATTAAGAATTCATATAGCTGCATGTTATGGTTCTTAATTTATGAATGTAGACGATATGATTGCTACAACTTTAAATGCTACTACAATTTTATTAATTGTAGTCTTCAAGAGATGCAAGTAGTTGTCGTGGATTGGAATGTACTTTCTTGAGCCAGATTTTTGTATTTTGATTAGTTGTAGCCTTGGGAGCAAGAAAAATTCATAAACTTACATGATCATATTCCTATGCCACGTTTTTACATGGTATGAAAACCATATTTTTTTAACAAAATACGAACTTTTCATTGCGTAATGAAAAGAAACAAAATTGTTCAAGGATAAAACTCCTTGTTCAAGGATAAAAACTCCCTAAGGAGTGAAAAGAGAAAAGAGAGTAGAACTAAAATAAGAGAATCAAGGAGAGTTATAAAGTCTCTCAATTCATACAAATCATACTAGGAGAATATGAAGAAAAGGAATCGGAAACCTGTATTGTTTTCATGAGTTGGGTTGGTCTCATGCTGTTATTTGAAAAGTACAATCACGGGTAGTTATTAACTTTTTCGTGAGTTACATGGCCATTATTTTTCTCAAGGCAAACTTGGTTGTTTTGGCACATTGGCATAAAAAAAAGGTTTTTAACTGATCTATTACCTGCTTAATTATTATTTTTTTCTTATAAGATCTGAAATTGTAATGAAAACAAACATATACCTAAATAAACTAGGAAAGACGGATATATCTCTAACCCAAAAAACCAATGGAGAATATAAAAAGATTCTCCATGTGTACCAAGTCGAAAAGGTTCACTAGTTTCTGGACAGTTATGAGGGAGGTTTATGGGAGATCATATATGTATATTTAAATTTTTAATATCACCGGTCTTAATTATAATTATAATTATAATTATAATTTATTATTTATTATTATTTTTGTATGTTTTAATATCGGTTAGATGAATTGTCAAAATATATATATATATCCGTTAGATGAGAGTTAGTTTCCTTAGGATCTTATCTTGTTCACGTACCTTGTTTGTTTAGTGTATCTGTGAAAATCTATTGTATGGCATACTTCGTGAGTAGTTTCTTAAGAGAGTTTTTTTCTTTTTTGAAACTTAATTTCTGTATAAGCCTTGGAAAGCTTTTTAGTCAAAGCAGGGAAAGATTCTGGATTTCGGGGAAACAAAAATTGTCAGCCCCTAACTTTTATATGTATGCCTTCAGCGCATGTTTTTCTATGGGCACTTTCAGTGTTGGTTTTATGAGACTTGTTATTTGAGTGTAGTAAATGATCTGTTCATCCATGCAGATGTTTTGGAATTGCAGAGAGTGGCATTCATTCCTGTAGCTAATGCAACACGCTTGGTCAAAGCTAATGCTCTATTTGCTAGATTGACTATTAATTTATCTCCTTTTGCATTTGAACTTCCAAGTGGATATCTTCCATTCGTGAAGATCCTCAAAGATTTGGGGCTTCAGGACGTACTGTCAGTTGCTTCTGCAAAGGATCTTCTATCAAGTCTTCAAGTAGCTTGTGGATATCAACGCCTAAATCCTAATGAACTTCGATCTGTAATGGAAATCTTACATTATATCTGTGATGAGGCTATGGAAGCAAAGATGTTTGATGGTCGGGAACCTGAAATTATAGTCCCAGATGATGGCTGCAGGCTTGTTCATGCAACATCCTGTGCATATATTGATACTTATGGTTCCCGATATATAAAATGCATCGACACTTCAAGGCTGAGATTTGTTCACTCAGATCTTCCTGAGAGGATTTGTAGAATGTTGGGCATTAAGAAACTATCCGATTTAGTTATTGAGGTTAACATGCCATCTTGATGTTTCAATTCTTGTGATTCCTGTCTTTTTCCCCTTTTGGTTTTGTCAGTTGACAAATACTATTTCTTACTTATTAACCAACTTGTGTGGCAGGAGTTGGATCATGAAGATAGTATAGAACCCTTGGAACGTATTGGAGCAGTGTCTCTAGAATTCATCAGAAAGAAGTTATTGAGCAGGTCGTTTCAGAATGCTGTGTGGAATGTTGTCAATAGTATGGTTAATTACATTCATGCAAATAAAAATCTAGATCTGAAAGCTGTAGAGAAATTACTAAAATCTATTGCAGAGAGGCTTCAGTTTGTTAAATCTCTCCATACTCGGTTTTTACTTCTTCCAAATTCTATAGACATCACACGTCCTGCTAAAGATTCCATTATTCCAGAATGGAAGGACGGAATCCATCATAGGGCTCTTTACTTTGTTAATCACTCAAAAACCTGTATTTTAGTTGCTGAGCCCCCTGCTTATATATCAATCTTTGATGTCATTGCCATTGTTGTGAGCCAGATTTTAGGATCACCTATTCCCTTGCCTGTTGGCTCTTTGCTTTTCTGCCCTGAAGGTACTGAAATTGCCATTATCAATATATTAAAACTTTGTTCTGAGAAGGAGAACGAACAATTTACTGGAATTAGTAGTTTGCTTGGAAAAGAGATACTACCCCAAGATGCTCTTCAATTACAGCTTCACCCATTAAGACCGTTTTATGCGGCAGAAGTAGTGGCTTGGCGGTCTCAAAGTGGAGAAAAGCTGAAATATGGTAGGGTCCCAGAGGATGTTAGACCATCAGCTGGCCAAGCACTCTACAAATTCAGGGTCGAAACAGCACCAGGCATCACTCAGTCTCTTATTTCTTCACAAGTTTTATCATTCAGAAGCATTTCCATTGATGGTAGCCATTCCTCTACAAACTTGCAAGATAGTGGTCACATGATAATTGATAGTGGTGCTTCCGTCGAAATGCCAGAGAACTCTGAAAGAGGCAAAATACGATCCCAGGTTTGGGTCTTTATCCTTTGGATTTCAAATATTATGCTATATATCCCCTTTTTTTTTTATTCTTGATTTGGGGAACTTGGATGCGGCATTCATTTAGGGACTGGGGAAAAATAAGTGTCACGTTGTGACCTGTTTGCTTTCTGCATCTGCAAAATAAACACTTCGATTGTGTAACAAAGATAATTGACCCTGTCATCGTGTGTATGCGCATTTTTGTGGAATATTGAGGAAGTTTATTAAATATGATTATGATTCCACTAGATGTAGGTAATAAGTGGACCAGAGTCCAACCTACTAAATAAATGACATAAATGTGAAAACCTAATGAGGTCATTTATTAAATATTGCTACTTGATCCAACTCAACTACCAGAGTCTATGAATAAATACTTGAAATTGTATCAAGGCTTCCTTCATGCTTCATGAAAAATCATTGTTATTTCTTCATAAACTTTCCATTTCCTTTATTGGCTGCCGCAGCCTGTTGCAGAGCTCCAATATGGCAGAGTATCTGCTGAAGAATTGGTGCAGGCAGTTCATGAAATGCTTTCTACTGCTGGAATCAATGTGGATATTGAGCGACAATCCCTCTTGCAAAAGACCGTAGTCCTGCAAGAACAACTGAAGGATTCGCAGGCAGCTCTTCTGTTAGAACAGGTGTGCATTTGTTGAATTCTTTGTGTTTGGATTTGTGTGCTCTGTATTGTGTAAAACTATCAAGTTCTACAAACAACTCCGATATCGAAACGATGCAACCTATCATCTAAGGGATAGAAATCCAAGAATACTCAACAAGAGTCTTTATGATTATCCAGAAGTATTTCAACTCTTTTCCGTAACTCTTTTGAACCCACACCCACTTGGTTGCATCTGTAACTGTAGAATCCGTTTGTGCAGCAACAGTTTTTGCAACTTCGTCAAAAATTCCGAAATCGAGATTCATGGTCTGATTAGACTACCAATTTTGGAACATAGGATTGTAGTTATAGGAGGTGTAGATTACCAATGTCTTAACCATTAAGCTATGCTCGCTCTTGGTAGATTGATATTGATATTAAAATGAGGAAAAAATTATGATACTAGAGAAGAAATTAGGGATCCATCCCATTAACTCCCTCCTCCCTTTCTCCTAAGCAAAGTACCTTCACTCACAATCCTAGCTATTATGTTCTGGTTTGATATTGCTATTTAAGTTTTTTTTCTTTTTTAAAACTCAGTGACCTTCCAGTTACAAGTCACAAACTTTCTAAATATCTCAAGAGTCATTCATGGTTTCTGGATCTATTTTACAGGAAAGATCTGATGCGGCAGCCAAAGAAGCCGATACAGCGAAAGCAGCTTGGCTTTGTCGGGTTTGTTTGACTTCCGAGGTAGAAATTACCATAGTTCCCTGTGGCCATGTTCTGTGTCGAAAATGTTCTGCTGCTGTTTCAAAGTGTCCATTTTGTCGACTTAAAGTCTCAAAAATCATGAGAATTTTTCGACCATGATCTCTTCTGCTTCAAGCCACGAGAACACAACATGGCAAAATGGCAATTTTGACCTCGGATATCACTTGTCTCAACTACAAGGACAACATGGTTTTGATTTTGCACAGAATTATTGGTTATATTTGTACAGCAGAGTCGGAAATGTAAATGAAAAGTCAGTTTAACGTTAATTTCCCTTTCTCTTTAAACTTATTCTCATTTATTGATGTACATAAAGTATATTGGCAATGCAAGTAAATATTTGATATGTTCAATAAGAATTATTGTTTATCGGGAAAACTCATTGGATGTATTTAAAGTGGATTGTCCACAAGTAAATATTTTTATATGTTCAGGTTGGATATCATGTGAGAGAGGTGAATCAACATTCTTATAAATTAATTCGAGTTCAAGCACTGATAGGAGATAAAAGATAAAAGAGTCGTGAGTTTGAATCTCCATCTTCAGATCTTGCATAAAATTTTTTTTTATACAATTACATACAAAAATGGTAAAATATAAGAAATATTTATAAAATATCACTGTATGAACATAATATTAACATTAATCCTTTTGAATCTATTTACAAAGAGGATATTGTTTATTTGTTAATTAATATATTTGTTATTAATCTTTTATTTTTATAATTTTTTCAAAAACATCCATCAATATTAATATGTTTTTGATATTTTAATGACCATTCACGTAAAATTGATATATCCATATTTTCATTAAAAAATTCTTTTTAGTATAAAAAATGCTGATAGTACGAAGAATAAATGGAGATGCAGGGTATCGATCCCCGTACCTCTCATGCTAAGCGAGCGCTCTACCATCTGAGCTACATCCCCAGGCGGGATTCAAATGGAAATTAATTTAATTTAATATTTTATACTTTTCATAGTCATATCCGATTGCATTTTTGTAGAAGTAGACGCTTCAAAATCACCCGCGAAGCCGTTGAGAATTGCGTTGTGGATAATGTGAGAGATAAGAGGTCGGAATCGGAACCTCCAACAATTCCTCTGCTCCTTTCCTTCTCTTCAATGGCGTCTCTCCAACAACTCCTCAAACCTTCCTGGACTTCTCTCTTCGCCCCTTCCCTCTCTCAGCCTCAGCCTCAGCCTCAGCCTCGAACTTTTACTACTTCCACTCCTAGAGCCTCTCTCCAGAATTCTTCCATCAATCGCCGGCAGTTCGTAGCTGAGACGGCAGCAGCGGTTTCTCTGTCGCTTTCTCCGCTTATTGCTCCCGTGCAACCGGCGAAGTCCGAAGAAGCTCTCTCGGAGTGGGAGAGGCTTTTCCTTCCTATAGATCCGGGTGTTGTCCTTCTCGACATTGCTTTTGTGCCCGATGATTTGGACCATGGTTAGTTTCGAAAGTTTTGTTTCCCTTTTGCTCCAGATTATCAGAGAATTTTGGGTTTGTTTTTGTTTTTCTGTCACGGATTTTTCGATTTGCGATTAGTAGAGAGCGCTTTGAGAGCTCAATAGTCCCTCGCATGATTAAATTTCGGAAACAACTGAAGTTTGTGAGGATTTGTGAACAGATATTAGGCGGTTTAATTGTTAGTTACATTGTCGTCTGTTAAGTCTCGAACTGCATTTTAAATACTTACTTAGTGTACTTGGCTAGTGTGTGCAGTATTAATATCATTAATGTGTGTGGAATGTTTTTCCCTCTGTCGATTTTAATAACAACTTCAATTTTTAGGTGCTTAGAGAGTTAATTTTTAACCATTTTAATCTCCTCGTGTTCTGTTTCGACATAGATTTTTGACTTTCCGAGGATGTAATTTGTGCAAAGCCTGATATAGGATGAATTACCTCTATTTATTAAATGAATATAAAAGATATTGACAAATTGGAAGATTTAAAACCAAACACACACGCATGTGAAGCTTATGCTTGTAAATCCTTCCTCATTTCCAATTATTTTTTAAGCAGTTTCTTCATCAATAATTTTATTTTAGGGGTGGGGAGTTGGGGCTTTGGTGTCTAATTGAATCCGTGGTAGGAATTTTGGATTATCGCTCTTTAAATAATTGTCTCTACCTTGTTGATACTTAACGAATTTTGTCAAGGCTCCTGACTATTGTAATTTCTCGTTCCTACAGTTATGGTTTCAAGTTCCTTCCGCCAATATAATGCCATTAAATCATTTGACACTTTCAGCCCACTGCAGGCTTCCTTTTGGGGACCAGGCAAACCATTTTAGAGACAAAAGATGGTGGAAGAACTTGGGCTCCACGTACAATACCCTCGGCTGAAGAAGAAGATTTTAACTACAGATTTAATTCTATTAGCTTCAAAGGAAAGGAGGGATGGATTGTTGGCAAACCTGCAATTCTGTTGTACACTTCGGATGCTGGAGAAAGCTGGGAAAGGATACCTCTCAGTGCTCAGCTTCCTGGAGATATGGTAAACTAATATTTTATGTCTTCAATGAGGAATGGGCATATATTATAGGGCTTGATTTTGAGTTTATTTTATTTTAGACTATCCTCTACATGGTTAAATGGTAAATTATAGATTTTTATTTATCAGTTGTAGACTGTAGTGTAATGCTGATTAAATATAGCTAAACAAGGTAAGAGTGTAATAGCACTAAGATATTCGCAGAAACTCAAGTGCACTCATCTACAAATTAAGATGTAAATTTTGGTTTTTAATAATTATACAGCTATAAATTTATTTGTTCTTTTCTGCTAGAAAGTGCTTATATTTAACTCTGGAGTGGGTGATTCTAATATAAAACCTTCAGGTCTACATTAAAGCAACTGGAGAAAAAAGTGCAGAGATGGTTACTGATGAAGGTGCGATATACGTTACATCAAACAAGGGATATAATTGGAAGGCTGCAGTTCAGGAGACTGTTTCTGCCACCCTTAATAGGTATGCTTAGCAGGGGAAAAAAATTAATTCTATATGCGTTTATAATAAAAAAATATATTGTTTAGAATTTAACCTTGAACCATTGTGGATTAACTAATAGACTGATAAGATTTGACTGGCAGCTTGTGGCAGTAAATCATGGAACACAGTTCATTATTTTAGCACATTAAACAAAAAAATTCAATCCCAATTATATGATGCTAATCTGGTTTCTTTACCCTTTTTCAGAACAGTTTCAAGTGGGATAAGTGGTGCAAGCTATTATACTGGAACCTTTAACACAGTAAATCGTTCTCCTGATGGGCGTTATGTTGCTGTTTCGAGTCGTGGTAACTTCTATCTCACCTGGGAGCCTGGGCAGGTTTAACTTCTATGTTTCTTTTACTCTCTGTCTCTCTTTTTCTAACTGTATTATTCTGAACTGGTAGCTTCTTGTAGCTTTGATATCTAATTCATAGTTTTTTGAACTTGGCTTTATTTTCAGCCATTCTGGCAGCCACATAATAGAGCTATTGCTAGGAGGATTCAGAACATGGGGTGGAGAGCTGATGGTGGTCTTTGGCTTCTTGTTCGTGGAGGAGGACTTTTTCTGAGTAAAGGCACAGGGGTAAGTGAAATTGAGGACGTTCCTTTGCATGTCTAGTTACTGGCAATGCATTTCGTTCAAACCACCCTACTGGAAAATATGAACAATGGTTTTGAGTTGCAATTTGGTTTGATTTTAACCTTTTAACTAAAATTATTTCTCCCCTTCTTCTACTAGTTACTCAAGCATAGAATATTGTATTTATCAGCTTTTTATACCTTTATATTTATGGCTGCATAATAACTCAATAGCTGGAAATGCTATACATGGATTGCTTTTCAGATATCATTAGAAACTTTTCAAGTTTTCGATCAATATCATGGAGACGTTGTAGTAATTTTTCATCATATTCATGATTTTCTTGAAAACAGAGTGACAAGTAAGTTCTAGATTGTAAAAAAAAAAAGTAAATTCTAGATTGTCATTATGTAGGTTAAATATGTGTTTTGATTGTTCCCATGTTTTAATAAACCTGTTGTTCTATGTGGTTTCTTACCCAAAATTTCTGCTAGACCTCTCAGCCAACTTCTGTTAAGTATTAACTGCTTGTTGAAACCAATATGTTTACTATAACAGATAAGCGAGGAGTTTGAAGAAGTTCCAGTTCAAAGCCGAGGTTTTGGCATATTAGATGTTGGTTATCGTTCAACGGTAATTTTTTAACATCATTTCAATGTTCATGCATTTGCGCATCCTAATTCATTCATAAAGACTCCTGCTGATATTGTGATTGAGATAGAAATATCATATTTTTTGTCGTAAATAGCTAAAACAGACCTTCTTGGAGGCTGTACTTGATGGATCTGGTTGATTTGTGTGGCAGATTACAGAAGGGAAGGGCCAGACAGAAGTGTCAATATGATTATTTATGTTTATTTTGTGATTATACATGCTATTTGTTGAACTGAAAGATACAGTACTAATCGTGCATTTGGCTGCATTAGTTAGTTATTAGCTTTCTATAAACAAAACAAATGTGTGTGAGAGAGAGAAAGCACAAATGATTAGATGAATGGAAGAGTGGTAGAACTTCTACAATCTCATCACTCATGTTCGTATTAAAATTTGCGTTGTCCAAGATACCTTGAGCTTGAAGTCGTGTTTGTATTGTGCAAAGTAGCACATATCTCATCATCCCTTGGCAATGAATATATAGTCTGTGTGCTAAATCTGAAGATCCATATCCTTTCGGATTTATTGTGAGCACCGGATGAAAATGAAGCCATCCGTTTAACCACAGTTGATCATTGCCTTGATGGAATATTTTTTAATGTCTGGTCTTCGTACAGGAAGAGGCTTGGGCAGCTGGGGGAAGTGGAATACTTCTGAAAACTACCAATGGTGGCAGGACATGGTCCCGTGATAAAGCAGCTGACAACATTGCAGCCAACCTATACTCTGTAAAGTGGGTATCACCATACTGTAGCCTTTAGTTAGTTTGCAATTTTTGAAATCTGAAGTTACCTCTTTTAGAAAGGAAAAAAAAAAAAAAACTATCCCTTTATCTTAAGCTCTCTTATATGGCTGTTTACCTTGGATGAGTAGAGAGTAAGAAGAAGAATCAAAGCTCTGTGTCTTGCCTCTTTAATGTAAAAATAATGTCTGGTTTTGTTGCCAAGAAAAGCCAACACTGCCAACCATAAACATGGCTGCAAATACAATGCAGTAATTTTGTAGAAGAAATATAGTGCATTGAGTTTAGTGGTGGAGCTTGAGTTCTTTTCTTTCCATTCACATTAAAATTGCTGTTTTCTTTTAATCTATTTACAAGCTTTTATACATCTCCGCAGGTTTATAAACGACAAGAAAGGTTTTGTGCTGGGAAATGACGGTGTATTGCTTCAATATCTTGGTTGAAGATTGAGATTTCACTCGGTAATTCATCATCGATATCTCCCTTTTCTTTCTTTTATTTAAACATCTTTATATTTTGGTTTAAATACTATTTTGGTCAATGTAGTTTTGACTTTGGTTCATTTTGGTCCCTGTACTTTCGAAACATCCATTTCGGTTCCTGTACTTTCAACTTTTGTTTATTTTAGTCCCTATATTTTTCAAATATTCATTTTTTGTCCCGGTATTTTTAAAAAGCAACTATTTTGGTCCCTTCATTTTCATTTTTATCAATTTCTTTCCATCAAAATTTTAGTACAAACACTTCAACTCTCTAAATTTCTTGAAATGTAGTCATGACTTTGTATTAAAGGATTTCTATTGTGTTGTGTTAAGATTTGTAAATAGGAGTTAAAATTGTCACTTTTCAAAAGTACAAAGACCAAACAGACTTTTTGAAAGTACCAGGACTAAAATGAATAAAAGTTGTACACGATCAAAATGGATATTTTGAATCTCTTTGTTCTAATAGTTTTTTTAGTACAACATATGGGGGTGAGAGATCGAACTCAAAACCTCTTGGTTGGAAACATATGTCAATTACCGATGAGTTATGTTCGCTTTGGCCATGTTTGTTTATTTTTAAAACTCGGTTATCTTAAAAGGAGGAATTTTTTTTTAAGCTTTATTTTTTAAATGAGTATAAAAAAAGCCAAATTGTTATCAAGCATGCTCTAAATTTTAAAGATTTAGCTTTTGACAGGTTACAATTCTATATGATGCTTGCCATGGCAATTTTGTATCGTTGAATCAGAGCTTGAGTTCTTGCTTTCAATGATGGGATGAGGTGTGCTAACTTCGCCATGTTTCACCTCTTTCCTCTTTTTCGCATTTTGAAGGTCGGAAACTTTTAGCAATGCTTTCGTTAGAACGAAACGTCGTAAATAGCTTTTCATTTTTGTTAATATCTGTAATCTAAACTTATATTTGGCAGATGCCCATTGTTGAATGCAAACAATGATGAATTTGGAAGTTATAGATGCATTTTGTGTCATGACAGTTTTAAGTTTTAATCACCTGTAAGCTCATTTTTCCGAAGAAAAAGTTTCGAAAAATAGATTATTCCAGATTAAATCTTGTCTAAACAATAACCTGCGTGTAGTCAATAGGTATAACTTTAGTCAACATGAAGATAACTAAAATATATCATCATCAATTAAAAGGTCGGCAATTCGAATTCCAATAAGTGTACAATTTACTTCACCTATAGAGATTCAAATTTCTTACATTTTTTAATTAAAAAACAAAAAGAACTAAAACTGAGTATTCATTGAAAGTTTGGCTTAAAACTTTTATTGATTTGATGGCATAGGATAAAGGTGAAAATTCAATCAGAAATATAAATTAGTTTTATAATTTTAATACCTTTCTACTTTTCAAATCTTCTTTCTTAGTTCTTGTAATTAAACGTTTGTTTTAATTATGTGCTTTTTAAAAGTAAATATTTATGCTCACGATCATGAAAAGAAATGAAATTGGAGAGACTAAAATAGTCAAATATAAAGGCTACAAAATAGTATTTAAATTTAGCTTTTAAAAATTGCAAATGTGACACGTAGATTGGGTTGTCCAAAAACGAACTGAGTTCGAAGAACAGAAACGCGCGGGTAAATTTAGCGGCATCGTTAAATTCCAATTCAGGTAAACAAAGAAAACCATCAGATGAATCGAAATCTCTGAAGTTGCTGAGTTTCATAAATGGAATCTCGTCTCTCATGAAGATTCAATCGGTTTGAATTTGTGGAGGAGTGCAAGACCATGAAACTCGTTTCTGAGCGGAGATGAACGGAGGAAAATGAGGTTAGTTTCTCTATCTTTCCCGGAAAATTTGGGGACGACGTTGATCCAGAGGAATTGCACGAAGATTTCGCCACATTTATCCTAAAAAAGAATATTCTAGAATTCCTTGAGCGATCTCTCCATTTCCATTTTTCTGCAACTTTTCTAGTTTCGACGATTCTTCCATGACACTCGTGATTCCTCGTAAATCCTGTTTCTGTTGGTTTCAGATCTCGTCTTCACCTTCGGCTTGATCCGTCGAAAAATTTATACGGTTTCTGGATGGTGATTTTGAGAGGAGCCGATGGAAATGGGGAGGGGAAGTTATAACGAGAGTCGCGATTACGATCTTCTTCAGAGAAACAGAAACAGTGGTGTCGCATATGGGATGCAAAAGAACATGGAGATCGATGAAACCAATTCTACGGATTTGTCGTCGATTTCATTGATTTCTAGCGTTGGCTACATCGAGCACCCCGTTTCCAAGTTCGACACTCTTGCCGGGATTGCGATTAAGTACGGCGTTGAGGTAATTTTTGCATTCCGATATTGTTTAATTGTTGATTTTTTGTCTTTTCTTGCTAGATAAAAAATGCCTATACCTTAAATTTGTTTCTGAAATTTTTTCTTCCCAAACTTTTCACCTGGGAAAAGATGATCTACATATGAATGACGATTGAAATGTTAACGAGATTGTAGGATTTTTTTTCCTTTCTTTTTTAGTAGACAATACAGAGTTAATGATTTGAACTCACTACCTTTTGAGATATAGCTCATGTTTATTATAAACGTTTGTTAGGTGGGATTCTTAACCAAAAAAAAAAAAACAAATATGCCCCTTAACTATGTTCAGGTTTCTAACTCGAGTGGAACTCCGGAGCGAGTATCTTCCTCCCATGTATATGGCAGGTTTGAATGCAGGGAGGAGTAGCTATTATAAATATAACTTGACAATGGGAACTGTTTTTACTTGTTTAATATATAAAGATTTTTTTTTTTTTAGGGAGCAAAGACAAATTCAGCTTCAGAGAAAGATGATGAAGTAGAAAGTTTATGGTTAAAAATGATTGACACTGTCCCGTACGGAAGTTTTTTAATTTACCCTTTTCTTAAATCGGAAGAAGTGAATCATAACTTAATTTTTAAATCCAACCATTCAAATGTCACCCATGCACATAACAAGTAGGTTTACATTGGAGAACTGCTTAATTTCTGTTTTTCATTTTAATGGTTTTTCTCCTATTTGTAACTTAGGAGTAAGTACCCATTCTTGATGGTTCCCGACCATAACTTCGATCTGTCATATATGTCTGTGCATTGTTTCTTTTAAGTTCAACAATATGTATAATACATACCTTAATCAATTAAGCTATATTACGTTTTGTGTGCACTCGCTATAATAACGTAATTACCTAAAACATATTAGGTCTCAGACATAAGGAGAATGAATGCGTTGGTTACAGACCATCAAATGTTTGCTCTCAAATCTCTACATATTCCAACTCCTGGAAAGCATCCTCTGCCTGCTCACTTATCCGATGGTCTTGACATTTCCAGGTTTGTAATTTTTTTCCTCAAGTTCCATACCTGAACATTTATGCTGCTTCAGTTTTGGGTTGTTTAGAATCCCACAATTGGGTCCCAAGCTAAACTGAATACAGTAGTAAATAAATGATATTCTACCCCAAATTCAGATCAACACTGAGATAAAAACCGACTAGAATTCCTGTCAAATTGCCGACTTACACATTCATTCTTATTTGCACCAATTAATATCATGAGAGGACCTGAAACTGGACCCATCCCTCATTTATGTATTGTCCCCTGAGACCCGAAACAACGTAAAAAAAAAGCACCCATTTCTGTACCGGTTCCGGAGGAGCGAATTGAAAAAAAGGATATTTTGTTAATGGGAACGAAGAAAGTGTTTACAGCCATAACAATATAAGCAAGAATACTCATCCAAGCCATTAAATTAGTTATTGCTATGTGGGGTCTTTATACTTATTAGCTATTCATGTGAGAGCTTCTACAGGAAGGGTTATTCTGAGCAAAATTCAACTCGGCTCATGTCCTATGATCCATTAGACTCATTCCAATCACTGAGAATCAAATCCTCCTCGATACTCAAGTCTCCCTTGCAAGACCATAACGCCCAAATACCAGCAATTTGTGAAATGACTGCCTATGAAAAACTAGAATCCAACCATTTGGGGGCGGCTGTTGATCCCATGGTGGCATTCACTCCCAATCCCCTTCTAAGCCGCCATAGAAAGTCAAGAAGCTTTGCCAATGGCTTCCTAGAGGGAATGATATTCACCGATATCACGACCACTACGAACGGAGTGGCCGATTCCATCAAAGGGAATGAAAAGCGGATCAGGAGACGGCAGAAATCGATGGCAGACTTCTCCGCCGCAACCGAAAACCTTTTCAACAAGAACTACAGCAGCAGTGGAGAGTGCTTTTCGATGACAATGAGAGTGAAAGCGGGTGGAAGAAGTAGTAATAATATAGCAAATGGGGGTGGTGAAATGGGTAAAGGGACACACATTTTGATGGATGATGTTGGAGACTCGTTTATGGGCAATGGGATGCTGTTTGGTGGGAGACGATCAAGCAGCACATGTAATTTGCAGGAAGCAGAAAAGCGAAGCTCTTCACCTATGTGGTCTGCTTCTTCGTGGAGTTTGAAAACAGATCTTCAAGCATTTTCATCTGCAGTGGTCACGAAGTCATCGACCAGGTACAAAGCTTCAAGGGATTAATAATTGAAACGGCTGAAGACTGATCCTTGTGCTTCATTTGAGAATTTGAGGGAATATATTGAATAAGAGCCCATAGTTTTGACGATGAGAGAGAGACCTTTTTTGAGTGAGTATTCTATTTGTGAAGGAAGTTACTATGGTTCATATTGTAACTTAATACACCACGAATGTATTTGTATATCTGAACTATGACGTAATAGATAACAAGTTTATCATTTCTTTCTTCTTTTGAAAACAAGATAACAAGTTTCAGGCTGGGGCAATCTAAACAGAGAAGTACAGGATGGCCAATTTGATTGGAAACTCGGAATCAAATAGGCTTAGTGAATACACATTTGACAGGATTTGGAATTTGGGAGATCAGTTTTGAAAACTATTTTCGGATTCTATAATCCAAACCATAGAAATTTTTAAAACAATTTTTTATGTTTTCAGTATTTTCAGATTCAAAATTTGAAATTTCTATAATGCAGAATTACACTAAAAATAATAAAAACTTTGATAAATATATTATTTCATATTATAAACTTATATTATAAACTTATTCTATGTTTCCTTAAAATTAAAACTTATAAAATATAATATATTCGATATTATATAACATCATAAAATTATAATTATACAAAATTCATAAAAAAATATTAATAAATTAATTAATAAATTTAGATCAAACTAAATATTTTTAATTTGTAACTATTCCTAATTTATTAATATATTACTAATATATTACTAAAACACATTGAACAATTTTTTAAATTGTAATTCAATTACCAAATCTATTGCTACTAAACACATCCTGACAACACTGAAAACAAAAAAATAACTCTAATTTTCATTGAATCTCTTATTTTCAGATTTCATTGAATCCCTTATTTTCAGAATTTTGTTTCCTGATTATCAACCAAACAATCCCTAAGATTCTAACAAAAATTCAAAGAGGGCTTAGGGCTTGTTTTTTCGTTTAACAAATGGCTGGAGTGATATCTGCAAAGTTTGGCTTTCGCCTTTAATTTCTCATGATGTAACCAAATGTGTTAACTTTTAAGTACCCCCTTTCTCCAATTAAAATAAAAAAACCATAACTAACAATAAGGACGACCTTTTTAAAGATTTATTGAAAATGGGACGAAATTTAAATTCGAACATTGGAAATAAAACGAAGAGCACGTTTCAAAGAACAATTGCCACTACATTGCTAAAGATAATTTTCTGTCTAACTGTGGAAGAAACGATTTCTGTAGCCAATAAAAGACAAATTTTGCTATAACACAGAGAGCTTCCAAGACCCAGTGACTATTTGGCACTATTTCGATTTGTTCAATAAAACAACCTCTTACTAAGAGTTAAGATATAATAAGTTGGTTGGGACCGAGAAAAATAAGTTCGATGGCAAAAAGAGTGAATTCAAAACGCACGATCACCAAAAAAAATTGGTAAAGGCTAGCTAGTTGTTCCCATTATAAATTGATACATTAAACAAAACTCAAGAACATGTAAAAGTTCACAAATGTCAGAAAAACCAAACAAAAAGCAAAGGGCAAAAGAAGCCCGCAATTTTGAATCCCTAAAATGCATGAATGCAAATCAAATATATAGTGAAGGATAATGTTAGAGCACCTAAAAAAGAGAAGTTCCCTTCCCTTTCTTGTCTCCACCAATTTCAAAGTGCTTGCATCTCTGCATTGATAAATAGATAAAATAAGTGTTCTATCCAACCACAGTTAGGTTGATATGAGAGCATATAAACACCAATGAATAGTCAAATTGCTCAAAATACAAACCTTAATAGGATGTTGAGACACATGCTTGCAACCCTGGCATTGCAACCTTAGCACAATCTTCTTTGTGGTTTTGGCCTGGGAGGAAAGTCAAAGCTCTCATGACTAATCATTCAAGGAAAATAAATATTATACAAGCAAAATACGATTTGAGTTGAACAGCCGATGCAAGAAAATTTTACCTTCTTATGAAAGACAGGCTTGGTCTGTCCTCCATATCCTGATTGTTTACGATCGTAACGACGCTTACCCTGAGCGGCAAGACTGTCCTTACCCTTTTTGTACTGGGTAACCTTGTGCAAGGTGTGCTTTCTGCACTCCTTGCTCTTGCAGTAAGTCTTCTTTGTCTTAGGAACGTTCACCTATTATATAGAAAAATTCAAAATCATGAGAGGTGAGAACGAGAATTTGAAGAAGTCCATACATTAGAACAGGCTCAAACAATAAATATAAACTAGCGCCAAATTCTGGTTAAATTCTTGGAGAGGATAACGTAAAGCTTCAACAAAGAAAACCAGGAAAAACTTACAATTTACGTTTTCAATTCGAGTATATTAAAGCCAAATCTACAGCATCAAAATTTACAAAAAGATTGACATAACCAAAAAAAAAACAATGGCCATCATAAATTCCAATAAACATTGACGAAACAACTCATCAAAGTGAGATAACCAAAACGATTCGGAGACTCTTCGATCCAATATCCTAAGCAACAAATATGTTTACAACACATTGGCTTTCCTACTATGATCCACAAAACCGACAATATTAACTCACATCGAAACATAATTTTATGAGGCTTTAGCTTCCGGCGTTCCGGATCAAATATGATAAGATTATAGAACGAAGAACTTTGCTTCATTATTCTTATTTCCAACCAAATCCTCATCGCCAAACACAACAGAGAAGCATGAACAGAGGATGAAAATCCAAACAAACGGAAGAGACGAGAGCGACGAATGCAAAAGCAAAGGCAACAGTGTAAGCAAGAATACCATGGCGGCTGCTTCTGGTGCGTATTGCTTCTCTGAGAAACCCTAATTGACAGACCAATGTTGCCTAATAAAATCCCACCTATTTTATACTCCATAAAAATTGACACTCGGGTCCCATTTTGGGCCGAATTCTGGAACTTAGCCCATTGTCCAAATCAAGCCCAATTAGAGGCCCAATTATTAGATGTAGTCACAGTCGACTATGATTATGGGCCAGATTTCTGGTAACATTAGCCCATTGTTTTTTTCTTTTATTTTGTTTTTTAAATTCTGGCCCAATTTTAATTTTCTTTTTAAATTTAACTTTTAATTTCTCATTTTTATAAAATTTTGTTAAATTTTTAAAATTAGTTATAAGAAAAACTTAATTTGGCCCATAACTCAACTGGTTAATGCATATATTTTCAACTAAAATGTCGTGAGTTCGAATATCCACTCTCACATATTGTATAAAAAAAATGCATATTTAAATTTTATTTTTGTCCTTAAATTTGTAAGTTTTGTTATACTTTGGTTCCTAAACTTTAAACAATAATCATTTTGTAATCTGGTTTTCAAAAGGTCTATTATCTTATTAACTTAAAAAAACTAATTATTTTGGTCATCTCTATTATTCTATTACTTAATATTTATCTCATTCAGCAGTGGTGGTTGCAATACATAGTCATCATATTGATGCACATATTTGGAGTCGCAATATTAATAAAAAAATAATAACAATAATCAAAATGAAGTTTTTTTTTTAAAATCAATAAACTAAAATATACCTTTTGAAAATTGAGAAACAAATTTTAATACTAAATACCAAAATAGAACTTAAACCAAGAAATAAATTCGTCATAAACCAAACATTTAAAAAACTTATCAAAAGAGACCTACCACTGTAAAAAATAATAATAAAAAGATTAAATATTGATAAAAATGTATTATAAATTTTATTAGGTCTCTTGTCCTTTTATGCAGTATCTTTTAACGCTAAATTGTGGTTGATTCCGTTGAAAATATTTGTGTAAAGTCTATTCAACTTATATTAATATCCATCTAAAATGAAATGAAAGCCAAACAAATCAATCTATAAATTTTTTGATTGGTTGATCAACGGCAGGTGCATTCTATTAAATAAATAAAATAATGTTTATGATAATAACATTTTCTAGAAAATTTTATTAAAAATATTAGAAATTAGTTGTATTTATATATCGGTGAATGGCTCACGTTTTGAGTCATGGGATTCACGACCCAAAACCTTCAGCTTTCTTTCCAATCACATCAGTTCCCCTCACGCGCTTCAACGCTAAAATTAATAATAATAATAATAATGATAATAATAATAATGAACAAATAGATAACTAAATATCATATCTTCATTCTTCAACAGTATTAGTTTCACAATATATTTAGCATAATATCTATTGAATTTTCAAATTTTAATAACATCGAATTTTTATTATTAATAAGCAGAATGTTAACATGGTATTAAATATATTTTGGATAACACAATGCAATTTGATTGCAGAAAATGAATGGTCTAAAATTTTCTTCTTTAACAAAAAAACAAATCATACAAGTGTATTCTCAACTAGAATTTCTAACTAGTTAGAGAGATGTGAACTCCACTCTTCTACTGAAATTTATTCCATCGTTTTCTTCATTATTTCATGTTGCTTTTTCAATGTGATTTAATAAGACTATTTCGACTCCTCAACTACGAGAGTTGTTCCCTCAACGAGTCAAGTGATTTCAGTTACATTCATTTATTGTCGATTAAGAATTATAATCATCTCGAGAGAATCGGGCCATGTGAAATTATGATTGAACTATGAACGAGGATGTCAATTGAGTCGAGTAGAGTGTAAGAGTTGATACATGTTCATCCATCAAATTTTACAATCATACCAAAAAAAATGTCAACTTTGTATCTGAAATTTGCTGTAAGTATTTTTAATTATTTAAAAAGTTTACATTTTTTAATTTATTAACATATAATTAAATTTTGTGAACATTTTTATATATCGAAATGAAACCATGATCTATTTAGAATGTAGTGATTCTTAAGGGGAAAGAGGAAGCAATTTTTTTGCCTAAGTTGTCATAGTTTATTTAAAAATATCAATAAAAGGATAGAACAATTATAAATAGGAATGGTCATTTAACTCTTAATATAACTCAACTAATTTAGACATATATCATCTACTAAAAACTCAACTAATTTAGACATATATCATCTACTAAAAGATCGATGGTTATAATTTTTACATTGTTGAGCTAAAAACATTAATCAATGTATCTTTATTTAGGGAAAATAAAAGGATAGAAAATAATAATGAGTTACTCATGGAATGATTTATAAAATTAGGTCTAAATTTTTGGTGTACTTTTTATTAATAGATCAAGATGACAAGTGATTTTTTTTTTTTTTTTTGAGGTGAGATGACAAGTGAAATTAAACATATATGTAGAATTTTATAGTTAATTCCTTTATTGGTGAAATTTTCAAAGTAAACCATTTCACTTACAAGATAAGTATTGAGCTCCTTAGTTCATGATTAAATTAACTCAACGTAAACAATTCATCAAAAAATATTAAGACTAAGAGTATAATTAAAAATTTTATATTTAAATGTTATTTTGGTCTTCCAACTCAGCTTTGGTTAATGTTTATATTTCTACTTTCAACTTTTGTCCATTTTAAATCGTATATTTTCAAAACGTCTATTTTGGTTCCTATACTTTTAGAAAGTAACTATTTTGATCTTTACTTGCACAATTTTAATATAAATTTTATGTGTAATAGAAACCATTTGATACAATTTTACAGATACATTTCAAGATATTTTGTGAGTGAAGTGTTAGGTGAAATTTATGATAAAAAGAAATGAGATGAAAATAAAAATGAATGGACCAAAAAATAGTCCGTTTTTAAGAGTTTAGAGACCAAAACAAACTTGAAAGTAGGATTAATTAAAATGAAAAAAAAATAGAAGTATTTAAACCAAAATGAAGTACAAAAACATTATTTTATATATTTAAGACCGAAGGAAATTTGAGAATCACTTACCAGATTAAGCATTATTTTATATATTTAAGTTTTATAAAATTTGGCTGATTTGAGTATCGAATTAAGACATCTATGTTCGAACAAAAATTTGTGAAATATCCACCCTCACGTATTGTACTAAAAAAGTCATTATAGAATTTGGTGGAAAGAGTTGACACGTCAGCATACATGGACCCCACCCACCCATGTATATTATATTTATAGGCATGTCTCTCTAAGCCACGTAATTAATATATTTAATTTCGATGATATATATATATTGCGAAGCAATTAAAACCAAAATCGTAGACTCCCATGCCAAAATCTTCCCTTAGTTTCCCACGCTTCCTTCCATGGCCAAATCCAAACCTCAACTTCTCTGCTGCTTCGGATTTTCCGGTAAGCTTCGCCGCTCCAAGCCCCTCAAACCCGCCGCCGCCCACACAAAACGTCCGTTTTCTTGGATGCGGTTTCACGCCAAGCCGCCGGTTCGCTCTGCTCTCCTGGCCGACCGGTCCAATCCGGACTCCGACCGGCTCGCACCGGGATCTCTAGCTTCGACCACCGTTTACAAGCCGCCGAGTGAAGATCTGGCCGCCGTGGAACCGCCGGCGATGAATCAAGCAGGCGAGGGGAGGCCGGAAAAGGTATGCACATTTGATCATTGCCTATAATTTTCCAACTAAATTGTAGAATAGGACGAAGAGCGAAAAAGAAAAAAAAATTTAAAGGTGCATTCGGGAATAATCTCTTTGTTTTGGAAAATTAATTATACTTGATTACAAATTCTACAACACCCCTAAATACATTCTATTTTCTTGATATTATTAAGAAAGTATAAAATCACTTTAAATAATTTTTTAAAATAGGAATGATTTTAAAAAATTAATTATACTTAATTTTTTTAATCACAAATTCTACGATACTCCTAATTAAACGAAGTGTATTTACTTGATATTAGTTTCCACTTGATGAGAAATTTTATTATCTTGTTAGAGATATATTCTTTTATATATGTATATATGTATATGTTATTTCTAGATTTTTTATTATTTTTTTTTGAAAGAATCTGTTTCCATCCATTTCAGGTAGGAAATGAGGACGTCGTAGAAGAAATCATCCTTGAAACTCGTGGACATTCAGACACGCCAAAGAAACCTGTCGGTGAAAGTCAAACAAGGTTCTCACTAACCCGGAGACTCGAGTCATTTCGATCCGGTCGGTTCACTAAACCCGTATCACCGACCGCAAGGAAGGATCCAATAACTACAAATCCGGTCCCCGCCATATCGAAATCTCTATCATTCCCTGCATTGAACCCAACCCGTAGAGTTCAAGTTGAAAGTCCCCCAACAAGCATGCGGGTCGGGTTGGACGGCGATGAGATGAGCAAAAAGTATCGATCAGCGGCCGCCATTTCGATTTTTATAGTCACATTATCAATTATGATACTGTGGGGAAGAATGTGCGCCATTTTATCTACGGCAGCGTGGATTCTCATTGTTGCAAGCTTAGAGTCGATTGTAGAAGAAGATGATGAGAATGATTTTATTGGATCAGACTCGTATTCTGAAGGGCTTAAGAAAAAATTAGTGATTCTAAAAGGGTTTCTCTATAGAAGTCAGCGAGAGAATATGCTAAAAAAAGCATAGAAATAGATATTGACCCATTGATTATGTTTGAGATTGATTTTGGAATTTGTTTCATTTGATTGTAATATATAATTTTTATTTTGGAAAAAGAAATGTCCATTCTAATTTTCATAAATACTTTTGAATGTTAGGTGTATTATACATCATCAATGGTTTGTTTGTCAATTTAGTTAATATATTTTAAATATGATTAATATGATCAATCTTAGTGATATAATAAACTAAATAGTGACACGATATGTGCATTTATATAACAATAATAGAAAAAAGTAGACAGGAAAACAAAATAAAGTGACATGTATAGTTGATAATTGTCCCTATGTATTACACAATAAAATTAGACATAAAAAAACTATACTCTAAGTTTTTTTTACTACAATTTATATGTTAATTAATGCGACATAAATTCATATTAAATAGTTACTTGTTACCGTGTAATAGTTATTGGGTGAAGTTGGCAGGACCTAGCTAGGGTTCAATAGTGTCTTGGTAAGGCAAGTGGACATGGAAACATTCGAGAGATAAAATGAAAAAAGTATTCTAGAAGTTTCTTCTTTTCTCTTCCTTTTTTGTTTTTAATTAGTCTACAACTTGTTCATGCTTTTTGGTTGGGAAGTTGGGTCTTTTTCACTTATCAATCGCAAGACAATGGCAATGCACATCCCCATTTTTTCAATATATATGGATTCAGCCTAATATTTTAGACCATCTCTCAACTAGATATTTCACTTTTTAGCCAATTATAACATATAATTCAACCTATCTCAACGAGTTAAAATATCATTCATCTGAATCTTTACATTATTTTATTGAATCTAAAAAGAAACATATTCCTTTCTGAAAATGTGAGAGTTTTTTCTTTTATAATATAACTATTATTATCAATTTTCTATTTTATTTCTAAAATTTTTGGAATTTTGATTTTTATGTTTGAATATCTATTTATTATTATTGTTAGTATAAAAAATGTAGAGATAAGAGATTGAACTCTAGAGACAAAAAGCCATATGTCTTGACCTATGTCTTAACACCATTGAACTAATCTTTATCTTTTTTTTAGTACAACATGTGGGGGTGGATGATCGAACTCACAACTTCATAGTTGGAGATATATACCAATTGCCGCTGAGCTATGTTCACTTTGACAATTTTTATCCATTTTGATCGTGGTGTTTTAACATTATTTTATACTTTCAATTTTAATTCTCAAACTTCTTTTGAAATTTCCACATTTTCTGACCGTTTTTTTTAACCTTTTCTATGGAAATAAGAGGTGAATGAATTATTCTCTAACTCATTTTGATAACAATTATGCAATCCTTCAGGAAATAGAGCAAATATTTGTTGAATTGAGATCTCTTTAATATACCAATTGAAGTTTTTTTTAATAATGAATTTTTAAATGAATGTTTTCTTAATTCATCCTAACCTCAATATCTTCAAGTATAACTCAACTTAATTTGTTTTTTGAAATGGTAGTTTTTTTAGACAATTGCAACAATACAACTAAACAAGATTCCATTTTAAAATGTTAATCATCCAAGTCAAATAGACTCAATTTACATGTGTATGCAAAGTTTATTCCACAATAACAAAAATGAACTGTTGATGGCAACAAAGACAGCACCACAACGACGACAGGACAATGCAGCAAAGGCAGGTAGCAAGGATAAATACAGTTGGTGGCTGAAGATAGGAGAGAAAGAGGTAGGGAAGAAGTAAAGAGAGTGAACCCACTAGCAATCAACTAAAGTCAAAGAAGTTTAGGGATCATTTGCAACCATTTTTCAAACTTAAAAAATTAAGTGTCTATTTTAAAATTTCATTGACCAAATAGACACTCATCTCAAGTTCATTCTAAAACTTCAACGAACAAATAGACACACCTATTCCAAATCTCATTGATCGAAAATGTATTTTTCTTTCATTTTTACCTATATACTAATTCAAAATTAAGGAGAAACAAAGAAATTACAAATAAAAAAAAAGTTTGAAAAATATACATTCATGTCAAAGTCATTTATTTACTACATAAGTACATAATCCCGAAACCAAAATATATCAATCAAAGCATAATTCCAGCCCTAAATTTTCCTTTTCTCACTCTTTTTTTCTAAAAACAATACAACGAAACATTTTTCATCCAATCTGAAAAAAGAAAAGGAACAAAAAGAAATTACAATTATTCCAAATTATTAACACTCCCATGGAATTTTTAGGGCTTTAATCAATTTAACTTCATGAATTTCCGAATCTGCCCCTCTTCGCGCTTAATCAAATTGACCTTCAGCCCGTGCTTCATGTAGAAAGTTAGGGCAAGCTTCGGCTCCACCGGATGGCCCGCCGCCACCGTCACCCGGTACCGGCGGATGATCGAAGCGGCGACGTACTTCATTTGGTAGTACGCGAAATCCTTTCCTAGACACAGCCGAGGTCCGCCGTTGAAGGCGGCGAATCGATACGCCGATTCGCTCATGAACCGGCCGTCTCTCATCCATCTCTCAGGTTTGAATTCGCGACAATCTTTCCCCCAAATCGCTTCCATTCTTCCCATCGCGTATATTGCGTAGATGATTTTCGTTCCTTTCTTCAGAATCGTTCCGTCGGGGAATACATCGTCCTCCACGACCTGAATCGGAAGGATTATTAATCAGATCTCTGAAATTCGTTTTCAGAAGAGGAATATGAATGATTAATTACCTCTTTATGATCGACGGGTACTGAAGGATACAATCTTAGGGCTTCGGAAATTGCGGCGTGCAAATACTCCATTTTCTTGATTTCCTCTGGCTTGAACATCAACGAATCGAATCGAAGCTCTCCGGTTTGGGCCTCTTCTCGTTCGCCGACGATTCGGCAAATCTCTGCGAGAGTTTTCTCTTCCACATCAGGATTTTGATCGAGCAACCAGAAAAACCAGGTTAATGCGACAGAAGATGTGTCTCGTCCTGCGAGTATGAAATTGACGCAGATATCTCTGAGGAACTTGTCGGAGAATGGCCGCCCTTGCTCGTCCCGCAGCCTCATGAACACGGTCAATAGATCGGATCTTTGATTCTCGGCTTGCGGTTGCGCCGCCGCGGAGAGTTCTCTCTTCCGTGTTCGAATCACGTTCTCTGCAAATTCGTCGACGGCCTTTATCGATAGCTTCAGCTTCTTCTCCATTCCCAAGTTCAGGTACCTGCTCAAAAAGTAAATTAATTACCCACTTAATTTAATTTGTTTTAATATATCACTTAATTTTAATTAAAGATTTTAAAGAGTTTTACTTAATAAAATGTTTGTTTTTTTATTTTGTTTTTTGGTAGTATTTTTTAGCGCATTAAACCATATTATTTTCCAAACTTGATAATTTCTGCGTTACAAAAAAGAAGACGACTTAGAAGCTCCTACTGATATCAAAGTTCTTCTTTACCATCGTCTAGACTATTCTTAAAAAAAAAATAATGTAAATTTGAAAACAAACTTGTTATTTTTTTAAGGTACTATGTCGAAAAGGAGACCAAAATAGGTTAAAATAACAAATTTCTTTGTTAAATATTTGCCATTTTACCTACTTATGATGAGCATAAGTAGGTCTCATTTTTTTTCTTAACAAACAATATGCGAGGGTGAGATTGATATTTTAGTGGAAAATAAAAGTCTTATACAAAAGTTGGTACAAAACAACCAATGCCCGTTGATTGTACAAGTAAGTCTTACTACCAAGGTGGTCAATGAGAGATAGTTTAGTTATAAGATATTTATTACCTTTATCAAGATTGAAGGTTAGATTCTTTCCCAAACATTTGTTACACTTAAAAAAAGCCTTTCTAACTAGCAAGTCTCTTTTTTAATGAATAAAGACATAATTACATTTGACAAATAGTAACCCTTTCAACTTGTATTTCTTTCTTTAAAATTGTTAATAAATAAATAAAAAGAGAGAAGTAAAAATTTTACATGAATTTTTTTTTATATTAAATGTTCAAAATTTTTAGTTATCTTTATTTTTTAATATTTATTATGCATTTTATATTTCTAGACTAGAAATGTAAAACTAATATACAATTTTAGGAATGTTTCATAAAAAGGAGAAATGTACATACTTATCAAATGCTTATGTTTCTTAAACATCGAAAAATTAGAGGGAAAAAAAAAACTAAAACTAAAACTTTACCAAATTGGTCCTAAAACTCCTTTGTTACTTATGAATTCATTGGATTAAAGTAAACAATCAAAAGAAAAAAGTTCCGATTTTTGAGTTTCTTGTCTTCCCACCAAAATTTCACCGCGAAACAAAACCAAGTTACTTTTCAGTTCCACAACTGCCATTTGGACACCCTTCACAAAAAGCCTTCGCCCAACATAGATAATAGAAAGCATTTCTTATATTATTTGCAAAAACAATATTAAAAAAATTATAGACATAAGATTAAAAAGATACTCTCAGAAAACTATTTGCAAATTTTCAAACTAGAGATTATACCTCATGGCTTTCCATATGAATGTAGGTGTGATGAAGCGCAACACAGTGGCCTCTGTAGCGTCCTCAAAAGCCTTAGCAAATGGAATCTCCGGCAAGCCGCCGCGCAAGCAGCCGGGATCCACCCCAAAGGCAATCATACACACATTATCGAACGTCAGCCTCAGAAGCACATCCTGCAGGTCCACAGCCGCCGGCCGTCCGGCGTAATCCTCCAACACCCCTTCAAGCCTCCGGTGCACCAGCTCCACCAGCGACTCCACCGTCATCCGCCGGAACTTTGCCGAGTGAAACTCTATACTCGCCGTCTTCCTCTGTCTCTGCCACGTCTCATCGTCGGCGCCGAATATCCCGTCCCCGAGGAGGTCCCTCACCGTGTCGCGGAAGAACGGCCCTTTAGGGTAGGAGGGAAATTTGGTCTTGAGAAGATGCTCCAAGTTCCGTGGATCGGCGGTGACGACGCAGTTGAGGCTGCTCAGCCACGGGCCGTGAAATTGAAATGTCCCCTTGTGGCGGCGGAGGAGTTCAGTTATCCATTCGTATAGGTTCCCACGCGCCGCCGTGATCAGAGCTGGTAACATCCCAACAACTGGCCACACTGGCAAGCCGTAACGTCGCTTCTGTCTAACGACATGGATGGCCAGGAACACGAAAAGAGCAAAGAAGATCTCTAAGATTTGGACATCGAGGAGCTGCCGGAACCCGAACTTCCCGGAGGAAATTAGAGGGGGCAGGGAGGAGGAGGAGGAGGAGAGGTTGCTGGAATCCATCATAGGTTTGTGATGAAGGAATGGAATTGCATTGGAAAACATTGGAGGAAGTTTTGGTTAAAAAAGGTGATAATAAGTGGAATAGTCATGCAATATAAGGCAACAAAAGGCATGCAAAGTTGGCTTGTTTGTTTCTACATTTTCTTTTAACCCAAAAAAATGGTTTCAATTTGGTGAGCTGAAAATGTTTGGTTTTCTATGTTGCTTGGAGGAGGAAGATGGCCTAGATAAGCTAACTTCTATTTATCAGCCATGACCAAGAAAACAGATATTGTTTTCAACGTTATTTTGAAAATTTATGATTGGTTGTGGTTTCATTTGTAAAGGTAGAATTTGTTGTTGACTTGAAAATGCACACATGTTTTCAATTAACTATTTGCAAGATGAATTTGAGCAAGAACAAGAGAAAGTAAATAATTTTCCAAACGTGATTTTCCTGGGGTGTTAGAGATTTTTTGTCTGAGTTCAACATGTGGAAGTTGGTATTCAAAATTCTAATAGAATATTATGTCTTAATTAGTTTCTTTCTAAATCATTAGATTATATATAGTGATCAAATAGTTCCAAAGTACTTCTAAAAAACAAAATCAAAAGAATTATTTTGGGTAACTTTGAATATTTTTTTTGAAGGATGTTGGTCGGAACCAAGGTTTTAAATGTCAATCTCGATGGAAATACCGATAAAATGTCAATGTCGATAAACATTTCTGTGAAAGTTAGAAAAATTAAAAAATCGTAAAAAATATTTAAATTAACAAATAAAATTTTTTCAATCTCTAAATTAGTTAAAAATAATTAATATTAATGACGTTTTGTTGATACCTTTCATATTTTGTCGATTTTCTTGTACTACGTGGATATGTCATGGAAACGTGGATGTATAAAGGATTTGTGTGGAGAAATTAAAGTTGAAATTTTCAACTGCTTTGGAGTGTCAATTTGGCTGGGAGGATGCGAAGTGGGTGTGGCCGATGACCTACTAATTAATTAATTAATTCCATTTAAAAATTTTATCAGTTGCATTTTTTCCCCAACTATTTTTCTCAAGTGGACAATTTTTTTTGGGTTTAGGGTTAACTTATGCTAAAAGATTGGGTTGCTCACCTTTCAATAGGCATAACGTTTTAGAGAAGATAAATAAATTTGGTGAAAGTTCTAAGTTCGGCAGAATAATTTAAAATGGATTTTTTCCCTACTTCAATCCGACAAGCTTTGAGAGAGGCACAGTTTATCTTGTGTCGAAGAGAAGAAATGAAGGCTTATCTGGTGTTCGTGTTGATCGCAGATATTGGGCATCTGGAACCTATTTCAACGTCATTTTTGTTTCTTTTCTGTTTGTGTAAAAACAAAAATATATTAAATGGATTTGGTCAATCGGTCTAGTTTAACAAAATAATAACAAAATACATGTAATTTAAATAAAAAAAATTTCAAATTAAATTATCAAAGTAAAAAATCACATGCAATGGATGCGATTACGTGCCAACATGTCATACATGAAATGAATATTGAGAGGTGAGTATGTGCGATTTTCATGGAAGTTGCGTGCAATGTACGGAATTTCCATTTATGGAAAGTCGTGTGCAATGTACATGATTTCCATTTATGGAAAGTCGCGTACAACATACGTGATTTCTATTTATGGAAAGTCAATACAATGTACGTAAGTTCTATTTATGGAAAGTCGCGTACAATGAACATTATTTCCATTTATTGAAGTCGCACAAAATGTATGCGATTTCCATTTATGAAAAGACATGTAGAATGCACGCGATTTCCATTTAAGATATTTAGATATTTATCAATGTAGTTTTTTTGTTTTATTTTCCATATAAAATATTATCCATGTATTAATATTTTGACTATTTCATCTATATCTGAAAGCATAGATTCCATACGAAACATTTTTTTTAATAAATCTCACATCATACAAGTAGAGATATATCAGTATGATAATTTATATAAAAAAATCACTTATGTAAAATGATAACGTACAAATTGAAAATAAAAATACTTAAATTTTCTGGCAACAATTAGATATTTTTGCTTCAAAACATTAGGATGGTAGTTAAATGGAGAAGAAAATTAATTTAAATAATACTAATTGATTGAGATATTTTTATAATAAAGAAACTTAAATATTTTTATAATCAAGAAATTAAAATATTGGAGAATAAAATTATTTTAAGAAAATATTAATTGAAATTGAGATATTTTTATAATAAAGAAATTGAAAAACAAAAAAGATTGATTAAGTTGGCAGCCAATTCAAAGAGATAACAACTCTATTTTAGGTAAAGGAAATTCTTCTTGAAATTTAAAATAAAGAAGTTTAAAAAATTTTATAACAAAAAAAAAAAATATATATATATATATATATATCAAATAATAATCTTATGCATGGTTTAAGTTGGAAACCACCTCAAATTGAAATCGCAGATGGTTACGATTAGGAGGAGAAAGCGCTGCGACTTCGTGTACAAATTGTTGTGAATGGTTGCATCTTTGCTAAAATTGACTGTAATTTCACTACCCTACTTTTGAAAATAATTTATAATCTACATTATTTATGTCATTAATTTTTAAAATAACATTATTTAAAAAAAAATCCTTTGGTCAATGGATAACGTTTATTGCTAAAATGGTTTTTCTTTTAATAGAAAAACATATTTAATGATGATTTTAAAAATAGGTTAATATCTGTGACATTTTGAAGTGAAAAAGTAAAAATAAAAATCACCCATAATTGCAAGTTTAAATTTTCAACGAAAGCAACTCCCTCTCAGAAAGAGAGAAATGTGCAAATTACTCCTAAACTATGTAGTTGTTTCAATTATACTCTCAAATCTTTAAAATTGTGCAATTAAGTTAATTAAGTCAGTGTGATTTTAAAATTTTAGAATTGTAATTACTCAAATCCAAAGTTTAAGATTATAATAACAAATGTGATTTTTACACACTTTTCACTATTTTGAAAAAATGGGTGCCTTTTTGCTTGTCTGAGTAATTTAAGAACGGGCTAAGTTTAAATTGGTGAGATAACAAAATGATTAATGAAGTAAAATAAATAAATTTTAAATCTATGAAAGTATTCTCCATAATTTATTAGAATTATTGAACTTCTTGTATGTGAGGATAATTTGGGAATTTTAAGAAATTGATGGAGAAAAGAATAAGAAATGGACGCAAGACCCAGCCCATTTAGACAAGTGAAGGGGCATTTGGGCTTTCTTTCCTACTGAGACAGAAGGCCCATGTGCATAGTTAGAGGCAGCCCATCGTTCTACTATCAAAAAGTCGTAAGTTTGAATCTCTGCTTTATATGTTATATTAAAAGAAAATCCCAATTTTACCTATTTATTCTAAACAAATCTCTGTAATTTTTCAGTTTTGATTCGTTTAAGGTATTTTCAAGACGTCTACTTTTGATCTATGTATTTTTAATTTTCCTTCATTTTAGTCTAAATACTTTCAAAGCATCTATTTTGATGTCTACGCTTTTACAAAGTGACCTTTTTGATCCCTATTTACAATAGCACAAATTTTATATTAAATGGAAACTCTTTAATACAAATTTATTACTACACTTTGAGCGAAATGTCATGCTAAAATTGTGATAGAAAGAAATTAAATAAAACAAAAATTGAATGAACAAAAATGGTTACTTTTTAAAAGTACATGGATTAAGATGAAAAAAAAAACTGAAAGTACAAAGACAGAAGTAGATCTTTTGAAATCATGTGAACCAAAATGAACAAAAACCAATGATACAAGGACCAAAATAGTAATTAAACCTAAAATATTGATTAACCTACAAATTTCATCCCTCATTATTGATGGTTGTAGTTTAAAAAAATATATATATAACGAAAGTTAATTCTTAAGTTTTAAAGAGTTTCAATTGTCTTTAAATTTTAATATTAATTTAATAGATTCATATTATTAACTTTTATCAGTTTAATGTGTCCATGACATGTACTTATCATAATCATTAAAAATTATATTACGCAACGTGACTACTGAAAAAGAAAAGAAATTTTGTGTTAACTACAAGTAAATTAAATGGATTGTAGGGAAAATAATTATGATGATAAATGGGTTACTGTGCCAAACAAATTAGATTACTTGAAATGCTTAAGTTATTCAATTAATATATATATATATATATATATATATATATATATATTTTTTTTTAAGAAAGTTGTACTTGTATATTAAATAGAACTAGCTACATGGATAATGGAAAATGGTCTTTATTCTCAATAAAACTACGAAGTCTAAGGAAAAGTTCAAAGACCAAATAATGGAAGTACGATTTAGAAGATACTATTTAAGAAGAAAATCAACCACCCAATTCACCTCATGGTGGATATTAAACTAATAAATTTAATGTCAATAATTTATTAGATACAAAATTTAAATTAAGAGATTAAATGTAAGTCACGAGATTTATAATTTAATCTAAAATATTATAAAAGTTTTAAGGAATGGATTTAAATCTTAATGAAATCCAAACTTATTGTTTTTCCTTTAACAAAATAAGTCATTACTATTTCTGTTCTAAGAAGCAAAGTTAGCTTTAGAAGGTCAAAATTGTCATTGGACGCATCAATTTAATTAGAAACAAACGAACTCAATTTTATGTAATTATTAACTACCATTTGGATGGTTTTCTAAAAGTCCAAAATTTTACCAAATTAATTGTGTGATAGATAAGGTTAAAATATTGTCATTTTCATTACTTAATTATATATATTTTCAATGTTGTTAGACTTTACATTATTATGATGTCTAATCTAAAAGGTTACATCTCGTTCTAGATGAAATTTAAATGACATTTAACAATGGGCTCAAATGCACTATCTCAAATGCCACAACGAGATAGTGCTTTTTTTATACATCTTGTTAAAAGGTTCTATACATTTTTCTTAAGCTTTCGTCCATTACGGAAAATTTCTCCTTATTGCCTCTCATAGGAGTTTGGACCGTAGGCCATTTGACAAGGAAATTATGAAATTGCAGAGGTTTGGAATTGACTCTATTGTCTCCACTTTATAGAACTACGAGATCACTCCTGTCTATCTAAATTGATCTGGTAAGAAATTTGCAACAAAACGAATCTATTTATTTTCGAATATTCATAATGAAATTAAAATCTTTAAGATAAGTGGATGCAATTTAGGAGGATACAATGAAATTGCCCTTTTTTTTAACTATTTGAGAATATATTTGTCAATTTCAACATTGGTGCCCAAAATTAGTTTAAACCTTTTTTTTTTAAGGATGAAAATTCCTACTTCATTCTCTTATTGGTCCAAAATTTTATCTTCAATATTCTCTGTACCTTTGTGGCCAAAAAGAAGCTGCCACCTGTCACTATTTAGAATTTCAAAAAAGTATATCCCTTTTTGTGGAAGATTCAACGGATAAAAAAGCACATCTAAAGCAATCTTAAGTATAAAAGGAGAAAAAAAAAAGGCAATCTTGAATAATGAATAATCATTTAATTCCTTTGGTCAAAAAAATTCATTTGACCCTCTTTTGAAATTAATAATCAAAATATAAAATATTTTATTTTATTGATCTTTGGGAAAATGCTAATCTGAGCAAGCCTCACTCATATTTAAATATAAATGTTAACTAAGAGAAAAAATGGTAATTTATTAAAACAAAAGGGCATTTTGGGAAACAAAAATGTTGCATCCCAAGAAATTTTATTTCATTTGCATTATACTCCGATGTTAAAGTCAATCTGAACATAGCTCAATTAATTAAGCCACTTATATCTGATAAAAAGTCGTGAGTTCGAATCTTCTCCTCACATAATGTATTTAAAAAAATCTATGTTATTAAAGTTCTTGATGAGTACATAGGAAAAACGTATCCAATAGTAGTATGATGAGAACAAACTAGAATTATCAAACCAATACTTACCGTTATAAAAAGAAGTATTAACAAAACAATTAATGAGTTGAACAATAGCATCAATTAATAAACAATGTTCTCGCCAAAGCGAGCATAGTTCAGCGATGATTTGACATATATCTCCAATCAAAAGGTTATGAGTTCAATCCTCCACTCCCTTACGTTGTACTAAAAATAAAATAATCAATGTTTCCAATTGAGTTGTTTAATTTAGACTCGTGCTTCTTTAAGTTTCACTTTACAATTTTGTTTAATATGGTCTGGTTTCCCACATCGACTACATTCCACTAAAGTTTTAACTGACAGAAAATATTCTAAAACCGATAAGTTACCTTGAATTTTTCTAGCATGTTCATTCTCCAAATACACCAACCTTGTTGTGTTCTTCTTAGTAAACAACATTTCAAGTGCTTTGTAGAATCTACCTCACGAACATGCTTGATATTGTCTAGCAAATAAACCAAATAAAGCTTTGCCACATTTGATCTTTCACTTACTGCGTACCTCATCATCTTATAGAGTATCGTCTAGATATAAGATTCCACAAATCTTGTCCTTTAAAAAAAGCTTCCCTAAATAGCCTCTAATAACTATAATTAAGCTTGTCTACACAAACATTACTTCCACCATTCATCTTCACCGAGCATTAGAAATAACATAGTAGAATTAGCAAGAGATAATGTACAAATAGAAGAACTTCTATTCATTCAATTTGACCTACTGTTCAGGCCACTAGCTTTCAAATTCTCTCTAAACCAACACCACGGACTTTAAGAAGCCACTAACCTACAAACTTTCCAACTAACACATCCACTCATCCACTACTGTAGCTATCAACCATGACATTTGCACAAACTCCTAAAATCTGATAATACTAACAAAGAAGCTAGCACATGTTTTGCATTAATTTTTAACCAAAGTAATTTTTTGCTGGTTTCAGTACAAGTTTACAATTTATATCATTTTTGTCAAATTTTACACTTAATACTATATACATATAAACACATATTTCTTTTTTACTACTTTTGTAATTCCCTAAATAAATAAATAAAAAAAACCCAATCCCCTCCCAAAATAAAATACAAAATTACACACATAAGAAAAATGAAAATTTTCTAATATTTATTTGCTTTTTTCCCCTTTTTTCTTTTTGTGGAAAAAGTCCAAGTTATCCCGGTGAAAGCCTTCACCTTGAGATTCGGTCCAATTACCCTTTTTAATGCCTTTTTCTAGTGACGGAGATTCAACATTGAATTTTTACTCTAATCGCAAATTAAGTCATGAATTAATACGATAATCACGATTTTACCCAAATTGGACAATATATTTACATTTATTTTATAACAAATTATAGTTTGACCCAACGTAAACTCTAAAATTCAAACTCTTGTACTAAAAAAAAAATTATAATGTACTAAGTTTTTTTTAAGTAAAAAAATAAATGTTAAAATGCAGCTTTAATAATAAAATTTACTAAATTTTTTTAATTAATACTTAAGAGTATTTTTTAAACAAATATTTCGATATTTATCCTTAAAAAATTAAGGTAAACTTTACTAAAATTTTCATCAATTTATAGGGTAGATATCATATAACAAGGAAATTATCTTTTATTCATGGAATTATATATATATATATATATATATTTATTAATACAATAAAATAAAATTGCAAATCTTTTAATTGAAGATATATTTTGAGCTATGCTTCAGTATACCTTCTTTTTAAGGCATTTAATATACCTTTGAACATTAGAAACAAAATAAATAAAATAATGGGAAACTTTAGGGATAACAATTTTATTTCAAATTAAAATAAAAAATGCATTACAAAAGTAATTAAGAGCCAGCAGAGAGCACGTGTGCAATATTATTATCGCAATATATACATAATTAATTTATGGTCTTTATAGATTTTCAAAGGTTTCATTTCGAAGCAAACAAATACAAATCGATTTTTAAAAAAAAATAATAATAATTAAACAAATCGGATTCAAAGTTCAAATTATTATTATTTTCCCCTGTAAGAATTAAAAGAATAAATCTCGATTATGACGAAGTGAAGAGAGCATGACGTGGCATATTATATTTGGAAATTTCCATTTTTTTTTTCTGCCATGACAATGACTTTTCTGACGTTTTTAGAAAGCATTTTGCTAAATAAAGAGATTCTTTTTACCTACAGATACATCTTTTTTTATAATAACTGTTTTACTATTTATAGATTAATTTTAAAAAAAATTGAAATTGGTATCTGATTATGGTAAGCTACAATCTAATTAAAACCTGTACCAAAGAAAATCAAGTCAAATATGGTTACAAATTTCTTAAGTTTTATTATTTAATTAAAGAGTCTCCTAAATATGATTTCAAATCCTGTCCTATGCTTTTTTTACAAAAGAGGGTAGATTAACGCTCTAGTCTTGTACTAAAAAATATTCAACATTAAATAAGAAAGAAAAAGACGAGAAGAAATTGAAGACGGATAATTAATTTAAAAAATTATTTTTGTCTCTCAAAATGTTTAGATTCTTTATTTACTCGACTCAATTTTATGGGTAAAATTACTTTCATATATGAAAAGGCGAAAAGTTTACTTGGACTAACTTAGTTCTATTTGACTATATTTTTTAAAATATTATTTAATCTTTTCAAATCGTTTCATTTTATGTTATCTTGTGTCGAAGAAACAACTTATCTATATTACAGTGACTAAATCTCAACAATCAAATCAATCTGGGCATGGTTAGAGTTGATTTAATTCTCATCTTGTAATTGTTGAGAAAAAAAACTAAATTTCAACCACGAACTAAAAATGACCAAAATATAATTTGCAATTGTCGATCTGAGCATAGTTCAAGTTGACGGTTTGATGATGCAATTGTCAAACTAAAAAAAATAACTTCATACTTCAAGTAAAAAAATGACCAAAATACCCCTAATACATTATAAGGATTAAATCCCAACCATAAAAGTATCCGAACATAGCTTAAGTAGCTTGAGTGGATGGTTTGGAGGAAAATAAATTTCAACATTCAAACCAAAATAACGAAAATACCCCTAATGGCTAATTTATAAGGAAGAAAAAAGAGAAAGAAAGCAGCAGTATCTGCAGTCTCACGCATGATTCCAAAAAGCGAATCCTCCTCCTCCTCCCTTTTCTCCTTCAACGCATAAACATAACGTCGCCATTAACACCAAAAATAAAAAGAAAAAGAAAAAAGAAAATTTCTCTTCTCTCCCTCCCTATTTAAACCCACAGTCCTCAGAGAAACAGAATCAGAGATTTTCAAAATGGCGTCTACCATTAATTCCTTTTATTTTCTTCTCCTCCTCCTCTTTTTTCTCGACGCTCTCGCTCTCGGTCACGACGAAGTGGCCCGGCAAGAAGCGGATCGGGTGGTCGGGCTGCCGGGCCAGCCGGCGGTGAAATTCAAGCAATATGCAGGGTATGTTACGGTGAATGAGAGTCATGGAAGAGCACTGTTTTATTGGTTCTTTGAGGCCATTGGCGATCCCCAACAAAAGCCTCTCCTTCTTTGGCTCAACGGAGGTACAAAACTCAACTCACATTTTAATGCAACTCTAATTGTTCATATATATATATGTAATTTTTTTTAATTCCTATTTTATTATCTTGTTATTCGTCCCATAATTATCTATGATAGTTGAATACATCTTTCGAAACACATAATCATGTGAGAGATTATAGTGTAACAATTTACAACGAGGGAAAACATTACTAAATTTCTTAAAAGTTTGGAATTTTTTCACGCATTGATGTTTACTATTATATCATATTCCTTTTTAGATAAGAGATTACATGAGGTGCCAACCTTAGTTCAGCAATAATTGACATCTTGAATTATGTGCCAAAATGTCACAAGTTCGAATACCTCTACTACTATCATACTAAAAAAATTAATAGTTGAATTTTTTTCCTCGAAAAATGGATAAATGTGTCACCATCATTTTACTCTTATTTATTTATTTAATTTTTTTTTTTTGGTATTCATGACAAAGTTTTATACAATAGCAACAATGTTGGATGGTCAATTGGTTAAATAGTAATATTCTTCAAATCTCTACTTTACATTACATGTTGTTGTAAAATAAAAATTGAGTTTCAAATATTTAGAAAATGAATAAGGAGAATTTGAAAATTTTGAAAACTAACACTAAAATGGGAACACTTGACCTTGAGAACAAGATATCTCTTGGAATGCAATTTTTATATTTAAATTTCATGAACTCAATTTATTATATTGTATATCTACGAACCAAACATTTTCTAATGACTATTCTCACGTACATTGTATTTTGATTTTTCTTTATATTATATTGTATTGTATAGAGGATAAAATTAAAAATGAAGAATAATCACTTTTATCTTATATTTCAATTTCAATTTTATTTTGGTTCTTTAACTTAGTCTTTTATTTTCAATTCAGTCTCCACAATTTTGATGCTTGGTTTTGATTTACAAAC
>NW_019104489.1:1907376-1937756 GCF_001995035.1 Momordica charantia
ACAAACCCATTACGGAACGGAAGTTTCAATATCTGTCGCTGTTCTCACAACAAAGTCAAATTATTGAAAAATATGCGAAATATGGCCTTTTTCTTTATCATAAAAAATAAAATTAAGAATAAATAAATTTCTTTTCTCGTCTAATTCTTTGAAAATCCCAATTATAAGTCTGTAACAATCGAAGTTCGATTGATTATTTGCCTGGGCCTGAAAGGAAGGGGAAGCGTCTAAGCATCAAATTCATAGCTCTGTTTGCTTCGATAGAATCTCCCGGAAACTCGGAGAAGACCACGACTGAAACCAAACGCCACGAGAACCCATGCGATTTCCCTCGGCTAAGTAGAGGTATAACGAAAGAAGCATTATCAGTTCTTCAATTTCATAGATTTGAGTTCGTTTTCTGCTGTTGGGTTTTCTTTTTAGCTGTGATTAATAGTCGATTAGTCTGTAAAATTGGACCAATACTGCTAAGAGTTGATCCTGAGGAATTCTGTAAAATCTCTCTGTCTACTGACTTTATGTGGAGTGAAGAGGGTTTTCTTATTCTTCATTAATTGAGTATCTATATTGCTTTTGGATTGAGGTTGAAATTTTCATTTGGAAGATGGGGGATATTAGAGCTTGCTTGAGAGTGTTCTTTAAATGCTTTGTATTTTCGTTTTCATAATCGTTTTAAAGAATTATGATTTGGTTGCTTATAAATGTTAGGATTGTTGTTTTCTTGAAATTATGATTCACTAGTTCATGACTTTTTGGGATGCACAACTTTAAACGTTCTGGAAAACAAACTAAAATGGGGACCTTAGAGCTGGTTTGAGAGGGTTTTCAAAATAGTTTTGAGTTTTTGTTTCAAAACAGTTTTACAGAATTTTGATTCGCTCGTTCATGATTTTCATAGGAAGAACAAGATGAAATATCACTTAGTTTTTGTTCTAAAAAACAATTGAAAACGATTCTCCTCTGGCTTGAACATAATTTGTTGTTTAATCAGTTTTCTTTGGCTTATTATTGCAGAACAATTTTCTAGGCATGGAAGTTGTGTCTTATAACTCAGCACTATGCAGGGATCTTGTACTTGTAAGGACTAATTGTGTTAGAAAAAGCTTGAATTCAAGTTGTGTGAACCTCTCTGGCTTGAGGAAGCGCAGAATTGTGTGCGCCAGAATCAAAACCAGAAGCAGATTTTGGGGTTCTTCTATTGTAGAGCAAGTTCTGTTAAAAACTTCCTACCATTGCAAAGGTTTCTTGTCAAAGCATCCCCATGAAAGCTCTCAACCAAAGGTTCTTTGCAGAAGCTACAGTGGCTATGTCATTGATGGAGAAGAAGATTCGATAAGTATATCGGAAAGCAGTGAATCAGCGAGTAAAGTTCAGATTCCCGGTTTGCCCGATGAATCTAATGGTGAATCCAGTGCTCCAATCAGTAGTTGCTTCTGGGAATGGAAACCAAAACTTAGTGTGCACTATGCACAAGCTGGATCTGAAAATGTTAACTCTCCACCAGTACTTTTTCTTCCTGGTTTTGGGGTTGGTTCGTTCCATTATGAGAAGCAACTGAAAGATTTGGGACGTGATTACAGAGTATGGGCCATAGATTTTCTTGGACAGGGCATGTCATTACCAGTTGAAGATCCTACTTCACATTCTAAGCATAGAGATAAATCAGATGGGAAAGATTCTGCTTGGGGTTTTGGAGATGAGACTGAACCATGGGCATCTGAGCTTGTTTACTCCATTGATTTATGGCACGATCAAGTCCGCTATTTCATCGAACAGGTATCCAAAAGAATCATTCATTTTCCTTCATGTTTTTTCCCGTTCCAAGGAATAAAATAGAGAATGATGTACTTGCTTTGAGTAGGAATTTGACGTCTTAAATGGGCCTTGCAGGTCATTGGTGAACCAGTCTACATTGTGGGCAATTCCCTTGGAGGGTTTGTTGCATTGTACTTTGCAGCATTCAATCCTCAATTAGTAAAGGGCGTTACATTGCTAAATGCAACTCCATTCTGGGGATTCCTTCCTAATCCCGTAAGATCTCCAAACTTAGCAAAAATATTTCCTTGGAGTGGAAGGTTTCCGTTGCCAGATAGCGTGAGAAAGCTCACGAAATTCGTGTAAGCTTTTCATTAACCATTCAACGAAGTCTTTATGAATCTTTTCTTTGTTTCCATTCTCTTCTTTACCTTCTGTCCGATTTCAGTTGGCAGAAGATTAGTGACCCCGAAAGTATAGGAGACATACTCAGGCAAGTCTATGCAGATCACACGACAAATGTCGATGACGTATTTTGTCGTATTGTGGAAACAACACAGCATCCAGCTGCAGCTGCATCATTTGCATCAATCATGTTTGCCCCTCAGGGACAACTATCATTCTGGGAAGCTTTATCAAGGTAGGAAATAATTTTGATTCTAAGACTCAATCTCTTGCCCTGTTCTGTTTTTGACTTAAATTTGTTTGTTTCTATTTGTGTAGATGCCATTTGAATTCAGTGCCGGTTTGTCTCATGTATGGGAAAGAAGACCCATGGGTGAGACCAATTTGGGGGCATGAGGTGAAAAAGCGAGTGCCAGAGGCTCCATATTACGAAATCAGCCCTGCAGGCCATTGTCCTCATGATGAAGTTCCTGAGGTATACTTTTGCTGTTCTCTAGATTCATTTCTCAATCAAATACAAAATGGATTCTAAAATCCAAAATCCACATCCTCTGCTGATTTCTTTTACTGATCTACCCTTATCGTTAGTGTCTTTACTTTCCGATATGAAAACCCTAATGAATTAAAATTAGAAACCCTTTGGATATATGAACTCTAATTCACAAAAATAAAACCTTGCCATCCATGTAATTTCAACCCTAAGGATTATGTTAGATTCGAATTGCCTTAGGATTAAATATCTTGAGACGAAAAAAAGTTTATTGGCCTAATAGTCTAACACTTCACAAGATATCATCCTACTCGAATGTTTTTTGGCATGCAATGAAGATTCAATTAGCTCTAGACTAAACTTGAAAGAACAGCTCGACAGCTAAATTAATTCGTTAATAATGATATGATCTAAAACAGCCAAATGGCAAGGCCTTAGAAAGCCTCTCAACTAAACCTTATGCAACATCATAAATCATTATGTGAAAACATTAAGGTACCTCTACTTTTAATCCCGAGTCCTTACGAACATCGAATGTTTGATCTAGAAGCTCATGTGATGAATTTGTGGGTTTGGCTGATTTAAGTTCCATTTTCAGTTTCTGGGTGTAAGAAAACTGAAAACGTAGCATGTTATTTAACAGGTGGTGAACTTTTTAGTACGTGGGTGGATCAGAAACTTAGAGACAGAGGGTTCAGTAGAATTGCCTCTTGTGGGGGAACCAGACAACATGGGAGAGGAACACAACAACATTGTTAAGGATTTGGAATATGTAAGAGAAGGATCAAAGAAGTCTGTTTCTGTGCGATTGTATGGATCCAGATCTTCACTTTTTGATCAGATAAGTTCTTTCTTCAGAACTTTACCAATCAAATCTTGACTGACAACTATCCCCCATTGTCCTATGTAATGTGATTGCTTGCTTAGCCTTACGAATCCTCTCTGGTTTGTTGCTTGTTTTATGCTTGCCTTCCACTGCAAAATATTCTCTTCGAATAGGGTTCTCGTTCTTTTTCTTGTTTGTAAAAATGAAAAATGATTTAATCACTATCTCATTTTTTTTTCTCAAGTACAAGCAGGATCAATCTCAAGTACATGCTGAGCTACTTTTGTTGATTTTCATTTATATTGCATTTAATTCGATTTATGTCAATTTTAAATGAGATTTTACCCCAAAAAACTATTTAAGTTAAAATTTCACAAATTGAAATCATTACAATCACTTTTTTTTTTTTAAAAAAAAAAATATGACAACAAAAACGGACAATTAAAAGTACAGTAGACTAAAATGGAAAAATAAAATAAAATTACAGAGACCTACATGTACCTTTTAATTAAGAAACAAAAATACATTACAGTCAAAAGTTGGCCTAATCAGCGTTAGGTCAATGGTTAATTTAGCAATTTAGCCTAAAATCTTAAACTAAGGTGTAATAAATAATATAAATACAACATATTTGTTGCATTTGGAGGTGGAACTGTTTTAGATTTCTTCAGTTTCAATTTTCATCTTCCCCTGAAATTATTTGTGGATCTATTCTATTTGTGTTGGTTGGATTCCAATGGCGGGTTATGGCGGCCGGTCGGAAGCCTGATCTTGCCGGAGGAACCCACCGGAACCACCTTCAGATTCTCGCAATTGCAGATCTCGATCATGAATCCGTCGGGATCGTTGAAGAACAGCTGCTCGATCGATTCTCCCTTCTCCTCTTCCAATGTCCTCCTCATGTATTTCACTCCCAATTCCTTCAATTTCTCCTCCATCGCCTCCATGTCTTCGCACTGCCGCAGTTCAATTTCAGAACCAGTAAAAAGAAAACCCTAGCTAAATCGAGAGTACCGAAAATTTCCCGACGATTTTGAAAAATTAACCTGAAACGAGATGTGATTGTCCAAGGGATCGAGATCCTGATCCTGATCGTTCCGAAGTCCATCGTCTTGTTCCTCATTGGATTGCATCAGGTGAATCCCGACGCCGTAGTTGAACAACCAAGCCCCCTCGAAATCGAAGCTCTGCGGCCTCTCGATTAGGACGAACCCTAGGGCCTTGGTGTAGAAATCGACGGAGTCCTTGACGCTTCTGCAGACTCTGGAGACGTGATTGAGCGCCATTAATGGAAGTGGATGCTCCTCCCTCTCTTGCTCCTTTCTTGCGTCTCTCTCGCTTTGGTTGTCTGTTTCCGCTTCCTTGTGATCTGTGACGGTTTCTTCTTCCATTATCTGTCGTCTTGGCTCTTAATCGAGGCAGAGCAGTAGAGGAAGGTGTCGGTTGTGTATCTCAGTGTTAATGGTGGTTGGGTTAAAAGGACAACAATGGCGGCGGATGGAGCACACGTGTGGACGGAGGAGACTGCCATGGAAGACGATTGAGGTGGACGTGGAAGTGTACGAAGAACACAGTACGGCTGCTTGGCGGTGCCCACTTTATAATTCTTCTGAATTTTTTATACAGCATTTGTGGTCGAAGATAGATAGCTTGGAGTTATGTTTTCCTCGTATCTTTGAAAATTACTAACTTCGCCCTTATCTCATCCGTTATTTATTTGAAAAAAGAAATATTAAAGTAGGAAATTTTTTGAAAGTGTGCCATCAATTCTTTTAAGACTGTGAATTCCTTTTTCTCTCTCTTGAGATGTTAATTATCGTCAAGCTCATGTTGGCTTCTTGAACATAATGTTAAATTACCAACTTTAATTGCTTGCTACTAATAAATCGCTACACTTACTACGTGAGAGTCGTTTGAACTTTTAATTTTATGTCTAAATTTTGTCCAATCAACATGATCAGTATAACTTAACGATATAAATATATAATTTATTCCTTTGAGGTGTTCAAATCTTTCATACCCCTTTTGTTGTATTAGAAAAAAGGTTAACATCGTCTCACTAAATATTATACTGAGATAACTTTTGAAAAAAAAAACTTTTTAAATAAAAATATTTTTTCTATAATCAATTTTGGAAGAATTACTAATTTTGCATGGGCTTTTTAAAAAAAACTACAATGATCGTAATAAATAAAAAAATATTCAAAAAAAATATTGCTTAACTCCCTCCGAATAAGCATTGAGAGGCTATATCTAAAAAGTGACTTTAGTTTAAGCGTGCAAGAGATTTGAGAGATTATTGTTAAAGCAAACTGCTTAACTAAAAGATATGTCAAACTCATCCTTAAACCGATATTTGAGTTGATTTAATGACCTAAGAATTTGAAGTTTTGAAATTTTTTTATAAGTATATAGATATACTAGATTGATACAATATTAAAAGTTAATGAACCTACTATAAACTTTTTCAAATACAAACTCTCATTAGATATAACACTAGAAGTTTAAAGACGAAACTCGTGATTTAACTAAAATATTAATATTTTACAACTATTAAGCTGGAGTTTTTTTTTAGTACACATGTGGGGATGGGGGATCGAACTCACAACCTTTTGATTTGATATATATGTTAATTATCGTTGAACTATGCTCGCTTTGACTTTAAGCTCGAGTTGACTCTTGGTTTATTACTCATCAATATAGATAATTACAAATTTAGTTGATGAATTTTGAGCATCACATGCATCTTGGTTTATATAAAGTTTAAAAAGTTTCAATTTTACGATGTCAAAAAAAAAAAAAAGAATTTCAATTTTATTCTTGAAATTGTAACCTATATGTTAGATAGGTTATGAGATTTTAATGTTAATATTCCATCGTAGTGTTAATGATATGTAATAATTAAATAGAGGTATGATTCAAAATACAAAGACATGAACAATTTTTTTAAAACTTAAAAGACTAAAAATAGATAAGATGTTCAAAAGTTGGAATAAATTGATAATTTAGGCTTATAAAACGCATCTTATAATTTGTATATAATTAAAATTATACCTCTGTTTCAAAAATAGTTTTAATATATTTATATAATCCATAGATTTGCATACCCCTTTTCTTTTAAAAGTGCTTAAATATCTTTCTTTTTCTAAAATATATCGAAATTTAGTTCTCTCTGTTCATTGGTCACTTGAGGTTGGAAGTAGATTTCCAATTTCCACACCCAATGAGAGAATTGAAAAAGAAAAAAAAATGTATAAATTTCATTTTCTGTAGGTTAACTTTATTTATTTTGGTTCAACCAACTATTTTTTCTTAAAAGAAAAAAAAACAACCAACCAACCAATTAGTTACTGAACAAAAAAAACCGTCCCTTACGCAACCCCATTGATTACTTACCAAAATTTAACCACCAAAATTATTTTCATTCTTTTTTCGTTTGACAAAATAATCCTCATTCCTCAATTATTAGATTAACTTTTATATTTTGACTAAAAACAGTATAAAAAAAAAGGAGGAAAATCAAACTTTTACAATTCAACTTGAATTTTTTCCTAAACTTTTAATCAAATCATATACTTTTGGATCAATTTTTAATAATTCACTAATTTCAATAAAAATAAAGCTTTGTACAAAATTAAATAGAATAAATAGCCATTTTAAACGTATTTAAGATATATATTCCGACCAAAAGATTATAGGGTCAAATCATCATTAATTCACATTATTGTACTAAAGAAATGCACGACATAGATCCTTTAACAAATTCTATAAAAATTCATGAATTTCAAAGAAGAAAAAACGGTTCTAGTGTCGTCTTTCTCTTATATATTATCAATTTTGTACCAAACATGTTTCATAATTCCATAAATACGCGTGTAATTTTTTAAATAAAAAGGTTTATGAGAAGGTAAACTTGCAATAACTATTCAAGTGTAAAATATAGAATGTAATACTGGTCCAAATTCATGGTGGTAAAGTCAGAAGTTAAAAGGGTAAAAATTGATAAATTCCGGTAAATTAATAGATAAAAATTAAAATTTTTCAAAAAAAGAAAATAAAAATATTTCGTCGTCGAATATTTCGATAATATTAATCTCTATATTTAAATAAACAATGAACTCTCTGGAATATTCATTTTGAAAATTACTTCTGGACCTCTCTTTCGTCTCACGCGCCAATCCCCACGCGCTCCCATTCCCATCCAGACCAGCCTTCAACCGATTTCCCTGTTCCTCTCTCTCTTTCTAACACAACGAAATCCTTTTACCAGTTCGCCGGAACCCCACCTCCCAACCGCCGCCTCAACCAACGCCGGCGTACCTGAGCTCACATCGTCTTCGCGGCGCTGCGAAATTTTCCGGCGGAGGCGGCCGTAGGAGTAGACATGTACCGGGACGTGTCGAGCTGCAACACCTACAACTATGGCGATGCTGTCTACTGGGACGCTCGTTACCTGCAGGAGGCCGGTTCCTTTGACTGGTACCAGCGTTATACTGCTCTACGTCCCTTTGTTCGTAAGTTCATCAGCACTTCCGCCTCCGTCCTTATGGTTGGCTGTGGTAATGCTGGTAATTTCCCTCTATTTCACCTTCTCTGTACCTTCTTCAGTTTTGTTTTGTTTTGGAATTGGAATAGTTCTCGATGAGGCGTTGGAAGTTGGAATGAATTTTCGATGCGTTCTGTTTTTATTCGTCGTCATAAATGGATATTTGATGTATTTTTTAGTTTATTGGATTGAGAGACTCGATTTCGGCTGTTTAGCCGACGAGAAGATTGAATCGAGGAAGAATTTTAGAATTTTTCACTGAGAAACTCCTGAAGAGAAAGAGAGAAAGCAAGAATATTCATAGTCAACTATTTGGACTCACTTGGGTGAGAATTACGTGTTTGAGGAAATGAACATCAATACTGGGTTTTAGGATTCAACTTTTGGGGGTTAATCCGGTCCCGAATTCTCACTTAAATTGGCTTGAGAGAATCAAATCTCGAACTAATGGGAAGGCAGAATTTATAGCAGAGAGAGGGTTCTAGTTAGTGGTCAACGAGGCTGTAATCTATTTTTATTTGGAATTTCTGGGTTTCATTGTTTCTGAAAATATGCTCATGTTTGTACTGAAATCATTTGGAAGTGATAAACACTTCATTGTTTGATGATAAATCTACATAATGGAAAAGAAACTGTGAAAATAGATAACCGTTGTGGTGCAATTTATAGCTTTGACACATTAATGTAACCTAATTGTTGTCTGCTACTTTATAGAACATCAATTTTAACCGTGACATCTTCCGTATGTGTAGTTATGTCAGAGGATATGGTCAAGGATGGGTATGAAGACATAGTGAATGTTGACATTTCTTCAGTGGCAATCGACATAATGAAAAGAAAGTATCAGTTCGTCCCCCAGTTAAAATGTATCCTTTGAGGCTTGCATCTTTGTTAAATTAGCACTCAAGTTGTTTGTGTAAGTTTCTGCTAGGATTGTTAGTATCGATATATCAGTCATAATTATTGAGTTTGTTAGAATTTAGTGGTTATAATACTTTGGATAAAGTGTTGAAGAGAGTTGGCCCTCTCAAAAGGTTGTCGTCCTTGCATTCCCTTTGAGCTAAAATAAGATCGGTTCTTAGTTTTCCACTTCAATTTCTGACTCCTATAAGTTTCCTTGACAAATCTGTATAGACATGCAAATGGATGTTAGGGACATGAGCTTTTTCCCTGACGAGAAATTTGGAGCCGTCATTGATAAAGGTCTGGCCTCTTTATCTTCATTGTACACCCTGTTGAGGTTTCCAGTATTCAATAGATACTGAAGTTTGTTCTTTGTGTTGATATTTCAATGCTGGTGCCACCTTTCTTTGGTCATGGCCTCTTGGTTTTTGATTTAGGGACACTTGATTCATTGATGGTATGTGAGTTTTCCATTTTTCTCATGCACGCTATTAGTTATTTCTTACCATGTTCTAATTTTTTTAATTGCGTGTACATAGTGTGGCACTGATGCTCCAATTAGCGCTTCTCAAATGCTGGGAGAAGTGAGTAGGTTGTGGACTTTATGAACTTCAGAAGATCAATTGACTTGTTTCTTTGGGAAATTCTGTTATTTTGTTTATACATTCCATGACTAATCTATGGCTATTACCCCTATAGGCTTCTCAAACCTGGAGGAATCTATTTACTGGTAAAACCATACGTGATTAATTTCTCGTCGGGGCTTTATTTTTAAAATTTTCTGTTTGCAGTAAAATAATTGAAATTTATTTTTGTCGTTTGCAGATAACTTACGGTGACCCGAAAGTAAGGATGCCCTATTTGACGCGACCTTCATACAATTGGAAGATATCATTGTATATAATACGTGAGTTCATTATCATCCTCTCACTGAACTGTTCCTTCTCATTTTCTGGTCTATAATTGATATTAACCTTCTTAGGGTGTGCATTGGCAACCTCCTAGTTGAATGGAGACAACTTCTGATTTCTGAATAATAGTAGTCTGACAATATATTTGTACTGTTTAAAGCTCTGAACATGAATTGCGAATGCAATTACCACAAAAAAAGCCTCCTTTAAAGTAGGAAACTAATTCAAAGCATCACTTAACAGTCGCCCCTCCCCCAATAAAACTCTGTTGACCTGAGTGTACCATTGCGAACATGTTCTCTAGCTGTGTAAAACTTGATGATTTATAAACTGACAATATAGAAGGATGAACTTCTTCCGAAGCGTTAAATTCAGCATGGTTGTTTCACGTTGTTAAATACTGAAACATGTTCATTCATAACTGTCAACACTTCTTGTTTTGGTCTACTCTTGCTTAAATTTTATTTCTGTGATCTACTGAAAATTATATGTTACAACTTACAAGATAGTTTATGTTATCCTGTGCTATTAATGGGCTTAGGAGATATATTTTTGTTCTTAACTTAATTTCAATTTTGACTGAATATGGAAAATGGAAATATACTTCCCACTGCTCATTCTTTACTTTCTACAGCAAGGCCAGGATTCCAAGGGACAGAACCAGGAGACTGTAGCACACAAGAGAAGACGTATCTGGAACCCGTACCTCTGACCGACAAGGGCTTGCTGTCACCGAGTTTTGTGATGGAAGACCCAGATTCTCACTTCATATACGTGTGTGAAAAGATGGACGATTCGGAACTTACTAACATAGCCACGTACCCATTGAGCACAGATGTGTTATAGGAATGAAGAAGGTACCTTACCTTACCTACCTTGTTGTATCATCATCATCAATCATCCATATTTACAAGCTTGAATATGCAAATGCATTGTTGTAAAATGATGTTGTAGCCTGTAAAAACTAAAAAGCAGGAGAATTGATAGACATAATTGGGCTGGCTATTTTACATGTGGAAATTAGCAATAATGGAGGGGGAAACCCTGAGTGTAAGGTGGAGAGATACAATTGTTGTAGCAACACAGAAACATATGGAATCACTGTGGTTATTAAACCAAATCCTTAATTGATTATGACAATGTCATTTTCTTTGTGGTTTCTGTTTTACTTCTCTCTTCTGTCAGAAGTTTTTGCATCACATTCAAGTAAACTTGAGCCACACGTACAGGATATTGAGTATTCTATAGGATGCTGCCTGGAATTGGATCTTTGAGGCTTTTCATACTATTTGGGAAGAATTTGTCTATTTCTATATTTTGTCTCTAAAATTGCCTTTCCCTTCTTTTTTATTAGAATCTGTTGTGTAAGATTTTTAAAAGTTTAATTAGAGGGTTCACTAACTATAACGAAGGGAAGGTAGCTAAGCTATGATTTTTTTCAGTACAACAAAAGCACGGATGAGAATTTGAACTGGAAGAAATAGATGCTATAATTTTTGAACTATACTCACATGGACGAGTTATGATTAGCGTTATGCATATACATTGCAGTTCACCTTATTCGAGTGAATTTTGACATTGGGATAGTTTACATGCCCTTCAAAATTGTCTGATTCTACGCTTGATTTAGTTAACACCATAATTTGAACTCATTCTTTCCAAATTGTCACCATTCGTGCTAAATTTGAAAATTTAATCTAAGACTTTAGAAAATGTGGAATGTCCTTCTAAGTACTAATATCTTCGTTTTGTCACCTTGAATCTGATTCAATGGATTAAATCACTTATATTCGACTAGAACGTGTCGTAAGTTTGAGTCTCCGTACCTCGCATGTTGTACTAAGTTTAAGTCTTTTTTCACATGTTGTACTAAAACATATATATATTCCTTTTTTATTTTTTACTTTCAGTACATATTGATACAAACAGTTTTGTTGTGTCTATATAATATTATATACAATTGCGACCAAATTACAAACAAAAAATTCCAATTTGACATTACATACACGATCATGATAAATTAAAAAAAAATAAAACCATAATAAATCTCAAATTCAATGTTTTCCCTCTCTGAAAACATCAAGTAATCGGCTTCTTCCGTCCAGAACCTCCGAGAATCTTCCGTCCACCTCCTTCCTCAATCTCTCCACCTCCTTCTCCAATCTCTCCGATCTCCTCCTCATTTCCTCCGCCGCTCCGCCGCTGCCGCTCCTCCCATTTACCAAATCGGCGGCGACCAGCGCCGCCGCCTCGTTGAGTTCCTCGACTTCCTCCGGCACACTCCCCTTCCCGGAAACCGCCTCAAGGACAACCGAATCCAACGACTTAAACGAAGAAATCGCCACACCGGCGGCGGACTTTCTCGCCGCCAAATACGCCGTGGAATCTCCCTCGCAACCGGAAAGCACAATCCCACAGACCCAATACCCGATTCCCTCCATTGTCACCAGAGCTCTCTCGATCGCCCAATCTTCGCCGGAGCAGCCCTTTCTCCGATCTCTCACGGCTGCTTTGATTTCAAATTCTCTGAAATTCTTCTTCGGCACGATGGGTTTCATACGCTCCACCGCCATGGAAGGGGAGCTCTGAATTAGGCCCAGAGCGTGGGAAAGAAGAAGCCGAGATTGCCCCAATTGGGAGAGCGAGAAACTGACAGAATTTAGAAGATCAAGCAAATTAAGGGTGTAATTGAGATACCCATCGACCAAATCGGGCGGCCATTGTCCGACGGGATGCTCCAAATTCACGGCCAATTTCGTAAACGCCTGGTGAACGATGGGCAGAGTCTGGAGAAGCTGGAGAAGCCATGGGAACGACAGCAATCGGGAATCGGAGCTCGAGGCCGAAAATTGAATGAGGCAAGACGACACGTCGGACTCGAAGGCCTGGAGATGAGAGGCAGCAGATGAAGCTTGAGATCCATGGCGGCGGTGATGGTGGTGGTGGTGGTGGTTGTCGAGCTTGGAACAGAGCTTGTTGAAGGTTTGTAGCAAAAGCACCATTTGAGGGGGCAGGAATTTGCAGAATTCAAAAGGGGTTTCGATTTTGGTGTTTGTGGGTTGTTTTGATTTGAGTGTAACTATGGAGTTTAAAGAAGATTTATATATGAAGAAGAAGAAGAGGAGGAGGATGAAGTTTCAGAAGGAATCCGCGTGCGCCTTGACTTAATGCCCAAGAGAAAAGTAAAGCAAAAACGTTTGACTCGTTGATGGTTTCTCAATATTTATTTCCAAAAAATATACAACTTTGCGTCAGTTATCCGCTTATACCTTTATTCTCTTTTTTTTTCCTTAAATACTATTTTAATCGTGTATTTTTTTCATTTTAATTTCTTTTAATTCATGTAATTTCAAAATGTTTCATGTTGATATGTTAGTTTTAAAAAGTGATTGTTTAAATTTCTTTATTTTATTTTTATCATAATTTTAATACGACATTAATATTTTTTGAAATGTTATCATGACTTTATTATTAAAGGATTTTTTTTAGGTATAAATTTGGACTAAAATGGTCGCGTTTTAAAAATACATTGACAAAAAAATGAATGTTTTCCGGATATGAAGAATAAAACAACCACAATTAAAAGTACAGGGATTAGAAGTATTATTTTAACATTTTTTTTTCTTTTTAGTTATAATTATGAAGGGAATATATAACCATGGATCTTAATATCATAATAGATGCTTGAAATTAAGTTATGTTGGAATTGGTTACCTTTTCTAGTTTTATGTGTTACATCCATTATTTAATTAAAAATGTATAGCAAGTGAAGGCATCTATTATATTCTTGAACTATCCTTGCTGTGTGAATGGTAGGTGAATTAGTACAATTTGAAAAGGGTACTAATGGTTGGTTGATACAGGATGGAGGAGGTTCCGTAAAAGCAAGTGGAAGAATTGTTCAAATACTAGTAAGCGAGGCTTATTGAGGTCGTGTTATAAATGCAATGGTTAAACCTATGGATGACAAGGTTAAATTTCAGCTTCTGAATCTCGGTTAATTGAATTTCACGTCCCGTATTATTTTAAGACATTCTGTTTATGAGTCTCTTCAAACATGATGCTACTGATTTGATAATTCCTAACGAACGTGGACAGCGATAATTAATTATCAAGGACAAGCAGACCGGTAAAAATGTAGAAACCACAAATACGATCCTCAATCAACAAGGGCAAAATGTAATATCTGTTTACGTAGCTATTGATAAAAAAGAATCTTCTATGTGGTCGAATCACCCGTCCTACTTGCTGTATTAAAAAAAAAAAACTTTAATATATATATAGAGAGGAAATCCTAAGCAATCTTAGGTCTGTACTGGAGTTGGCAAATGCAAGGGCGCTGACTTTTTATTTGGTCAAAATTGATTAGTTGGCCATTCCCTTCAAACGCGGCTGAGTTTAGTGCAATTTGCTAATTAGCTGTTCATAAATATTTTCTGTTGCCAGGAAATCGGAATATAAAATCGATATAAAATAAAATTAATAATCAGTTAAATTATGTTTTCTAGTTTTTAGGAGAAATATATTTTTAGTGGGCGTGACTGCGCTTTAATTCTTAATTTCTAACATCAAATATGGATGACAATGATAATAAGAAAATGAAAAATTCGTAAATTTGTGGTTCCATTCTAAAAGAAATCACAAGAAACATGTSAAAAGTTAAGAGGTTGCGAATTCGATTCCCACCCTCGTATGTTGTAAAAAGAAGGAAAAGAAAAATGAATCCTCACCCTCTCTAAAAAAATTTATGGCAGATAAAATTTTCATTTAATTTTTTTATCTTCTAAATAAAATAAATTTTTAGTACTAATTTTTTCCTACTAAAAACTATACTAAATTTTGGAACTATATATTTAGAAGTTGAGGAAAAAGGAAAAATAAGAAATATCTAGAAGAAATAACCGTTGGAGTGGTTATAGCCCACCGATTAAAGAAAATATGTGGGCCGTTGATATGTACGACACGTAGGACAACCGCAGTTCCCCTTTGCATTATCCACTTCTTTTTCCTTTTTCTTTTTTTTCACCATTTTATTTTATTTACAATAGTTTTATAAATTATTAATGTTTTAACCTACTATAGTCCGAGACAACATGTTTAGTACCGAGATAACTTTTTTTTAATTTTACACTTCTCTCAACAAATGAGGTCAAAAACCATATTTGATGACATATGAACTTTTTGTTAAGGTCAAATTTTAAAATTATTTAATCTTAGATAAAATATTTAATTAGTATTTTTCGTCAATAAATTTTATTAAACTCGTATCATAAAGTAATCTTAAATTGACACAAAATTATTAAATATTGCGAACACAATACAACTATCTTATATCAAAACATATTTTCTAATTTCGTAACAATATATTAGACTAGTTTCTCTAAACCTTAAGGTAAAAGTAAAGTTGGTTCTTTTTCCTTTTTATAAATGACAAAAGAAAAAAAAAAGGAGATTTTAATTAAAACATGTTTTAGTTGTGGGGTCAATTTTGTCATTCTGTCTCTGGGAACTTTATCCAAAAAGGCTTCACGTCATCCATGTAGTTACCTGTACGTCAATCCACAAAACGTTGTTTTTTTTTGCATCAAATCGTACAATCTAATAAACAATTAATTATTCTGCCAAAAGAATGATATAAAATAAACAATTAATCATTCTTAAGAAAAAAACAATTAATTAAGTATAAAATTAAATTGATTGGTCAAATATTCAAGACGATACTAATCTGCTTTAAACGTCGCACGTATCCAAATTCTCACATTTATATTTAAATAGTAACATATTTAAAAAGTAAATGAAGATAATTTGACCATGACTTTGGAGATACCAATACTTTTAGTATTCAATTAAAGAAATAATTCAAGCTTTATTTCCTAGAATAATTTTGTCCCTTAAAAAGAAGAAAAATCCTCAATTTTCAAATTAAAAAATAAAGATTTTCAAAATATCATGGACTAGAAAACTTCTTTCGTCGACTGCAAGGCACCTAAGCAAGAACAGACTGTCTCCTCGAAAAAATGGTGGGCTGTACTATTTGAGCTTATTTTTCATGTTTTTTTTTCGGAAGTCTAGAGAAAGACGCAATCAATAAGATTTTTCCTTTTCTGCAGTCGAAGGAACCTGTACTTTTGCCGGCAATGCGACTTCAGTGGATTATGAGTAAATATTCACTAAGAGGATTAGAGCATGTGACTATGAACTATAATGTTGGATTCAAATCCCTCTAGAGAATACAAAGTATGAGTTTGGCCCCTGAATAGAATTCATATCTCTTTCGTCGGGTCGAGAAGGAGAAAGTCACGAACACCATTTGCAACATTCAAGACATCTGAGCAATAACAGACGGTTAAAGTTAGCAAAGTTTTGACATCCAAAAAGATCAAAATGATCAAATTTCAAAAAAATAATTAACCAAATAGATATTTTTGAAGTTGAACTAAAAAGCATACAAACAATTATGAAAATTACGGAGAAAAAATATATACTCTTTTAATTTGTTTTATTTATTTTTAAAGATCTCACCTTAGGTGTGTGTGTCCAATGTCATTCAATTAATGGGTTTTGTTTTGTTCAATTTCAATCCATCGCATCCTTCTAACAAATTTCCACAATACTAGGCCATACCAATTTTGTTTTTATGTTATAGTAGTAATTAAATTTAAATTATATTTCTTTTTGAAATAATTAAAATTAAAATTTTATTTTGATCTATCAATTTTTATCTTTACTTCAATAATTTGTAGTAACTTTTAAATGGTTATGGTTTTTTTTCTTGTAGAATAAAAATGGTTATGTTCTAACTTTTAAATTATTAAATACTTTTTTTAGCCTAAAACTCTTGATAAAATTTTATTTTAGGTTATTATTAAATTTTTTTTTTAAAGTATGTCATTGAGACGAAAACCAAATTATTATTTTATACAAAATTCAAGAAAAATAAAATAGACTAAATACATCAAATGGCCCCTATTCTTTCGAGTAACTCTTCATTTGGTGTTTAATCCTATAAGATTTTCAATTTTACTCTTATTATATTAAAAAATATATATAAATAGATTCCTTCCATAAAAATAAAATAATATTCAATACGCGTGAAAAATTGTTTGTACAAAGGTGGTGCACCAACATATTTGGATATGTATTGACAATTGATATGCCACTAAAAATTAATAGATAACAGGTTGAATTTGACAAATTAGATTTCATGTGTATCAAAAATCATGCAGCAAGTTTCAATTCATATAAAAAGCACTAGACTTTTATCTTTCTTTCAATTTCATTGATAGAAGAAGAGTGTTACCTTTATATACAAAGAACTCGCTGCCTATAAACTGCTATTATAGGTTAGTTTCGTTTCTTCGAGCTCGTCCCTTATAGGAAACAAAACTAAAGCCCCTCAAGAAGCCGCATTCAAGTTAGGAGCTACACATGTATTAATTTAATGTGTTTTTGCTATTTAATTAGACTGAAATAAGAGATCTAATTATGTGGGTAAGTTTTGATCTAATGAAGTAATTATAAAATGACTATGGGCAAAATGTATATATACCATTTAATAATTTTAAATTTGGAAATTTCAATTTGATGAGGGGCCAAATTCGAAATATCAAAACGTTTTAATCGAATAATAGTTTTTGGTCGGTTAGTCCCTGAATCAGATATATCTCCACGTCAATTTTCTGTCATCATTTTTTTAACAAAGTGATCCAATTGCAAAGTCTCAATTAGGTAAAAGAAAAAATATATTTCCAAATTATACGTGTATGATTTTACATATTGCGGATGCCAATAAATTAGATAAAATCGACTGCATCAAAAAAAATGAATTTTGGATAGAGGAAATAAACCAAAAATTAAAAAAAGAGAACGAGAGGCTGTGAGTTCGAATCCCGCGACATGTCGTACTAAAATATTTGAATTTTAATAAGAAAAAAAGAAAAAACGGAAGAGGTCGTGTCATATTTTATTTGGCCTCCTAACGTGGACACTAGTTGCATGCCAATCATTGATTCCCATGATCCCCCACTTTAATGCTTCATTAAAAATTTGATAAATCAATCAATTTAATTTGATTTAATTTACTCAAGTCTCTAAATCATAAAAGTTTCGATTTCATTTTTAAATTTTAAATTACTCTTATCCTTATTTTTGTTGCTAACAATAATTTTGTCTATTTTTCAAATAACGAGGTAGTATAATTGAACCATCGAAATTTAGAATGATGATAATTACTTTATTCACTGAGCTTAAACATTGATATTACAGTCATTAAATGATCGACAACACTCATTTCTTGAAATTTAAATGAAATGACATAATTGGGTAAACAATTAAACTCATTATCATATATAATTATGGTTCAATATTCGACCAAATTAGGGCATATACTTTTAGTAGACTAAGTAGGTAATAGTTTTACCAAAGGTAACCAAACGAAATCACCTCATCTAAATTTAAATAACGGGTGTTATCATTTCGTAAACCACAATGCTACAAATACAAATATGAAAGTAACATATTATGTGTACATATATATATAAACTCATTTTATGCTAATTCAGGTAAATGTCTCTATATATAATAAAAATCATGAAATTATATTTTAAAAAGAAAATATTAAATTATTATCAAATGAGACATTATAATTGATGATATTTTAATATTACAAATAGATAAGCTTAAATTCAAATTTTAGAGGTGAGTTAGATGTCGTATTCTTAAAAGAGAATAAAATTTTAAATCGTTGATATATATATAGTGAGAGATTTAAGGGCTGTTTGACTGACAATTTGGATTTTGTTTCTTATTTTTATATTTACGAATTCAATTGGATAGTTTTGTTTTTGAAAACTCTTTTCTAATTTTGTGATCTAGAAAATTATGACAATAATTTTCAATGTTTCAATTATAAATTATATAACATATTATAAAATAATAATTATACAAAATAAAAATAAAATGTTAATAAATTAATTAATATTATTTTACGTTGAACTAAATATCTAGAAAATAAGAGTGGTCCTTGATTTCGGTCATCGTGAACAGAGCCAAAATGATTATTATCGTAGAACTGACCGCAGAGGATAATTCTTATTCTCAATAAAAGAAAAAAGGTGTCATTGTACCTTGTTGACTTTGTCCCCTGCAGCTTGCATATGCAGTATGTTCTTATTGTCTCTTCTGTTTGCCACCTGTCCCCCTCAATTTAAAATTAATGTTAATTATAATTATAAACTCCTTTGGAAAAACAAATAATTTATAGTTATAATTATAAACTAAAGTTTCAATTGGGTGCGATTAGTCCAATTCCGTATTCTTGATTTGTATTTCATGATTTTGTCAAATTTTACAAATCGTCCTTAGTATATAGAATTTTTTTGCGTGACAATAAATTGATGTTTTTTATTTGACTACTTATGGTAGTTGACTCTATTGAAATTTTAAAGTTAGTAAATTTGTGGAATTTTTTCAGGAACATGTAATGTAAGTATGACTTGTGAGGCTATGTCAATTACCGCTGTTGAGAGCTTTGGTAAATTTTAAACATAATGCTATACATAAAAAAATACATTTATTATATGTTTTTTTTTTTTACAATTTTATCTAAATTATAAGCGATTATTTGTTGGCTAGTAGGTGATATTAAATGGAAAAAATAAAAACTCCTCTGCAATCCTTAAAAGAAAAGGCATTATCTCTTATAATTTTTTTTAATAAAATGTCTTTCATGAATTTTAAATGCTCATAGAAATGTGTTATTATCATTGAATTTTAACATTGCACTATATAGAAATCTTGATCTGCTCTTTTTCTTCTTTCTTTTTTATTTTTTACAATTCATTTGACTTAAAAAAAAGCTAATTATAGTACATAAAGTTTCTATTAATAAATGGATCAATAGAAATTAATTTTGGTACAAAGATCATATATAGAACTCCAACAGTTTAAGAAAAAAGTCCAACAAAGATTTATATGTAGACTCACAATATTATTTTAATAAAAACTCTCTTTTGAATCATTATTTTTTAAAACTACCCATAAAAAATAGTATCAAAATAAATCTGATCTATCAAGATCGAGATATGTCCATATATCTCATAAACCTCGATGTGAGATCTAAACATCTAATACCATTTGAATTTGTTGGGAGAATTCCATTTACAGGTATTTTCATTTAAAAAGAAATGAATGGATAAAATCTGGCTTCCAAATTTCGAAATCTTGAATTTCTAAAAATCAGAGTCATCCAATCGTACGGCCATCATTTTATCATCACCCATCCCTCAATGATCCTTCCATTTTAATATCCTCTTCTAAAAAAGGGAAAAAAAAAAAAAAATCAATCGCCATCACATGGCGCAACATGATTGGCGGTGATAACATTTCATCTCTTCAATCAATTAATTAATTATCTTTGGAGTCGAGTAATCTGCCCATCAAATCCGATGTTCATGGCCGTCGAAAAATGGAACGATTCTTCAACTTCGCGATCGGTTTTTCCATTTTAAAAATTTATACAGAGAGATTATCCGATACTCTCACCAGTCCATATTATAGTCCAGATCCAGAAACCAATAGTCCAAATTCCGAACCGGAATTAATTAATTTTTCCCCTATTTAACTCCCCTGCGATTCCAAACAGAGTACCAAAAATCGCAATCGCAATGGCAATCGCAATGAGAGGATCAAAATGCCGATCTCCAATTCTCCTCCTCTGTTTCTTCCTCTCCTTGTTCGCGATTCAAATCCACGCCAAGAATCAGAAACAAGCCCTGGACGCTCTGTACAAATCGAAATTCTTCAAGAACTCAAACGCCGCCGTCTCGGAGGAGCTTTTCGTTAACGATGCAGTTAAAAACGCCGACGATTTCCTGCCGGCGGTCGAGATTTACGATCAGACCGGACTGAAGCGGCAGGACAGAATCGGACGGCTGCCAGGACAACCGCCGAGGGCGAAATTGTCGCAGTACGGCGGCTACGTGACGGTGGACAAATCCGCCGGCCGCGCTTTCTATTACTACTTCGTTGAGGCTCAGCATAACAAGAACTCGCTGCCGCTTCTCCTCTGGCTCAATGGAGGTACGTCGCCGGTGCCGGTAACTTCGATTGAGTTTTTTTTAACCGATCGGAAACATTTTATCGATCGATTTTTTTTAAGGCTTGTTTGATCTGATCAGATTCTTTCTGGTTTGTCTTCTTCTCTGTTTTATCTCCATTTTGATTCTCTCTCTAAATAATTGAGATGCATCTGAAAGCAACGTGTTACCTAAAAGAAATTCAAGAAGAAGATGGAACTCGTGATCATGATTGCGGCAGTTTTGTTTGTGTGGTTATGAACCACATTCATAACATCATTCCTTCTTCTTCTTCGAAATGATAATTAATTAAGTAGTCACAATTTCGCATGTTCCCTTTGTTTTTTTTTTATTTGTTATTATATTCTTTTTGCATAAAACTTTTGAAAAATATATTTTAGAAAAGGAAATTGTAGCATCAATAAGTGAGTTTGTCAGTTTTGACTCCTCTCTTTGAGGAGGATTTTTCGGCGTCCATGGCGTGTGTATTGTAAAGCTACTAACTATTGTTCTGAAAGAAAAAATATATATATATTTTGGGTTAAATTATCAATTTCGTCCTTTTATGGTTTGTCCATATAATTTAAAAAGATAAAAATTAGTTTAATTTGAGTATAAATCTTTTTCTGACCACCATTAAATCTTAAATAAACAAAAAAAAAAAGAAACAATATTTAGGTACTCCCGTAAAACACTTATCTCATGACATTGAAAACTCATTATTCTAAAAAAAGTTATTTGATTTTGTATTTTTTTTTGGGAAAGGTTTGATTTTGTATTTCTCTGACGTTTGTTTGGCAAGGTACTTTCTTTCATTTTTAAAATCCACTTGAAAAGTCATATTTTCTCAACCTTTTTCATCATTCCTAAAATCTATATAATTTGACCTTATTTTAATCTTGCTTTCTAAATTTGATACCAAACCCAATACAAATAGCTTAAATTATGATCATAAGTGCACAGAATGCCACATGAAATATATGTTTAAAATTAAAAACTACGTATTTAGAATATAAATGATGAGTAAATTTTAGATTATTATTCAAGAAGTAAATGGCGTGAACGGTCGTAGGGACCAAAATGATAAAGATTCATATGATATTTCTCAAAAACTGAAGGAAAAAAATAAGAAACGGAATGCAACGTGTCAGTAGATGATTGGTTGAGTTTCATGGGCAGGGCCTGGGTGTTCGTCCCTTGCCTATGGAGCCATGGCAGAACTCGGACCCTTCCGCGTCCGCAGCGACGGCAAAACCCTCTACGAAAACAAGTTCTCCTGGAACCACGGTACGGATCGGATTTCATTTTTTTTTCTTTTCCAAATTAATCTATTTATTTATTTTCAAATTATTAAAATTGATTAAATTAATTTTTTTTTATATAATGTTTTTAGTTGCAAATGTGTTGTTTTTGGAGTCACCGGCGGGGGTGGGATTCTCGTATTCGAATACGACGGCGGATTACAAGAACAACGGCGACAGGAGCACGGCGATTGACAACTACGCGTTTCTGGTGAACTGGCTGGAGAGGTTCCCGGAGTACAAGGAGCGGGATTTCTACATCGCCGGCGAGAGCTACGCCGGCCACTATGTTCCTCAGCTTGCTCACACCATTCTGGCCCACAACCGGAACGCCAACAAGAGCATCGTCAACCTCAAGGGCATTATCGTAAGTTCACTTCTTTCTCTCTCTCTCTGTGACTTGTCCATGGCAAAATCATTACTTGGACTGGAAATAATAGGATCCACTAATTATGCAATAGAAAATTATAAATAGATCAATATCTAAACGTGTGTTTCTATCCAACAATTCATCTATACCTTAAAAATCAATTTGGAATGATTTTATATTTTTCTAAAATCAATTTTTTAATCAACCAAACATAATTGATATAACAAAAGTAGGAAACTTGAAGATTGTATTTATAAGTTTAATTTTCCAAAAACAAGAAGGTCATCAAATTTATGCATTATTATAAATAAAAATAATGATTTTATATTTATAAATATCTCCAAAAAGTTTTTATTCAACGCATAGAAAATTGGTGGATATAATCCTACAGCCTCACTCACTCACGTCAGTTTCTCGAAAAAGACTCTCATGGAGGGGTTGACCCACCACCGCCCAACTTGGCCACGTTCCTCAGCACCACCACCTCCTTATCATACCTATTTTCCTCATTTAATTTAATTTAATTTCCTCGTCCAGATCGGAAACGCAGTAATTAACGACGAGACTGACCAGTTCGGAATGTACGACTTCTTTGCGAGCCACGCGCTGATCGCCGACAGAACCGCGGCGGACATAAGGAAGTACTGCGACTTCTCGGCGGAGGCGAGGGAGCAGAGCCGGCAGTGCATCGCGGCGTCGAACGAGGTGGAGCTGAACATCGGAGTGGTGGACATCTACAACATTTACTATCCGCTTTGCCGTAACGGCAGCCTGACGGCGCGGCCGCGGAAGGCGACGGTGATGAGCTACGACCCATGCACCGATTACTACACGTACGCGTATTTGAACCGCGCGGAGGTGCAGAGCGCCATGCACGCCAACGTCACCAGGCTCGGGTACGACTGGGAGCCGTGTAGCGACGTTATTGTCGGGTGGACGGATAGCGCTTCCACCGTCGTTCCGCTGCTGCGGGAGTTCATGGATAGCGGCCTTCGAGTCTGGGTTTTCAGGTAATTATTTCACTTTATTATTATGTTATGTTTTGTTTTTGAAAGGCTAATTTGATAATGATTGTTAAAAATTATGGTGCCTTCTTCTAGATTTTTTATTTTATTTATTGATATATATGTTCTTTTCACTTTTTTTTTTCATAAATGGTTTTTTTTATAACCGGATTTGATAATGATTTCGTTTTTAGATTTTTTTGAGAATGTTTTTGTACAACTTGATTGTTAAAAGTCATAGGCCTCTCTTGAATACATATTTGAATTTTTAGTTAAATATTTCAAAAATAAAAATTAAGTTTTCCACAATTTGTATTTTCTTTACCATTCTTACAAACATGTTTTGAATTATTATCTAAATAAAAAAGATCTACTTTTTTAAAAATTGTATATTTCTTTTAATTTTTAAGATCGAGTTGACTTGGAGGTTGAAAGTAGCGGAAATAATGATTATGTTTCTAATAATAATTCTTTCTCTGAATATTTTAGTTTTTAATAATATTTTTAAAGCTTGGAAAAAAATTGTAAGCAACTCCTAAATTTTAACAAAATTGTAAAAGTTATGTAGAAGACAAAATGAAATTGTTATCATATAAGCAACAATTTTCAGAAAATAAAACATAAATTGCCAGGACTTTTAATTTGTACTTAAAACTATTAGTAAAACAATCATAATTATTTTCAAGAATAGAAATAAAAATCAGAATCATATCCACCACCGAAAATGAGTTGGATATAGGGTACGTGAAAAGAAAATATAAGTAATGTTGGAAGTAGGGAAAATATATAATGATTGTTTTTGTTTAGTGGGGTTTCGTGGGAGAATGGTAATGATTTATATATTTGGTTTAATTTTACAATATTGGGATGCAGCGGTGATTTTGATGGGAGAGTGCCCATTACTTCCACCAAATATTCTATCAACTCAATGAATCTTCCCGTGAAGACATCTTGGTATCCATGGTTTGTTGCTGGAGAGGTACCTTTCACTTTCATACTCTATTTCCCCCTAAATTTTATGTTATTTTCTACTAAAGTTTTGCTAGGCACGTTAATTATGTAGACTTGTGTTCTAAGTCGTCACATGTATCAATCTCGTTCTAGAGGACTAGAACGAGTATTTGATTAAAACTCATATGAGCCATTCAAGCCATCGAGAGAAAAAATCAGTAATTTGAAACATTTATTTATTTTTAGAGTTGGCCTTATGGTGGGGTGAAGTCTATTTGAAGATGAGTGAGAGTGACTGGCGATAGAGTATATGATGAATTAAGTGAGCTCCCAATACCTAGATATTAAAAAAATATCTAGGTTTTGGAAGAGATTAAATCTTTTAAATGGTCCGGCACTTTGAAAGTTTTAATTCTACCCTCAATATTTTTCATTTGTTGCAAAAAAAGACATCTTCTCAGCAATTTTTTAAACCTACAAAATGTTAGATAGATTAGGTTTTTTAATGACACAAGTTGATAGATTTAGGGTAAAAATTGAAACCAACTATATACGTTAGAATTTAACCGACTGGTGAATTGACTTGGAATTTATAGGTTGGAGGGTATGCAGAAGTGTACGAAGGGGAGTTGACATTGGCGACAGTAAGAGGAGCAGGGCATGAAGTGCCAAGCTACCAGCCAAGAAGAGCACTTTCACTCATCAAGAACTTCCTTCAAGGGACTTCTCTCCCTACTTCTCATTCTCCTCCTTCATAACCGTATTAATTAATTACCTTCTTCAATCTCAATCTCTATTTTATGTTTTAGATTCATTTTCAGTACATTTCGTCTTTCTTTATCATTTCCCAATTAGTTGTTACATTTCCTATCCTCAAACTTCTTCCAAGGAAATGTAATGATAATTCTTTTAGAAAGAAAAAAATCATTTGTTATATTTGATCAACATCTTATGATACAAAAGAGTCATTTTAGTTGCATTCTACAATTTATGGTGAAAGGAAATAATTTTTATCCCTATCGCAGATTGAACTAAAAATGAAATGGTACAAAATTGAAAGTATTTGCTATAGGTTTATATTGATGTGTGAACTAGGAGCATGTGACCTATCTAAAAGAGTTTATAGTGATGTTTTCGTTTAAATAAACTTGAAGTTAATCTTAGAGATTAAGGTACATTAAATTTAGAAATTTTATGTTTTCAAATGTCTTAAAATGTTGAAATGAGGTGGTTTTATATCCAGCATTTAGATAAAATATTATTAAAAAAATCAAACGAATAACATATAATGAACTTATTTAAGAAATTAATATATATATACACACACGCACATATATAAACAAATCTGCCACTTGATGAAACTTATTATAAGAAATAACAATTTTATAGTATGCCCAATGCATTTAAATGAAACTCCATACAACCAAATATATATATTTGTTATTAAAATAACTTCTAAAACTAAGGTCTTGTATTCAGTTTCTTTTTATCAATATTTATGGCCTTATCTCAAAATTACTGGACAATAGGGAGGTAACCTATGTCCATGGCGATCGTGAACAAGTTTCTTCAAGATGGTGGCGTTTTTTGACTTACTATTTTGGCCGGATCCTATTTTTGGACAATTGTTTAACTCGGATACCATATCATTAATCATGAATTTTCATCTTATAACCAATTGACAATTAGAGAAGTAGCTAATTACATTTATAAGAAATAAATTTGAATTCTTAGCTAAATTTTTAAAAAACAAAAGTAAGTTTTTGAAAACTACTCTTTTTGATGGTCAAATTTTAAAAAGTAGATGCAAACTAAATAAACACATAAGTTGAGAACCGTGTTTACGAGCTTAATTAAAAAAAAAAACTAAAAACAAAATGACTATTAAATCGAGCGTATAGAAGTATGATTCAATACTATAAAAATATGAGAACAATAATTGGTCTATTTAATTTTAGCAAGAGAGAATAAGAGCAATAAATTTCACAAACTTTCGAATTTAATCACTTGAAAATAAAGAGATGAATTCTTCCGAACATTATTTATAAAATAGTTTTAATTAAAACACTAGTGTGTTTTATTAATAAATTAAAAAAAATGATGTTCATCACAAGTTTGTTTGGTTGCACTATATTTAAAAAATGATCTCACACAAAAGCTAAATTACCCAAAATAATTTTGGTCAATTACTTTCTAAATTGAACACGCAAGTATTGTTTAAAAGTAGATGCAGATGAAAGCAGTGTTTACATGCTCACAGAAAATTAAATTCAAAATATTACTAAATAGAGCTTATAGAATTACAATTCAATACAATAAGAATATGAAACCAATATTTGGTCTATTGTATTTGAGCAAGAAAGAATAAAAGCGATAAATTTGACAAACTTTCTAATTTAATCACTTAAAAAGAAAGAGGTCTTTCTTCAAAACATTTTTCTTGTAATAGTTTTAATTAAAATATTTGTGTGTTTATTTTTTTAAAACTATTTTAATAACAAATTTATTTGGTTGAACCACATTCAAAAAATATCTCACAAATGCTAAATTACACAAAATAATTTGTGGTCAATCACTTTCTAAATTAAACCAAATTAAAAGAAAAATACTTTTAGTCCTTAATCCAAACACCATAGTTTATGAAGTTTTGGTTTGTCCCACATCGGCGAAGGTGGAGAGAAGAGAGGCAGGGAAGCGGTATAAAAGGAAACCAAGGGGGAGCTGTGTAACATACTTACCTGGACGGAGCTTTTGGATGACCAAGAAGGTCCATGGCTTAGGTTGGTGACCTCCATTGCACTATCGGAGGGGCGCCCGCCTAAGGTCTGCCCAATGTGGCAGAGCCTACGTCATAATTTGTGCCAGTGGGGGCCTGCGTTCGCGCGGCCCCTGCCCAATTTCAACTCGAATAATATTGTTACTTCACAATTAAACCAATCTTATTATAATAATCAGTTTGAATTTACTTTTATTTGCTGTTTGGTCAAAAGATCGAAAGAAACGCATAAAGCTCCATTTATCTTGGAACTTTGGTTTGTCCCACATCGGTGGAGGACCCTAGAAGAGAAGCGCGAAAGAGGTATAAAAGGGAATCGAGGGCTGATGGTGAACCTTACTTACCTGGACGGGGCTTTTGGGCGATCATAAATGCTCATGGCCTGGGTTGGTGGCCTCCATTGCACATACGGGAGGGGCGCCCGCCTAAGGTCTGTCCGTAGAGGCAGATCCTACGTCGTTATTTGTGGCAGCGGGGGCCTGCGTTCGCGCGGCCCCTTCCCATTCACCAGTTCAAACTTTTCTTGTTCGCGTTTCGTAGATTGGCAGCAATGGGGCCTGGTTCCGGTTTGAAAAACTTCACCTATTTTCTTTTATTTTTCAGCCACAGTAGAAAATCGCCATAATTATGGGAATTAAACTACCAAATCGTGAAACTCCAACTCCCCTCCATGATGTACTAAAAGAAATTAAAATTTAGTAAATTAAAATTTTTGAAAAACAAATTTAAAGTTTTAAATTTAGTAAATTAAAATTTTTGAAAAACAAATTTAAAGTAAATCTTTCCATTATAAGAAATTTATCTAACTCCCCCCACCATGATGTACTAAAAGAAATTAAAATTTTTGAAAAACAAATTTTAAAGTAAATCTATAAGAAATTTATCTAACTTAAAAGTTGAAGTGACTTTAATATTATCTACGTAAAATCCTTAAATAATGTAATTTTAAGGATAACATTATTTACAATATTTAATTGTTTTTAATAATTTATATAGTTTCAATAGTATTTGTTTTTCCTAAATTTTTATAACGAAGACTACTATTTCAAAAAGCTTCCCATCATTTAACATGGTTGGATTTTAAGGTGTGAAAAAACAAGAAATTTAAAGATATTATTCGCATACATGTTGTGAATATTATTCTTTATTGATTTTATTTAATTTTGTATTAAAGTTACACATTTGTAATGTCATGTGTTGAAGTTACATGTGTGTTAAAAACACATATATGTTAAACTTAAGCTATCTCTCCAAAGAAAAGTTCTATACATTTATGAGTTAAAGTTACATATGTAAAAATACTATATATGTGTTTAATTTTTGTGGGGGAGGTTACATGTTTGGACAACAATATATGGTTGTTGGTTTCCTTCATTTGGGATATCCAAGCATCTCATTTGAGTTCTCCCCATCTCACAAGAATTTTTTTTTTTTTTTTGAGTTATTGTTCTTGTTTATGTTGAGAGCAAGTGTCTAAGAGTTCTGTCAGATCCCTGTAATTCGATGTTGCTATTCAATCGGAGTTAGTCTTCATATCCTACTGAGACGATCGATGTAGTTTGCTAGCAACTTATGCAGAATGAATAACTGTGTTCAGATCCGTGCTATTGAAGTGTCCCTCGATTATATTTATCAAGTTTTGGTGTTCATCGAGTTGTCAGAATTTGTATTGTTTGTAGTCAGTTACATTGTAATATGTATATCAGTATTATACAGTTTATATATACAACGTATATTTACCCATCAAACATAAATATATCACAAAATGCTACCTAGTATCTCAATCTTTCATATTAGCATTTCGTCAGTGGCACTAACAAAAATTTCAACATAAAGACATTTAGAACTATTTTCTAAAGGTTGGAACAAAACTGTCACTTTTTGAAACTCATGAAATAAAAATCTATCTTCAAACTTAGGAGCCAAGAGCGTAATTCACCATTCACAATCTGGTTAATAGTCTAGACTAAAAATTTGAACCTAAAAATCATGGAAAAAAAGAAATAGTTAGTTTTATCTCAAGTTATGCTCAAGTAGAGGTATCAAACTACAATAAATTTCAAAACCCATCATTCAAAAATAAAAATCTAGTTCCAAACAAATAAAAAACAAGGAAAGAAAGAAACAAGATGATATAGTGGTATAGTGGGTTATGTTGAAGTTTTTAGTTTGTCCCACATCGGTAGTGCTTCAAAGAAGAGGAGCGCGAAGGAGATATAAAAGGAAGGCAATGAAGTTCGATGAAACATACTTACCTGGACGGGGCTTTTGGGCGATCAATAAGGCCTATAGCCTAGGTTGGTGACCTCCATTGCACCTACGGAGGGGCGCCCGTCTAAGGTCTGTCCAACGTGGCAGAGCCTACGTCATAATTTGTGCTAGTGGGGGTCTGCGTTCGCGCGGCTCCTGCCTAATACCAGTTTAACTCTATTTTGAATTCAATTTAATACTTTAGGGTGTAATACATAAATGAATGTATATATTTTCTTCCTTTTCTTAGACAAAGAAGAGCACGTTATTTTTATTTTCTTATTTTTTGTTTACTAATAATTACGAAATATATTAGTTTATTAATTTTTATGGGTTCGACGCAGTATTGTAATACACAATCAACCAAATATGAAACCAATAGTACTTAATTTTTAATTTAAATATATTTTAAAATTTTTATAATCATTATAGAAATATCCATAAAACTGAGGGAGGTGGGGAAATTGAGACCTCGACAATTAAAATCGAGAATGAACTCCGCTCTGGTCTCATCGTGTTTGGGGAAGAGGATACTCCGGACATGTGGAGGACCCCTATTGGTGCTCCAAGATGACTCATGAGTCATGCCCAGCTCGGACCGCCGAGATCACCACCACTAGCGTTGACAGATGCTAAGTATGAGGGCTGAGGTGAACCTGGCCGAGGTCCGAGCTACCGGGAAGCTCGGTAGAGGCCGATGTGAGCTACTGTCAGCGGCGTGATTATCGGGTGTAACCGTCGGTCCCGAGATTACCGGGTGTAACCGACGGTCCCGAGATTACCAGGTGTAACCGTCGCGAGATTAGCGGGACTACCA
>NW_019104489.1:1938586-1960162 GCF_001995035.1 Momordica charantia
GTTTCATAGATTTTGAGTTTTTAACGTTTTAAAAAGATTTAAAAAATTGTAGATGGCTTATGGGCCTTGAAGCACGTGTCCACCAGAGATCGAAAGCCCACAGATCCATCTGCTAGTAGTCGCCGGCTTCCTCTCCAGACGTTGGCGCTTCCAACCCGCCGTTCGTGAATCGCAGCTGGAAGACGCCGGCGATGGCTCCTCCACCGGCCGCCGACAGGTCCTCGACTAGAAAACGGAGTGGTATTGATTCAAAACGAGTTCCCTCCCTAAGCCATGACATGTTGTGCATAATTTTCTCCTTTCTTGACCTTTTCGACTTGGTTCGCTGCTCCGTTGTCTGTAAATCCTGGTACTATTGAAGAGAATAGAAAACGTAGTGGATTTATTGGATGTAATCGCAATTTCTTGGATGTTAATTCGATGTCTCTAACGAAATTCTGTATGTGCTTGAAGGAATTATGCTGTTCATAAGTCCGAGATATTGCAAGCGTTTTGCTCGAGGCACCAGAAGCAGCAGATGAACTCTGGTAGTTCTTCCGAAATATCATTTTCTTCAGAGAAACCATTGGAGGTATGTTTAGAGGAAATAGCGATGGAACGACACAAGTTGGCTTTTGAAGAAGCTCCTATTAAAGTTTCTCATTGGACAGGCCATTCAGTAAGGTAACTGTGGCAAGTTGGGAGTAAGTTGCTGGATAGTCAGATATAAACGCTTCCTTGTTTTACTCTTTTGTGTTTTCATTTCAGGATTTATCTGTAGCTGAGGATTCTTTATCCTCGGACCTCTTATTGTATATAAAATTTTCTAATTAGCACACTTGCAGTGTTTCAAATACTTTCATAAGGTGTTTCTAGATTGCTTTGTAGCATTGTTTTTTATGATAGACGCATAATTGGAAAAGTATTTTAAATTCTCATGAACATTCTGAATCACTGTGCAGATTTATATAATAACTCCTGTAACATGGATTTCTATACAGGGCAGAACAATGCCGAATGAAGATGGGCTTGATTCTTACAGGAGTGGGTGATAAAGTATAGCCTTTACTCTACTATTTGGTTCAACTTATTTACTTGTTCTGTCCACCGAAGCAAAAAAGAAAAAAAAGGTGATAAATGAATAGATAAACAAATGTGTGGGCGTGTTCGAGAGAGAGCCATGTACTCTATATGGTGAACTTTCGCCATTAGCTTCAAGTGTGTGTGTTAGAGAGAGAGAGAGAGGTGTAATTACTTTGAGCAATTTTTGTATTAGATTGTTGCCAGACCTCTATCTTAGTTATGCTAAAAGAGTGTGCTGCAATTCCAGGTTATGAGACTTTGGTCGTCAGAGAACTTCAGATGTCTGGAAGAATATTCTATTCCGGCGAAAGTGCCTCTGGTTGACTTTGATTTTGACGAGGGCAAGGTAATATTGACGTATCTCTAATAAATACGCGGACGTTCTTGCTACCTGTTTTGAAATTTTTTGACAAAACATGCTACATTATAGGAAAAGGTGAGATATATTTTTTATATATACATGCAATCGTTTCCTTTTATCCTTTTACTCTCAAGTCACTCAGCACTTTTCTGTTTGGAATTATAAACTTTATTCCTTTTCCAATAGAGAACTAATATTAGCCTAGTGAAATCTAACTTCGCAAACCACTGTCCTAGATTGTTGGTTTGGTTGGTAGACAGGTATGCATATGGAGTCGGAGTGGGAAAAGAAGTATATTTCCTTCACGTGAATGTACATTTGAGAAGGGTTTGTGTATGCGGTAAGTGGCTTAACTTAACTGTGTTAAAATCATAATGATGTTAAAATAATTTAAGTTTCACCGAAGTACCATTGGCATTTGCGACAATTATGAATGTGCATCACATTTTGTGAGACAAATTGAGATCTCCCATAAGATTGTTTCTTTCTCTTTCCAAAGTAATTTAAAGAGTAGAAAAGGATGAGCACAGGCAGTTACAAAAAAATTGTGCCATCTAACAGTAGAGGCATAAGAATACTAATATTAAGACCTATTTAATTTCAGCCTTTTACTTCAGAAAAAAAACTCTTTTAACATCATATTTTTTTCCGTGATCTACGTTTTAAAAAGTTTAACTATACCTTTCGTCTATATATTCTCATACTTGTATCAACTTTGTCTTGTACTTTAACTTATTCATCCCAATAGTCTCAGGTGCACCAGTTAATGTTTATGATATTAAAGAATGATTGTAAATTTGTAACTGCAACCTTATTCCGCATTCTGCAATCATTTATAGACTCAAAGCACTTCTTCTCAATTGATTTTCAATTAGCTGTATGATGAGTCTTCCAATTACAGTTACTTTGATCCAGAGGCTGTTGTTGGTTGTGAAGATGGAACAGCTCATGTATTTGACATGTACAGTAGGAGATGCTCTAGAATTATCAGGTAAACCAGGAGAAATACATATGTCATGATACCTTTCCTTATGTTCTTTTGGTAGGGGCTATTAACTTCCTAAGTTTAGGCAATGACTGAACAGACAAGGAGCAGCCATTAGAAAATGAATTGGTGAAAATACCATCACACGAGTTTGATATTTCATTACTTTCTCTTTCCCCATGCACACAATCGCTTATGCTGACATGACATTTGCACATTATGATAAAAAGAGAGGATCTATATTTTATACGAATCAAAGGTTAATGGAAAGCTAATTTTCAGCATTTCTTATTGCTTGGGTGATTTTATGTGAATTTCATAAATCGTTGACATACTATGTACTGCTACAATTGCACCAATTTTGTTAATTTTTATATTGCAGGATGCTTCCTGGGCCAGTGACATGCTTGTGTGTGAGTGATGATCAGCTCATACTAGGCGGTTCTGTTCTTGGAAACATTGGAGTATCAGGTCTTTTCTCTGATCAGCGGGTAGCAATGCTTAGATCAAGAAATACCGTAGGTTATATCTGATGCCTTCATTTCACATTCTTTGTGCATGTGGTAGTTTTATTACTCTTGCACAATTCTCCATGTTTAAAAACTTTTGTTTGTGTCACAGTTAGTGTAAAAAATATAACATAACCTTTTGTTCTACGAATTAGAGATAAGAATAGAAGCATCTCAGCAGTGTAGTTTAACATCTGAGTAAATAAACAGGCCCCAGTGATTTGCGTTTAGCTTTTCTAACGCTATTCTCAAAGCACTAATATATTTTGTTTTTCAACTGGAGAACATTTGTAGCTTTCCTTGTGGTTAGTTCCGTTCATGTTTGCTACAGGATGATTACTGCAATGAGTTTCAACATATATTGAAAGATATTTCTTTTTCAATCGATTTATGTTAAATGCAGTGTATACTTTATTACAATTTCCATTTGCAGGCATAAGGACTTTGTGTTACAACGCTTCTTCACATTTAGTATTTGCGGGATCAACTGCTGGACATGTCTATTGTTGGGATCTCAGGTTTGCAAAAGAAGCTTTTGATTTAACTTCAATGTCGAGTTTCAGCTTGCTTTTTGGTCAATCAATGGAGATGGAATATAATTTTCTCCTACGAACCTTGCAACTATTACATTGTTAAGTATTAATTAGAGATAATGACACTATGGGTTGCCTACTGGTCAAGTGGACAAGCTAAAAAATTAAAGGGATAAATCTCATAGCCATTTAAATGTAAGATCATGCAATTGTCTAGGAGATTAGTCGAAAAGCGTATAAATAGGACTCTATTCGATAACTATTTTATTTTTGGGTTTTTGTTTTTGAATATTAAGTTTGTAAACACTACTTTCGTGCTTATATTCATTTGTTTTGCTATCTACTTAAAATGGTTTTCAAAATCTAAATTTGTCTAGGAGATTAGTCGAAAAGCGTATAAACTTGTTTTGTTTTTGAAATTGTGCTAGGAATTCAAATTGAAATGTGAAAACATATCAAAGAAACTGTGACAAACAAGAAAAATTTTAAAAAATATAAAACAAAAAACGAAATGGTGATCATAGGGGCTTAAGTTAATGAGGAATAGCTTCAGGCCAAGAAAAAATGAACTTAAGGGACACTGAATTTTCTTTGCTGTTTGAATAGTAAAACGTGACAAAATTACTGCCTGAAATTAGGTTCAGGAATTCAGGAGGTTCGCTACTCTCTGTGATAACTATATCCTTCAATTATGCTAAAGGGAAGAGAAGCTCTGATGCTTAATTTCTTGTTGTCTATGATGTTCTAACTCTAAACCATGTTATGTGTTGATTTACTATAATCACTTTCTTCAAATTATAACCTCTCATTCAGTTCTGCACATTTCTTATTAGGACAATGAAGTCTTTATGGGAATCCCGAGTGAGCCCGAACATCGTGTATTCTCTGCGACACCTCCAAAATGACAGGTCAAGTTTGGCTGTTGGTGGAATAGATGGCATTCTACGCATTTTAGAGCAGAATACAGGCACGGTGCGATCGTGCTGTATTATGGATAGTAGGCTGTTATCGACATATCAGAACGGTCTCGGGGTTGTGGAAGAAAGGATAGGGAAAAGGGTGTCATATGAGACTCCTATTGATGCCATAAACAGAAGGAATCGGCCTCAGATCACAAGCTTAGCTGTTGGGATGAATAAGATAGTCACAACGCACAATGATAAGTTCATTAGATTATGGAAGTTTCAAAACTAATTTTTTATTTCCTGTCGAATTCATGGTTCTTTGCTATGCTCTTATTTACAACGTACATATTTCCTAATGTCTTATGATGATGAACAATTTCAAATTGTGATAGATAGAACTTCTTTTTCCAAGGAAATTTTTTTAGATTTCAATTCAACGATTTGAGAGTGGAGGTGTGACAAATAAATACCCCTGATTAGTTATTATTAAAAGAAAAAAAAAACATTATTTTTGTGGGAGATTAGAAATATATTTTATCGATACTTTATATTTATATTGTAAATTTGTATCGTGATAAAGATAGCTTGAAAATTTTGATCAATCCAACTCAAATTGGTGTGAAACGGACTGTTAACTTGATCAAGTTGAACCTAAAATTTTTCCGTTATAATTATGGTATTTTATTTTTGTTTTGTTATAAATCAAATTTTAGATGAATTTCTTATATTTTATCACTAAAAAGGTATATAAAGTTTGTAAGGTTAAATTATTATTTTAGCCCCTAATGGCTGTAGTTGTTTTCAATTTGATTTTTATGGTTATGAGATTTTCAATTTAGACAAGGTAGTTTGGTTAAATCTCCTAAATCTATACCCGGTATTATCAAATATTGTATATAAAGCAGATGAATTTAACATCTAAAGAAAATGTGTAAATAAAATCGTCAACATTTAGTCATTTCAGGTATGGTTTAAGAAATTTAACTAAATTATAAGGACCACACTAGAATTTTTAAAACTAACCAAATTAGGATGGTGGTTAAATTGCAAAAAAAAATATTACGAACTTTGCCATTTGTTTCAAAATACCCTATAGACGTTACAAAAATATCATTTGAACAAAAATCTGTTAATATTTTAAATACAAAGTTAATATAATAGAATATGGAACGACGTGACAATTAATATAGAAAATTGTATTAAGTCTAGACAAAATGAAGATGTTTTTAAAAGAGAAGCAAACTCTCCAACAGTGGAGGAAAGCAGAAATTTTGCTCAAATAGTATTTTTACCCTAAATATTTGAGCCATGTTTGCTCAATTAAGTACAAAGAATTTTGAAATAATTGAGATATTTCTAAAACAAAGTTCAGGAGTTTTTTTTTCTTTTTTTTTTTTTAATTTAGCCGCAAACTTTTGTGGGGTTGAAAAAGGTAATTTATCCAATTTATACAGACGAGAAGGTGCGATCATTATTAAAGGCCCATTACGAGGCCCAAATCCTCACGGCCCAAAGAAGAAATACCCGGAACTCTCATCACGGCTTCCATTTCTTTCTTCCTAACGTGCCCACTTCATCCTCGATTTCGATCTCCACTGCTCCATCTTCAACCCTAGCCCTAATTTTCCCTCTCCGATTACCAGTGCCAGCCATGGTCTGCATACGCAAAGCAACCATAAACGACCTTCTGGCCATGCAGGCCTGCAATCTCTTTTGCCTCCCAGAGAATTACCAGATGAAATACTACTTCTACCACATTCTTTCCTGGCCTCAGCTTCTTTACGTCGCCGAGGATTACAACGGGCATATTGTCGGATACGTTCTTGCTAAAATGGAGGAAGAAAGCAACGAGTGCCATGGCCATATCACCTCCCTCGCTGTGCTCCGCACGCACCGGAAGTTGGGATTAGCCACTAAGCTCATGAACGCGGCTCAGAACGCCATGGAACAGGTCTATGGAGCGGAGTATGTCTCCCTCCATGTGAGGAAGAGTAACAGAGCTGCGTTTAAACTGTATACCGAGACTTTGGGGTATAAGATCCATGATATTGAGGCGAAGTACTACGCCGATGGTGAGGATGCTTATGACATGAGGAAACAGCTTAAAGGGAAGCAAATTCATGGGACTGCGCACCATCATCATCACCATCACCACCACCACCATCACCATCATGGGCATCAGCATGGTGGTGGGTGTTGTTCTGGTGGTGATTCGGGGAGCGCTGCTGAGGTAAAAGCAGAGTCCAAGGGCAATGTATCGAAAGCGGACTCTAAGGTTAACTAGAAAGCCGGATGAGGTGGGGGCTGAATTTTTTGTTGAGAAGTGGTTTTTTTGATGGATAGCTTGTTTGTGTTCTGAATTTATAATTCTGCATTGTGGATATCAAGTACTTGTTTGTTTACATACTTTATCCGATGCAGTTGTTGATTAATACCCTGGCTGAGAAACTTCACTGGCTTTTAGTCCACTATAATTCTTTTGGTATCTGTATTATGGCATCTCGACTATGTGACAGCTGTATCTGGGTTTTGTGCATCTCTATATTCATCTGAATTCTTATAAGTTATAGATGCATTTGGGGCTCCCTTTTCCTCTTTACTAGGCATGCTTATGATTATGGTCATGTTGACTGAGTTTTCCTAATTATTTAAGGAATTTCTCTGTTATGTGGATATTGAAGGAACATTTAGCTTCAGTTACTGTTGGATAAGATAAGTCCTTGGTTATTAAGGATGTATAATGATTCTTTTTAGTACTCTTAGTATTATTGCGAATGGGTAGTGAAGAGTGTTGTGTGGTGTTCTCTGAATTTTTATATATTATGATGGAAATTTCTGTTCTGGATGCCAAGTTAATGAAATCCAATATGGAATTAGTTTCTGTTTTGTTCAAGTTTTGTGGTCTCCAACATTGATTTTGTTGTCTATAGAGGAGTTGTGGGATTTTTCTTCTGTCTCCATTTGTACCCCTCCCTCCTTTATTTGGTATTCCGTGGGTAGTTCATAATTTCAAGTGAGAAGTACAAATTTCTTTAGAAGAGTGCTTGAAGATGCATGCCATGGGGGTAACCTTTTTCTTCCTCTTTTTCCCACCAATGCTTTCATGAAAAACATACCAAGGAAATCAACTATTATATTTTTCTATTATTGAATATTAAGATACCATTTTGTAAGCCCCAGACACCTTGGTTGGCAAAGGCTTGGGGTCTGGTTATACTGGTTTGGAAGTCTCAAGTTCAATTTTCCGATGAGTTTAATACAAAAAATCTTTGATGTCTCCCAGGTTCGAGTTTTGGGTGGGCGCGGGTGTCGTTGTGTATAGGGGAGCAAAGTTCTGACTCCCAATTATTAAAAAAAAAAGATATCATTCTGTAATCTTCCTAGCCCGCCCTTCAACTGTTTTGTCTTCACTCGTTTTCTCCCATTGGCTATTTGGAAGTTGAGGTTAAAAAACTTGGGATCATGATTTTAAGTATTAAATGGCCCCCCAAAATTATTTAAGTCATTGCCCAAGCTTATAAATTTTGTAGGCAGTTCCATTTTAGGTGGTTATGACGTTAAAGAATGTACTAAATCTGTCTGTGCAGCAAATGCTGGTTTGTTTTTACTCTGGTAAGTTGATCTTCAATCCGAATATAGTGCTTGAAGCGGTTGAAATACTTGTTGGCTCAGAGAAGTACTCTGTTAAGCTGTAATGCCTCCTCCATGATGAGTTGTTGATTCACAGGATCTAACAAACCATCAATATATCAGGAATACAGGCGTAGTAATGTTTATAATAGTGGTTGGTTTTTGTATCATATTATCAATTAACTCAAATTTGTCCTATTGCAGAGTCGAGTGCCAGCCTTTATTGATGGAATTAATAAATTGAACAAGAACAAGCACATCAAGATCTGATATTGTAAATCAGCAAATTAAATTATTGACATTTTAATGATCAAAATCAACAAATTTTGAAAAATGCTTCTCAGACGATATACTATACCACAAAATTTCAGTTCATTCTTTTTTCTACTCTGTCCAAGTTCTTTGCAGATGATTGTTGTAGTCCATGGTTTTCAGGAATAGAACTTCAATAAAATATTATATTTTAAAAAGAAACATATTGCCAACTAGCCATCACCCTCTATTTTCTTTAGTTCAACTATTGTAAAACTATGCTGAACACCAACATAACATAAAATAGATATTACTGTAAATTAAGAGATTGAAAATCCATTACTGTTAATTATACATAAGGTCGAAAAGTGAATTTCAGCAACTTCCATAAATTTTTGTAAAATGGCCGCTCAATATTTTTTTTCATGATTACTCAAATTTGCAACTCAACATTGCGAGATCTCGCATATAGAGTATGAAGACTATATATATGTATGTAGTAGTAACAGATTCACTAGACACAAAATTGGGAAATGTGTTAGAAAAGGAACAACCCAACACACCCTTTTCCCTTCTCAATGGGGTGGGAAGATAAAAAAAATGTAGCAAGAAATAACAATATTACAAATAATTTCACGCTAATCTATCACGTCGAACATCCGAACGCTCTACTCTTTCTTCGCACTACTATTACCCTCTTTCTTCGCACTACTATTACCAGCATCCAACGGGGCTTTAACAATACTGAGTTGGCCGCCTTCTTTGTTGGCTAGAGTAGCAGCCTTCGTCTCATTGCAGTAGTTTATGAACTTGCTCAATTCCTGTTTGTGTTTGGAATGTCAAAAAAAGGGCAAAGGTTCGTAAACCATATAAATTCTCAACAGCAATAGTACTATTAACCATTGTACATGAAACAGCATGCCTAATATGTCCTATTCTTTCACTAAAAGATTACATTCTTTTCGTATTCAACAAAAGTCATTTCAAGGAAGAAGCATATAGTCAAACATTATAGCATTATGCTAAATACAGGAAAAATTTTCAACCATTTTATACTAATTTCCACCTTAAAACAGGAAGATAACTTTTTATGATAAGAAATAAAACATTCCAGAGTTGCAGAAGATTCATCTGTTTTTCTCTATAAACCGTTCCCACCTATTAGAAAAGATTATTAGCCTGAGGGAGTTTAGCCTTCCTCTTGAAACGACGAGCCCTTCACAAAGAAAGGTTAAAAATGGATCTAGACACAAGCAGAGACATGACAAACCATGTTTGACATGCATGCATATGTTATCAATTTGCAAATATAGGTTTGGCTAAAGTCTAATGTATCTGACACCCAGGATTGCACAAACGCATAGTTACTTACCTTATAGGAGGCGAAAACACCGTATTATTGTTGATACAAATGGGCACAAACTTTTCCCAAGGACCTAATGTAATTCTTATTCATGCATAGTTCAAACTTTACAAAGGAAGAAATTGTAGAGAAGTGAACTAAAAATAAAGAAAAAACTATTTTCATGTTAAGGAAGCTCCAATCAAACGGGTATACAAAAATGACCCTTAGAGTCAAGATTGCCCAACTGTCATCTCATTATCCTTCAAAATCCAAAACGTTTTTTCCTTTTTTCAATTTTCTTTTTGTAAGAAACTGAGCGTTAGTTGAGAAAAATGAAGAAGAATATGCAAGGTTGTACCAAAAAAAAAAAAAGCTCCACAAAAGCAACCCAAACCTACATAAAGGGGCCCAATCCAAGAAAACAACCCACAACTCATAATTACAAAAAGCCTTAGATAGGCACCTACAAAGAGGTGTTAAATCTAATAACATTGCATATCTCCTCCCAAGACCTCTCAACCCGTCTAAAAATTATATTTCCATACAGTACAAAGTCTTAGCCATTAAAAGTTTCTCACCAATGCAGTGGCTATTCCAACACAATAAAAAAGAAGTACTTATCAAGGCCATAAGCATATAAATTGTTCGATATTAATGCCCAAATGCGTACATGTAGCAAAAGTTGATACAAAATCACCGGCTGTCGCATTACAATAAAAAACAACGATGTCAAAGTGGAATTTGAAATAAACTAAGGAACTAACACGTTCAGCCAACAGGGACTTTAAAATCATACACCAATTCCATTCTTGGCAACGAAAGGGCAAGGGAAATTCAGAACTGTTCTCTAATCGAAACTATGGATGGTTACTAGTTCACCCGAATTTCAATTGCTATACAATATATACCGCACACATGACCTTAACTATATCGATACCTTAAGTTCAGTTTCACTGAACCTTAATCCAATACTCCCAAACCGAACACAGAAGGGGGGAAAAAGATTTCGAGCCATATTTTACAATTGAAGGTCTCTCTCTCTCTCTCCATCTAATATAACCACGGGGGCCAGAATTTGGCATTCAAAGCATTAAAAACACAAACTATCGCAACAAGACAACTTATCAACATTAGTTTCTACTCTCATGGTTACTAGATTCCATATAAATTAGCAGTCAAACACCCAAACAAAAACATACCCGATCTGTTTCCATCTCTTTGGTGATCTTTGATGGCTTCACAAATCTTTTCCCTGGAAAGAAAACGTCGGATGAATACGGAGGAAGAAAAACACAATTTTTACTCGTAAATGCAGCAGATAGAAGAAAAAGAGAGATACCTTTACGAGTTTGGGGGACTTTGCCATGGCGATTGGGAGGAATCGTTTTCCGCTTCTGTTGACCTTTGAATTGGTTGGCTTTCTGAGTCATGTTTTCTCCGAAATTTTTGTGCAAAGTAGGGTTAGGGTTTATGCTTAAACCTGCGCTTCTATACAGGACTTCAGAGATAATTCGTTGAATATATAAAGATAAATTTGAAATTCAAATATTTTATTTTATCAAACTATTATTAAACAGAAAAAAAAATATATATATATATACGAACTCATTACCTCCCAAAGGCCAATTAGCAAAGAAAAAATATATATTATTAGGAGTTTAGTTTTAAAAGACTTATTGTAGATGATTTATTTAATAAATATATAATATTGTGAAATAAAGAGTTAAACTTTCATTGTAATGTTAAATGAATCTACTCTCTCACATTCTTTTTTTTTTCTTTTTATTTAGCAAAAATTTAGATAGAGTCCAAAGACATATTTGGAAGTAATTTTGGAATAGCTAAAATTATTTTTGTCATTTTTTAAAATTGTTTGCACATCAATGTCAAGCATTATACTCTAATATTCAACCGTGAAATATAAGTGATTTAAAAAAATGATAATACTTTCAAATATGCTCTAAATGACTATAATTCAACTAGTGAAGACATTAGTTAGAAGAAAATTTCTACGAACCTAGTGTTACATAATGAACCTTTCTGATGAGATGAAAAATCTTAATTTGAATTAGTTTTTATGTTTGGGACCAGAAATCTTCGTTAAAATTTATTTAAATTGTTATATCATATAAAAATTATATTTGTTTGGGGTGAAAATCGTACTGCTACGTTGAGTACAGAAAAAGGTCTAACTTTGAAGGTCTTCTCTTGGGTGGTCGACTCTTCCCTTTGGTTGCCGACCTGAACGTCTTGCCTTTGGTGGTCGACCTGAAGATCTTCCATAAAGGCCGACTTCATCATAGCCTTGCCTAAAGACCGACTTCATTCATATCTTCCCTAAAGATCATTCAAGGGAGGAACGACCTTCCATACTTATTCAATTTTGGATGACAATCATATGAACCCCAACAGGTCGACCTTGGTCCCGACATGCTCAACCGCAGGTTGGATTCCTTGTCGGGTACCTCAGTCTATAAATAGGGTACCTCAACCTATAAATATGACACTTCACTCTTCAGTCATGTATCATATTCTAGCTCGATCCTCATATTGAGGTCAGACTCAAACTGACTTGAGCGTCGGAGTGTTTGTTCCATTGTGCAGGTCTTTCTTCGCCAAGTGGCCTTTAGCTCATTCATGACACTTCAACGCATCTCAATCAGTCGACCTTGACCTTTTGAGCTGGTCATCCCTTCCAATGATACCCAAGCTCTTCCCGTGGTCATACATGAAGCGGGTCAGCTTTCCCATCGGTCATACCTGGAGCAGGTCGAACTCTTCCGCATGGCCACCAAGCCATATTCCGTCACATTTTTTGGATAAACAATATTCAATTTAGTTTAGATGAATTCTCATCAAAGTTTGCCTCACTCTATGTCTGTTCCATCCCATCTTGACCTTAACTCTGACCCTGACTTTTTTATCCAAATTTCATACTTTTAGTTATTATTATATATTTCATGTTTCTATCTGATCTTAATCTTTGCCCTAATCTTAACCTAACATTAGTTTACTTTTAAAAATTATTAATATGTATTACAATTCGTATTCTAGGACACTATTCTAAATTTTCTTTTTAACTTTGATGTGTATGGTAATAATAATCACATAATACTTAAATCTTTTTAGGTCAAACTTGAGTTGGGATAAGACTATACAATATATACATAGAAATAATTTTGTAGTCTAGGTGGGTTAAAGTCAAAGACTTTCTTAGGTTTCGATCTTTTTTTAGAGGGAAGGAGTACATGTCAATTACCATTGAACTTTGTTGATGTGGCGGTTTGGATTCTCTTAAATTATATTTAGTTGAGATTTTAATTATTTATTTTTTAATAACAAGTTATTGTATTAGAAAAAAAGGTGTCACTACATTTGTGGAGATACCCATCTCAATTAGGCCAAAAGTCAAAGAGGAAAATATATAATATATAATAATAATTTTTAAAAATCATGATCAGAATTCGGGCAGGAACCCTCCATTCTACTTGTCACAATTAAAGTTTGTTTAGTATAAGAAGTGGGAATGATAATTTAAACTCACCACCTTTTAGTCGAGATAAGTGACTAAATCATTTGAGTCAGTTAACAAAGCAAGGGTTAGAGGTAATTACAATAAAGACGTGAAAAATATAATAATAATTTGATGGGGAAGGAGGATTATGCCCTATGGACTCAACAATATATATATCTATCTTTATTTTTTCTTTTTCTTTTTTTTTGATAAATTTTGTACACATCCATCCAATATCGTGCAAACAACGAAGATAATAAAGAAAAAATGTAATTATTTTATAACAAGATAATTATTCAAAAGGCAACAAATTTATACTAAAATTACACTGCAATATCATTTATTGTTAAAAATTTAAAAGTATTACATTAATAATTGAGATTAAAGGAATGTAATATCAATACATTAACTATTAAACATAAGTTAGACAAATTAATTCTTATATATTTTCACATTATCAAATGCTGCAGGGTTAGATGGGTGTTCCATAAGATTAATGAAGATGCGTGTAAATTGACCCAAATTACGTTTGAATTTGCGAACTTACCAAATTCATGGGTTTAATTGAAGTTATTGTTATAAAGCCGGATCAAGTAAACAGTGGATTAGATTCACAATTAGAAAGCTGAATGAAATGAAACAAAGAGGTAGAAAGCAAAAATACAAGGGAGAAGAACTTGAAAAGATGAAGAAGATAGGCGCAACAAAGGACCCACTTCCTAAAATTTCACCTCTTTTTCTTTTTCACTTTCATTTCTAATATTCTACGCCCCAAATGACCGCAATAAACATCCATTACTGATTACATTTCGATTTTCATTACTACCATCGCCCAGAATCTCTCTTCTTATCTCTTCCATTTCTATGTTGATAGACTGCCAGAACCAGAACCAGAAACTTCTTCTTCTTCTTCTATTGGACAGACTGAGCTTCCCCAATGGCAATGGCCACTTGTAGTCCCACTGCGCGCTCGTCCCTTACGATGGCGCACACTTCTTCAGTACACCCTCAAGACATTCCCTCCCTTCTCTCCTTCAGGCCCATGGCTGCCTCTTCAACCGCCACCATCTTCTCTTTATGCCACCCCTTAACTGTGCAGCGCAGGGGAGGGAGGTCCATCAATTGGGTCGACCTTAATTTTAGGAGAGAATCTAGGGATCATTTGGTTGTGGCTGCTTTGGCAGCGGAAATTGAGGTGGCTGAGGTTGTGGAAGAGAATGGAGAGGAGGGAGTTGCTGGATTAGCTACTTCGGTTGTGCCCAAGCTGAAGAGAGGGAAGGCTGCATTGCCTCTTAAAAGGGACAGAGTAAGCTTAAGCTCTTGTATTTGGCTGTTTTCAATCCTGTTGACTGGCTTGTTGATGTGGGTTTAGGGATTGATTGGTGGGTTTTGCTTCATTTTAGGTTTTCTTTCTGTTTCATTGTTTGTCTTCTCTTCCACGAGCTAGCCTGGTTTTCTGGGGTTCTTCATTTATTTTTTTTCTCCTTTTGTTGTTTTTATTGTTGTCTGAGCTCATAATTTTTGAGTTGAGAACAGAAATGTGTCTTCTAAAGGGTCATGTATGAAGTCTCAAGAGATCAAATAGTTTCAAAATGAAATGAATCCATTAGATGGAACCATACTTCCTATTTGGGAAATACAGATTCCATAGGTGGACTGTTCCCTCTAAAAGTTTTGCACAGGCGTCCCTAGTTTTTTTGTTCTTACTGTTAGGCGTGTTCTTTTAAAATATGTATTTTCTGTCTCCACTTATTGTTGCTGCATCAGTTCTGACATGAAACTGTGTTCTGGAAATATGCAGACCAGGTCTAAGAGGTTCCTGGAAATTCAAAAATTGAGGGAAAGCAAAAAAGAGTATGACTTGAAAACTGCAATATCTTTACTGAAGCAAATGTCTAGCACAAAATTTGTGGAAACCGCTGAAGCCCACTTCCGATTAAACATCGATCCCAAATATAATGATCAACAGCTGAGAGCAACAGTAAGTCTTTTTGATAATTGGATGATAATTGAAACATATAGTTAAATGTCCAACCAACTACTTGATTATAATTTCTACTATGTCTATGTTCTTCATCACCAATGCTCGCTTTTATTATAGGTAAATCTGCCCAAGGGAACTGGGCAGACGGTCAAGGTAGCTGTTCTTACTCAAGGTAGTTACAAAATTTGACTTATATGATCTTTTCATTGGTTAGGGTAACGTATAACTTTCATTGGTAGATGTAACTTTAGTTTTCAATTAGTTTGGCTTCATTTATTCACTTGTGCAGAACCAGTGTTTCCTGATTGAAAAGGATATCAACATTTTATGCAACTAGTAACCTAAGAGGTGCCCTAGTGTTGTGGGTTTGTGACTTTTGAAGATACCATCCAACTCTTGGGTTCAAGCCCCTAGGTCAAAAACTTAACAACTTAAAATTGTTCTTGTCTCCTAGAGTTGGCTTTGAGGTGTGCGAAACTCCCGGGGTTAGTGAATGCAGGGCCATGAGCATAATGCAAGAAGTGAGATATCCAGTACTCCAGTTATTAGTTAAAAGAACAAAAAAAAAATGTTATGCAACTAGTTATATGAGCTTTAACGGTATATTGTCTTCAGTCTTTGTGAAATTATGTGGTGAACCCTCGATTTAAAAGATGGAGGTTGCTTGCTTGATTGAAAACAGATATTTTAATGAGATTGCTTTAACTATCTGGAGGGATTATTTATACGAACTTCTTCCTATTGAGTGAATCTTCACTTCTTAACTTGTGGGTGCATATGTATCATGACATTTGGAGGCCATAGATAAAGAAAACTATTACCACCTCAAAGGTTGATGGTTCAATTTTCCACCCCCACAATTATTGAAATAAAACAGGACCTGGGTGTGCATACGATACGTGGCATTTGGAGGATGAAAATATTTGTTAGGTCCCAGTTTAAATCTTTGTACAGCTTTGCAGTTGTTGGCTAATGCTGATAAGTCGGTTTTCTATTGATTTGGGTCATATGTAATTGGAGAGATGTATTCTTGGATTGGAGCTAAGCTTTTTTAACTCCTCTTTTTTAATCTTTGTTCTTTATATTTCTTTTTAATGTGGATTCCCGATTTGCCTCCACCCCATGAGTCAACTACGGATTCGAGATTCAGCTTGTTTTGGCTATTTACCGAGTTGCTTTTTCAACTATGCTATTTGTGTCTGTATTATATCTATTGACACGATGCTTCTCTCTTTCCCTTTTCTTTTTCTTCCTCTCAATTGATCTCATTGCTTTCTGAATTATAAAGGTGAAAAATTCGACGAAGCGAAAAATGCAGGAGCAGATTTGGTTGGTGGTGAGGATTTGATTGAACAGATCAAAGGAGGTTTCATGGAATTTGACAAGTTAATTGCTTCACCAGATATGATGCCAAAGGTGTGTCTCTTGCATCTTTTTCCTATCATACACTATGGTGGCTTTCCAAAAATATAAATATTGTAAGCATTCTTTATCAGTTGGAATGAAGCATATTCTCCATTTAATTGGAAATTATTACTAAGCACATTTCTAAGTTTCTCATATGCAACTAAATTTTTTTCCTCCAATGCTTGTATGGAAAATATTCTTGGCTGCCTCTTATTCCATCTACGACCTGCATTAAGCTAAAATACGTCGTTGTGTCCGTGTCACAGAATAAAAGAGACTGGATAGAATAAAGCCAAATGAAATTTAACTGATATCTTTGTGAATAGTTTCGGTGGTCATTTTCGGAATTGATGCCAATCTTGAGATATATTTGTTAGTTGTGGCAACTATGTAAATGAACCGTTAATTTCATATTCATGTCCTTTCTGTTCGCACCAGGTTGCTAGTCTAGGGAAGCTTCTAGGACCTCGAGGACTGATGCCGAATCCAAAAGCTGGCACCGTCACAACAAATATACCTCAGGTATATATTTGATCCATCTACATTGTATAAAATTGTACATACATACATACACAAGGAAAAAACCAGAAAGAGGGGAAGGTTTTACTTGAGATATTGAATGATATAGCTTTATCCTGTTACAGGCTATAGCAGAATTCAAGCAGGGAAAAGTCGAATATAGAGCGGATAAAACTGGGATTGTTCACTTGCCTTTTGGGAAGGCAGACTTTTCTGAAGACGACCTCCTTGTGAATTTGCTTGCTGCAGTAGTATGTTCTTTCCTGATCTTAGATTTTCAAGACCTTAATTGGTTTCTAAATTTTACGAGTCGTCACCATATTGATTCGTTCGCATTAATCTAACAGAAATCAGTAGAAGTGAACAAGCCAACGGGTGCTAAAGGAGTATACTGGAAGAGCGCACATATATGCTCGTCGATGGGGCCTTCGATTCGATTGAACATAAGGGAAATGCTTGATTACAAGATCCCATCATCAAATGCTTGAAGAATTTTACTCTACACCTGTAAATGTCTTCTTCAATCTGTTCAATCTCAGCCCTCTTGGATGCGTCTTTCGATCGTTTTCAGCAGCCGAACGGTTGGTTAGAACGGTTAGAAAGTTATTATAGTGTCGGAAGAAAGAAGAGAGCTTGGTGGTTATCCAGGGTTGAAGAGTTGTTGAAACTTGGAAACTGCATATTCATTTGTTTCTGAAGTGATTTAAAGTAGCTCAGTTTTGTTATTGTTATTGGTATCAATCATTTTCACCTCATCTGATTATTGTTTATTTCTCTCTCTCTCTCTCTCTCTCTTTTTTTCTTTTTTTTTTCCCGACAAAAAGTAACGGAGGGAGAAAAACTTTACATTAATTGGATAAATTTACAGAATTATTGCCGACTTCATTTTAAAATTAGTTTTGCCTATATGATATTTTTGAAGAGGCAATGAAAGAGATGTTCTGTATTGACCGAAATTTGAAGATTAAATTTGTAGGGGTAGTATTGGAAAACTATCCTTATTTTTCGTTTCACATTTTTAAGAAACATTTCCAAAATTTCTGGTTTTTCATTCAGTTTTTTGTTTTCAAAACATAAGCATTATTTTATCATTCTTATATGAGATAAAAAAATTATTAAACATATAATTAGTTTAAGTTGCTTTCTCAAGTTTGTTAGTAAAGAGAAAATAAAGAGAAGATAAATCTCCTCAAGTCTGGAAAGTTGCAAACATCGTCTAGATGAGTTTGGCAAAAAATGACTGCTTTCAACAACACATTTTTCCTAAATACAAAATTAATCTACCAGAAGGTGCTACCATGAGTAACATTTAAGAAGAAGCAGATGGGATTTTAGCTTCCTAAGAACACCATAGACAGCAATAGTTATCTCAAGAACCCTGCTAATCGTTGTAGCATCCTTCATTTTGCTCAATATGATCGAAAGCTTTACAAAAGAAACCTACACAAAACGAAAGCACAAATTACACAATCGTTTATGGGACTAGGCAGCCATTTAATGTGAGAAAGAACTTGGTTCACTTCCGAGAGAAGCCTCCTGTAATCAAACTTCACCTTCCCCGGCATGGCAATTCGCTAATCGTCAATCAACATCGGCTTTCTCCTACATAGTTCATCAATGTTCCCCAGCTATCTCCATTGCTCCAAGCTGTTGTACAAAAAATTTTACGTGGGTTGGTGCGAATCGATATTCCTCGAGAAACAAAGCAAAAGAAAATGAAGAAAACCTCTAGAGGGCTGCTCGATCCACGGTCCATTCATTATATTCAGTATGCTACAGGCCTCACTATATTCCAACTCTGGAAGTAACTTTGGAGTAAGTAGGAAACACCTGAAAAACATTATTACAAAGCTATAATGTTTGGTTCACGGGATATATTTTGTACAAATACAGATTCAACTTGTTCCACAGCAAACTCATGTATGAAGCAGTGTATAGAAGAGTTATTTGTGGTCATGATCTCGTTTTTGTTTCAATTTTAATATTTTGCTGTCTCTATTTTTTTTTCTCTACAAATTTCTCAAATTGTGTAAATCTTGGAATAGAAAAACATACTTTCTATTTCCAATTTTATTAAAAACTAATGAACTTTTTAAATTAATATTTACAAACTGAAAATTATAAAATAAAACTAAGGATAAATAAATGATAAATTAGGCTTTTGGTATCTGAAGATTAAATTCAAAATTTATTTGGTTTGTACCTCTAAGAAAATGACAGTCTATGTCTAACTTAAATCCCTGAATTGCAGAAAAAGATTCTAAGTGGTTCTGGGAATAAAATGATGTCAAGGATCTTAACAAAAAGTTGACATAATAGCTGATTAGACATGTTAGGCGTTCAGGTGGAAATGCTTATGTAGTTATGCGACTTTTTCTTCAGCTAATAAATGATTATTTTACTTACTAAATTTATTATTAATTTCTTATCACTCTCACGACCCTAAATGTAGATATATGCGTTGCAAATCAGGTCATTGGTTGAGAGAGATAATAAATTGATTACAAAAACCTAATAAGCAAAAACGTAGTGAGTACGAGAGGGACCAAGAAAGAGGCTTTTAAGCATTTTTTTTTTATTTTTCTTTTCAATTCAAAAATATATCTTTTTATATATAGTCAAAAATCAAAAGAACTTTTAGCATATGGGAAAAACTATCCAGACATTATGAGAATAGTTATACTAGGGCCAGAACTAACTGTCAGCACAGCCTGCTCAACCAGAGTCTAAATCATGATGTCAAGTTAAAGTATTTAGTGCTCACTGTGGTGTATTTGTTTGGCTGGCAGCTCTCACCAATTGCTGGAACATCTTCCGTTCATTTATGGGATCCATTCCTGTCGAAAGTCAATAGCAAAATCGAGTTACATCACTTGTTTGTGCCAGTAGACGATAATTCACATGGCTACTTACCTTGGTTTATCTCGTCAACTACTCTAAACGGGCAGTTGGTAAGGTCTTGAAGGGAAACAAGATAGAGAATTGTTGACACTGAGCGTTCCTAGCAAATTAAAGATCAAAAGCATTATAAAACAGCTACCTAGTTCCAATCAAGAAAAGAAGACTGCAATGAGCTGTAATACCCCTCCAGATTGATGATGTGCACTGAGAACCTGAAGTTGACCTGCTTGTCTGTTAATAGCATTTCAAGATATAAGAAATGTAATAAATAAATGTAACAATTGCAGTGTTTTCAAGACGCAAGGCGCACCTCAAGGCGACGAGCCTCGTTATCGTCTCAAGGCGAGAGTGAAATGAGGCGCACTTAATAAAATAATAAATAAATATTATATATAACAATTTTATGTATTAAAAATACTCTGGATTAAGTAAAATAAAATTTTTTAATTTAATAAGATATTAATAAAATTAGTGGTTAAATAGAATACTAAAATTAAATAAAACTTAAATCATAAATTAACTTAAATAAAAGAATTCCTAGCCATACAATAGCATTACCATAAATATGTAAAGACTGAACAGAGTTGGGCACAGTCACAACAATAAACTGAATAGTCAACTGAAAGGTAAATGCACAAAATACTCGATTTTAGTATACAATTCCTAGCCATACAGCCACCATAGCTAAGACACTCAGTATAATGCCATTTAATCAAACCAAACCCAAGCAGAAGACTGAATAAAATATCCCGTTTTACTTGGGGTTTCCCTGTGGACTTGCCAAAAAGTATGCAAATTTTCCTTTATTTTTCTACTCTTCAGGATTGGATGTAATTTTTCTATTAGTATATAGTTCTCGCCGCCTTTGATAGAATATGTCAAAGTATAAGATACTTCTTTTAGAAACTGGATAGATATTAAATGACATCCAATAATTTGGAAGTTCTTAACAGATCTATTGAAATACTTGTCAATAATAAAAGAACGAATTTCCAGGTAGTCAGACTGAGTCATGTCTAAACCTAGAAATGAAGTGAAAAATAAAATGGGTTAGACCACCAGTACTTGAATATCATTTGATAACGATAAAAAGTGAAATATCTTGGCTAGTACTCCCCACGTAACAATGATTTGAAAATACATCTTAATCAACCCATGCCAATGAGATGAGTCAGATAACTTAGTCTCTGCAATTCAGATACATTTAATTAGAAATCGTATTCAAGCGTGAAAAATAAAATCTTATTAGCAGCCCTAGTACATGGTAGCTTAGCTGCAGTAAATATATTTAGATCTTATTGCGGGTGTCGAAAGCTAAGCTCACCTGAACTTTACTTTAATAAGTATCCCAAATTGATCGAAGTCCATATCATGCTCATCTAAGAGGAAAAAAACCATCGCAAGGAAATTAAGGATAAAGAAAAAGTTCCCAGGACGTAAATTTTCAGGAGATCACTAAATTTCAGTACCCAATAACACTTCTCCAGCAACAGCCATCTCTTGAAAGTTGCGGCTAAAAGTCTCATTTATCTGAGAAACAAGTCTTCTTAATGTTGGGAGCCAATTTCCCTGCAATTAGTAATTGATTATTACCAAGATATCTTTCTAGTAATTTAGAAGCATCAGCAAATACGTACATCACAAGATGGCTTGCTAAACAAGACCTGCT
>NW_019104489.1:1960327-2018548 GCF_001995035.1 Momordica charantia
ATAGACACGTTCACTTAAACTAGTACAGTCCAAACATGCAGAACAGTAAACTTCGCTATTGCACAAAATGGAGTGATCCATACCTTCAGCTCATCAACTTTATCCATACACTTCCTTAGTTCATGTTTATCAGCTTCTAGTTTTCGTGCAATGGTATCTATCTGCAATGTAACAGCATAAACATACCAAGCATGCATAAGCAACCAACCAATTTGATAATAAGATGACGGAACCTTACCTGACGCTGACGATGTTCATATTCCTCAAGCACATTGTGGTTTAAGAACAGAATGGAATTAGCTTGAGAAATATTATCTTGAATAGCAGCCTCTAGTTCCTCAATTGTAGTAGGCATCTATGCAAAAAATGAAAGACGTCATTCCCAACATAATTTTTTTTTTGTAGTACGAATAACGAATCAAGTAAGGGTAGCCTCATTCCAACAATCTTGCACTGACAATTTTTGAGTTCGCAATTGAGAAAATGGAAGAAAAAGAAAGTTTAAGGGGCTGAGGCCAATCCAAAGATCATTAATGTTTACGAAAGAAAACATGCAAAGGGTGGGAATGGGATCAATAAGAATATGAGGAGCAAATGTATTCATTGAAGCCTTAATCACAAAGAATAGGAAGGGACAAAAGGGTAGTAGCATAAATAGTAGTTGAAGCAGGGTAGGAGGTTATGCTTTTGCTTAAAAATAGAAGTAACTCAGAATTAGGAGAGAGAGGAACTCTCAAATTTCCCTAGACTGCAACTTGCACTCTCTAATTCCAAGAGAGTTCTATCAAGATCCTCCAAAATTCAGATGCTATTCCATCTCCCAACTTGTAAAGAATGTATTTTATATAAAAGGAAATTGGTCTTCGCAGTTTCTCTCCAAGGACTGTTTTGCCCTTCCAGAGGGCTTAGCTTAGAGAATCAACCTTGATCCTCCATACCTGCTTTTAACTGTGATCCTCCAAAGACCGCTTTATTCTTGATTAGATCTGTAAATCCATATAGTGAGGCTAGCGTGCCTGTTTTGTTTTTGTTTTTTGTTTTTCTTTTCCTGAGATTTCCAACCACCAAGCCTCCCAAATAGAAAGGAAGAGTGGCATTTGAAACATTTACAAGGTGGTTCCCTCCTTCAAGACTTGCCCCTTCCCACAAAAAGTCCGAAGAATTTCTTCAAAATTTAGCCAACTTTAACCAAAATACGAAAAATTGAAAGATAATATGGGGAACACTAATTCCTCCACCTCCTCCAAGTTTCAACAACAAAATACGGGGAGCATAAAGCAAGATAAGTCTTCTGCCTTTGGGAATATGGAAGCCTATCTACTCAGCTAATTTACCTCTCACTCTATCAATAATATTATTATTTTTATATGAAACTTTCAGAACCTTTCATTAAAACAAAAAACCGAAAGATACAACCAAAGGGCTGGGGTAGAGGTAAACCCACCCAAAGAAGCTAAACCAACTCTTTCCAATTGTTCATGAACAAGGAAAGGTTGTGATTACAAAAGAATTCCCTATAATTAATACACTATCAATAATTTTTTTTTGAACAAGAAACAAACTTTTCCGGAAGAAAAAAAGTTCAAGGATACAAGCTCCCAAGGGAAGCGAAAAAGGAAAAAGAAAAAACAAACAGCACATAGAAAACAAAAACCCATAAAAATATGAGAACTGAAGTGTGCATTGCATGATTTGCTCTAAAATACCTCTCTCTTTTTAAAAGTAGTATTCTTGATCAATTTGTTCCTTTTCATTAATAATGAGAAAGTTCGTATGTTGTTAAAAAAAACCAGGTATAAAACCATGTGTTTATAGAATTAGCAAAAGCTCAAAGTTATCTACTAAGAGCATAAATTTGCCTGCAATATATCATGCCTCATTAGTCATCACTCAAAATCACTGCAAGCCAAAAAAATTAAGTTTCAATTAGAACACAGGAAAACCTCAAGAAATTCCTTCTCAAGGTCAGGTGTGATCACGGCAATAGATTCTGCATTCTTCTTGGCAACTGAAAGTTGCTGTCGATAGTCCTCGACTTCCTTCTTGCCTGGAAAAAGGATCAAAGTAATTAATGAAAATTAGGATCAGCAAAATGAAGAGAAAACAAAAAGAGGAGCAAAGTTATGAGCTAAATATTTCATGCATTTGAAAAGAACCAAAAGAAAAGGCAAAGCAACTTCAATGAAAGATCAAAGATGAAATCGTTTGAAATATTGAGTCTATTTTATGCATTGGCAACAAGTAATTTGTAAGACGCATAGTATGATAACCAGAATATATGCAATAGAAACATCCAAAAATTATTTCTACAAATCATTTAGAAATTATATCAGGCTGACAGAAAGAAACATAAATTTGGGCACAACTCACAGTACTCAAACTGCACTGACGCTTGCAGAGCAACCTTTTCATGCTGCTTCAGATTTACCTCCAATTCTCTGATCTAAGATATAATCATAAGAAACTAGTAAATATCCAGAAAAAGAACAAAATAAAACTGGAAATGAAGCACTTTGGAGTGTCAATGGAATCCCATTTAAAAACAAGCAGAGAACTGAAGACAAAGGTTCATTTGAAATCCTAAGTAGCATGCATTGTTGTAATTAAATATAATTTCAATAACTTTAGCCTCCAAATTACCTTTGCATCAATTTCAATGGAGGACATATGATTCTTAGTTAAGCTCTGTCTATAAGAAACGGCCTCAACAAGCAAATGCTGTCAATGAAAAAAATCAAGTTTAAATATATATAACTGCCTTCATGAACAAAATTGATTCTTTGAAAAATTGGGTGCTAACTCCAAACAATGATGAGAAAGATATAAATACAAAGATAAAAAAGATTCAAAATGCAATATCTCACCTTAATTTCAATTGCACGATGGAACCTTTGAATGTTAAAATTTGCAGCTTGATCCACAAGCTTGGCCAAAACAGTATCCAGGTCATCTTCCCGCTCCATAGATTCTAGCTTCTTTTTCCTTTGATCTAAATTACCGAAAGAATATATTCATTCACAAAATGAACGGTCAAAATTGCATAAACCTATTAACTACTTGGTACTTACCAATGCGATTTTCCATTTCACGGCGTTTTCTCTTCTCATGTTGCACAATACTTATAATGTCATCCTGCAAATGTTTTAGAGTTAATTTTGTATATTTCACGAGATAATACGTCTAAACCCAAATCACAAATGATTAAAGACTCGAGGAGCACACACACAACGAAGGTCATAATATAACCCAGTTTCAACAACAAATTGAAATTGATCATTTTGATTATTTCAGGTGTACCCGATGTTTGCGAAGTTTAGCTTCTTCATCCTCCATCAATCTTAGTTCATTCTGACACGATTTACAGTTTTCTTCTAAGGCAGAAACAGATTCTTCTAGCTCATTTTTCCTGGACCGAAGCCCATCAATTTCTCCCGCATCCAAGTCTAAAAAGTAAATAATAGGTTAATAAAAGTCATGTAATTCACAGGTTTCAAAGATTCTAAGAAGATCGCAAGAAAAGTTCTCTATATTCATACTGCACAAAAGAAGTCGTGAGCGATCAATTGGTTCCACACTTCCAGACATGTGACCACCATATCTAGAGCGAGACCATCGATAATGATTATCTGGAGTCCAAAAATCTAAAATTCCCAATTTTGAGACCTCATCGGCCTTCTGATCAGTTATCTTCGAACCAATATACTGGAAAGAGGGAAAAAAAATCATTTTTTAAAATATGTGAAAGGAAAAATGTTTCTGATACAAGTTATTCCACAGATTTCATAAAGTTGGGTCTCAGATTTAATAATAAAATTAACGTCATATTATATGGAATTTTGAAAGCATACTGAATGATCCAAACCAAACTGCATGGTTAAAACCTCCTTGACAGCTGCAGGAGCATCAAAAATTTGGTCTAGCCGGGAATACATGCCAAATGCACGAACCTGTTCATTCAATATACTTCATCATTAGAGACTAATACAAACGTAAATTCCAATTATCACCTCATTGACACACCTCCTCAGAAATCTCAAAATGCTGATTTGTGCGCCTTTCACCTCCCACATAGTTTAAGATAGGAACGCCAAATGAGCCCAAGTTTTTTACCATAACATCACGATCATCAGAATCTTGAGTTATGAAGGACTGTAATCAAGTAATTGTCACGATAATAAGGAAAATCAGAAGATCATATAGGAACAATTAATAGCTTGTGTCATAAATCCTAATAATAATAATTGAGTACCTTCCAGACATAGGACGGAATATGGCCTTCTAGGTAGTCAGCATGAATCCGATTTGACACATTAACCTAAGATAGCATACAGAACAAAGATGAAGGGGAGGAAAAGGCATCAAGCAGTAAGTAATAATAAAAAAGAAAAAACTTCTAGGTAATAACGTATGAACCTCAAGCAACACTGGACCATACACCTCCTTCTTGAACTCATGGCGGTGTTCTTGAAGCCAGTGATAGGCTTCAAAAATCTTCTCCGTTCCAGAATTTCTTAATGCCTGTAGTAGTTTTGTATTAGTATTCTCCATATCCTTTAACCTGAAAGAGGTACTTGACTGTAAGACGATAAATAACCAAAGAGAGGTAAATGAACAACTGATCAAATATTCTGATATGTACCTATCCAAGCATTGCCTCAAAGTAATTCTTTTTTGGGATATATTTCTTTCAATCTCTGACTTCACAAGCCTCTTCTGATTTGCACAAACTTCCAGCTCCAAAATTTGAGCACGCAACCGTTCCTGGTGATATATGATAGAATGGAGAACGCCATGGACTTTATAACTACCATATACAAACAGATACAAGGCACAAAAGTCATCAAGAATTCTTTACCACAGTTTTTGATCCAATACCATACAGAGAAGTAAAGCACCAAGAACCTCTTTGGTTACCTTATGATAAGTAACAAAAAATCAAACCTTGAAATAGGTCCTGGTTCCTACAATGTCTTTCTTGACAAGACAAACTTTAGAAAAATTTTCTAAAATGAACATAATAACAGAAAAAAGCCCTCCAAAGCACAAGATAACATAGAAACGGCCTTGAATTACAAAATAAGGCTCTTTACCAGATACGATCATAGAATATAGCCCCTCAATTTCTGTATTTTCTAAAAACTTTTCATTTATCAATGAAAAGTTTGTATCTTGTATAAAAAAAATATAGCCCCTCGATACTAAAACAGGTTAAAGAAAAGCTTTCAAAATAGAGAGAATCAGATATAAAAATTTAACTTACAATCTCATCTTTGGGGTGTTCGTAAGGAGGCAGATTCTGAAGTTCCAATTCAGCAGCCTCAAGTTCCTCTTTCGCTCGTAAGATTCTCTGTTGACGAGATTCTTCTTGTTTCCTTAAGTCTTCCATCTCTTTCAATTTTCCTTGCACTTGTACCCCCTACTATCAATGGAAATGTGTTGGAATAACCCAAGACCATAGGAGAGATTAAAAAAATACAAAAACTTTAACTTACCAAACGGTTTTCAGTTTCCTGAAGTTCCATCCTTTTCTTGTGATTATCATTAATGAGAGTGCTGTACTTTTTAATTTTAGCATCCAACTTTGCCTTCTCCAATTTTTGTTTCCTGAAATAGCCAATTGAAAAGTAAGCCAAACCACTAGCATAGGAGAATAAAGGAGATAACAAGGCAAGGTTTCTAAATATCACTTCTACCACCCCTAAACTTAAGATTCTTTTGTCAAAGCAAGTCTGGGAAGGTAAGGTTCTCAAGAAAGTAAAATTTTTCCTATGTCTCTTGCGCACAGAAGTATTTTTATTTATTTATTTTTTTTATAACCGGGAGTCAGAGCCTTGCACACAGAAGTATTAATACTCATTAAAGGCTCCCAAAGGAGTTTCTCAAATTGGACTATGTCTCCCTCTGGTTGCTTCCTCTGCCTTCAAAAATAATAAGTCCCAAGTTTTCAGCAGGATGTTATTTTATTTTGAGCTTTTTTAGGTTCTCTTGTTGCATCTCTATCCGTATCAAGGATTGGTTGGTTGAAGCTCTTTCTGGTTGGTGGTTTAAAGATAAGGCCAGAATTCTTTGGTAGTGTGTAGAGCTTCATATATACCAAAGAAAGTCAAGGTATTTTTGTGGTCCCTTGCATTATGCAAGATTGGAGAGCTATTCTCTTTTAGTTTGGTTTTTTGGGAAGGGGTCTTCTCGACCCCTGTCCTTTAGGCTGTTTTGTTTGCCCCTTGTGATCAATGAAAGTGTTTCTTATCCCAAAAAAATATATACCAAAGATTTCAAGCAAAGACCATAAGAGGCAGGAAGAAAGAGAAAGTATCCCATTTACAATAATATAAGTAAGAGAAATATTAGCAATATTATTAGGATATTAGGAGGGCATAATTGTCATTGGCAAGGAGTTCATAAGTGAAATGTAAGTTCATACTTGTCACTAGTGAAAGTAAGTTTCAATATGTGGTTCCTATCCTTTCTTGTTAAAATATATATATGTGTGTGGTTTCTCTCGTGTCAACACAATTCCATAAAACCATCCTCATAATCCTCTCTAAAGCCAAAGCCAAGTTTCAAGGGATCTTGAAAAGAGACAGGTAAATCACATGTACATGTGCCTATACCCATTTCAACATAAAAGAAGCAATCTAATTCACAACAATAAATTTTATTTCATTAAAACAACTTAAGCCCATGGTAAGTACAACCAGAAAAGTATGCAATAATCTGACAAGAAATGCATCCCCATTAGATTAGCAAAACCAAAAGATGTGCAAAAGCTAAAGTTCCAAGGACTAAAAAAAATTTAAAAAGAAACATTTTAATTATAGATTAGTGATCAGATCCTTAAAAAGATTACGCCAAACTCTTGATATTATAAGAAAAAGGATTATCATAAAAAGCTAAACCAAGTCAACATACTCAATTGGCTCCTTTAAATCATTCAAAGTCTTGGCAGCTTCATCCAACTTCTTTTTGGCATCCTTCTCCTTTTCCTTAACTTCCATATATTCAGCCTTTTTCATGTCATACTTCAGCCATGGCAGTTTCTTTTTCATGGACTCAACCTACAAATGACAGCACACAGGTAGCTATGGTCATCAGTCACGAAAGCACGCATATAACATGTAAAAGTTCATGGAAAAAAGAGCTAAGTTTCACATCTTTTTTGAGGATTTGGTTTGCTGATTTGTTATCAGGTTTTGGTTAGGCTAGAGTTTTCTCTGGTTTTGGTTAGTTTGTTGGTGTTTTGGCTGGTTTTATGGTTTGTTTTTTCTTTTTTCTTTTGGGGGCCGTTGTTTTGGCATTTTTTCTTTGGATGGTAGTTGGTTTTTGCTTATCTCCTTTTGGAGATAGTATTTTGAACACTTTGAATCATTTCATCTATCAATGAAAAGTTGTTTCTTGTTAAAAGAAATATATATACATATATATATTAAAAAAAGAACTAAACCTTTTTTAAAAGTTCATCTCTTTGACGAACACGCTCAACATCTTTCTCCTGCTCAACATTTAATGCCTTTAGCTGATCTAGGGTGTCTCCATTTTTCTCAACAGCCTAAAACCGAAAAAACAGAAAGTTGCATAAAGATACATGAGCATTTAATGCCTTGAGCTGATCCAAGGTGTCTTCAGTTTTCTCATCAGCCTAAAACCAAAAGGACAGCAAGTTGCAAAAAGATACATGAAGGTTCTTCTATTCTCCTTCCTTTTCCTTTTAATTATAAGAAGGCAGACAAAAAGGAAAAGGAACCAACAGGAAACAAGTCTCAAAAAGTGTATATAAGCTATTCTAAACTTACTCGTTCCATATTTTTTATGTCACGGCTTTTCTCAACAAGTGCACGATGTAGCATTGGAAGTTGAGGATCACCAACTGCCTTTTCAGTCTCTTCTAAAAGTTGCACAGGAGTTAATTTGGCGAACTCACAAACCCTATCCTGTGGTAAAAACTAAACCCCTCTCCCACAAGAGAAACAGTTAAATAAATCAGAAGAAACCAATTTAATTCACAGGAATATACATACATATGTTCATATATGTGTGTGTGTATATATATCATATAAAAGTTTGCTAAATTTTACTCACTTGAGTCAAATTATTAACTTGAATGTTAAACCTTTGGATGATTCCAGCTACATCTTTTTTTGGCACAACTTTTCCTGAAGATGGTCAACTACAAGTAAGAACAACTTTTTCTTGATAAGACAAGTAAGAACAACTTGACTATTCCCCTCTTCAAGAAAGGAATATAAATTAAAATTTTCAAAGGTATATAGCTTCTTCCTTAGACAAATATCTCATGAAAGAGTGGATTAGTGTAAAGGCAAGACTTTACATGACGGGAATCTAAATTTCTAGAAAATCCCACCAAGAAATATTCTCGAGGAAAAGGCATTAAGCGCTAAACGATAAGTGGTGGGATGGCCATATCATATGAAACACCGGGCAGAAAATGTAAGGGATTTTCAATGTAAGGAAAAGACTTTTAATGCATGCTCCTTTGTTTAAAGATATCTTTATATGGGAAATAAATAAATGAAAACAACCACAAAATCATGTCACGTTGACAGACAAAAAAACATGGTATTTCCTGCTGCAGCTGAAGACCACCTAAGGTTACCATTTAAAGATATTTCTTGACTTGCAGTTATCTGGTTCATAATCTCAAATGATTAATGAACTAATATCAGTTAAAAGGGTTGAAGAAACAAAGATATGGACCATGTACAAGATACCTTACCATTGAACAACCACTCAGATTTGTTATGTGTGTCCATTCTACGCATAATCGTAATATTCTCCTCTTTAGTACTCCCTCTCAAGGTTATTCTAACATAACCAGACTCCTCCCCACGCTTCACATATGCTCCAATACTGGTCGCTCTTCCAAGTAGCTGCGAAAGAAATATTCCAACCAATCTATTCTAGAAAACAATCTAGAAAAAAAAAAAAGATTGCCTCAGTGAAAGTATCAAGTATATTTATGGACATTTAACCAACCTGAGGTTCACCACCAAGACCAAGTGCAATAGCACATACAATAGAGCTTTTACCAGATCCATTGGGCCCAATTACAAGGTTCAGACGTGATCCAGGTTTACATTTCAAGTGGTTAAAGGTCATAAAGTTGTGAAGCTCAATCTCAATTATACTTCCAGGCATATAATCATCTTCCCCCCTAAAGAAACAGGGCAAAATATTTAGTATGATGTAAAACAAAAGTAACATATAAATTGCATATACATTTATTTAAACTCCAAATCTACATAAGAAAAATGAACATAAATACCATTGCAGCATTAACTTGGTGAAATTTCTGTTTCACAAATATTACGTTGTAGGGTCAGGCGGTTAAGTTGGCCTGGACACTCACGAATATCACAAGAAAAAAAAAACCACCTATAAGTATGCCTATACATTTAAGAGTGTATAGAATAGAGTACCTAATATAAGTTTTCTCTCTGATCCTAATTTTTTTCTAAATTTTTAAGCAAGTTGGTCTTTAATCAAAAGAAGCCTCAGTGTTGGGCCTGTTGGCAACTTCAAAAAAGGAACTTGAATCTTCAGGTTCCTCTTTTTCTAAAACCTCACACATTTGTGAGATATTCCTGTTTGGCAGCTTGAATCTTGGGTATGTTCTCCACATCATCCCGGTTAAAAGAAATTTCCTCAGAAACACATGTTAACCAAGACTTTTCCTGCGAGGTCATTTGGAGGGATCATTACCCAAAAAATATTAAATTCTTCGGTTCTTCCTATGGGAGGTTAGCCAAAAATCCATAAACACTTCAAAAAAGCTTAAAAGAAGACTACCCCATATGCATGGTTGTCAAAAACGTACGATACGTGTACGATTCAGAACGAAACGAAGGGTAAACGATTCAAATCGTATTTTGAACCTCAAATCCTGCGTATCGTACGTTTCAAATATCAAAACCGTAAAAAACGGAACGAATCGAATCGAATCGATTCAAGAAGGGGGGGGGGGGGTTTACTCACCTGGTCGTGCATTCCATGGCGTGAGAAGCAGTAGAAAAGGACGGAAGAAGAAGAAGGAAGAAGAAGAAGCGGCGGAAGAAGAAGAAGAAGAAGAAAGAAGAAGAAGAGGCGAAAGAAGAAGACAGGAAAAAGAAGAAGAAGAAAAGAAGAAGACAGAAAAAAGAAGAAGAAGAAATCGACGGAAAGCGGCGAAGCGAAGAATAATAAATTTATTATTAGAAAAAGATCGAATAAATTAGATTAGCTGTAATTGGGATTATAAAATTTAAAACTTAAAACAAAATTTATTTGTTGGGTTTGGCCCGTTTGGATAAAAGGGGGAGGAGGTGAAAGGTTTTTAATATTTTTAAATTATATATATTATATATAAACATTAAAAAAAACTTACAATACACGATACATTGAATTTCAATTACGATTTACGATTTACGATTCACTTTCACGATTTAACAACCTTAACCATATGTACATCTCTCCACATTGGTGCCCAAACTGCAATAATAGCTCAGATTCTCAACAAGACGTCTTCAGGACATGTAAGCTTGCAAGCACCTTTTGGAATCTCATCCTCTCTGCTTCTGGATGGTGTAGGGTGGTGGTCCTCCCTACAGACCCAAAGTCTCTTCTACAATATTCTTTGGTGGCTCACCCTTTCAAGAGGGAAATTCCAAAATTTTCAGAGATAAGGAGTTTTCATTTAATAGTTTATTTGAAGATATACTTATGCTAGTTGTATCTTGGTCTAAATATCCCCTTAGTATAGCTTTACCAATCTTTTATCCAATTGGAGACTTACTTTGTAACTCCTTTGGATGGGCTTCTTTCTTTTGTAATTTCATATCATCAATGAAATGGTTCTAAAAAAAATAAGGAACTTAGTCCTTCTAAATAGAATTGGAAGTCTAAGTTAGAATCAAATGCATTATGGATTGCTAATCAATGTTGGTCTGAGGAGATTTTAAGGTGGAAAATTGAGTTTAACCTTAATAATCTAAGACCATTGAGTGGGGCAACTTATCAAATCTACTCCAAGATATTGCCCTCAAACGCCATCCTTTCCTTACCCCATAAGATAGAACTTTCAACTGCCAAATAGCATCCCCAATGTTAGGTTGCAATAACTGGTACCTCTGGTTTTCTCAAGGCAAAAAACTAAATTTTAATGAACAGCTTTTAGAAAGAAAAAAATTCTCTCCCCATCCTCCTCATTTCTTATTTATTTTCTATCTTCTTCTCCCTTTCTCTTTCTCTCTGCCACTTCTCCCCTTTCCATTTCTTTCTTCTTCCATTATTTCTCTGTCTCCCTTTCTCTCTTCTCCCACCTCCCTCCTCATCTCCCTGTCTCTCTTTGCTTGCCTTTCCTTCTCTTCGTCTTTTCGTTTTCTTCCTTTTGTCCAAGTGTAGCTTACTTTTTAGCTCTTATCTCCTTCTCACTAGGTTTTTTTCTCTCTCGTTACTTCACTAAAAGCTCACTCTTGCATCAGTTTTGGCCAAAACTGACCAATCATCGGTCTAGTCGGTCAACTGGCGTCGTGCCGAGCTCTGACCGATAAAAGCACTCTGCCTGTTGTGAGCATCGATGAGTCCAAAATCGATGTGCACCCCTGAGTTCTAGAGCTAAAGGCAACAGTTTTCCACGAAAAAAGTTGAAGATTGATTCAGGTAATCTTGAACCTCTACCGAGAATGATTTGGAAGATCCAAAACAAAAATCAAAGTTAAGAATGGGTAGAAAAATACCTCAAGTCAGTATTTGATTGGCTCAATGCCAGGAAAACCCATTCTCGAAGAAGCGTGACCATATAGTTGAATCTCATTACCCTCTTGTGTGGTTATGGGGGCGTGCCTACTTTCCACTTTGTTACTATGGAGCCAGGCGGCAAGCAAGTGAATGTGATCCAGCCGGTGGTATACTTAACAATTAACACATACAAATAGGACAGGAAGTGGTGTTTGCAGCTTTCTAACTAGGAGAGAGCTTTGCAAGCTTCCCCTTGTAAAAAATAAATAAATAAACCAATCAAATTTCAAGAGGCTTCATAAATACTTATTTATGCGTTAAGTTTCCATTGGTCTATATTTCAAGAAAAATTATCCCTTCTTTTTCTTCCCCTTTTCCTCCCCTTTTCCTCTAGAATGCTTTCATGAGTTGATGTGAGGTCTAAAGGAAAAAATTGTCGAGGTTCTTACCATCCCAAATCCACCAGCTCATATGCAGGCTTAGGATGCTCACTTGGTTTTCGAGAGTTCATTGTTGAGTTGATGCTAAATGCCCTCAATCCATCAAGATTCATTCCAAAAGAATCTTTTACTTGTTGAAATCTCATCTTAAAATGAAGATTATGCACGAACGATGAGAACCCCCAAATTTATAAGAGAGAGGTCATAAAGGTTAATAAGTTCACAGAATAAGCTAGTTCCAAACCCGCAGTCCTTCCAGAACTGAAAGTAAGACCTATATCCTTTCATTCATTTAAACCTTTTCTTATCCAAAAAATTCATTTAAACCTTCAAAAGATATGAGGGTCGATGAATCAACTAAACAACACATGTCGTTGCAATAACAATAAGCATAAATGAATTAACTAAGACAGGACGTTTGGTATTTGTTACAGCTAATAGCTCCTCTCATTAGTTTTGGTCAGAGAGTGTAGCTAATTTTAGCTACTTTTCCAAATTGTATAATAGCGTGAATTTATTGTTCGGCCATATGCTGGGCATATGGTTGGTCCTCTTGCTTAGCCTTTTGATATATGTACTGTTAGTTAGTGACTTGTATTTAATGACAAGCTCATTGCTCAAGCTAATCATAACGAGCAACACTGAGCAGATTATTTCTAATTTCTGTTTTCCCTTTCCTTGCCTTTGTTATTTTGTAAAACTATTTCATAAAATATAAACAAAAATGGAAGGATGTAACAAATAATTCAATTAAAAAAACAGGGGTATTCCAGTGAAAAATCCTGCCTACCGAGGGCCACGAAAAGAAAAAACTAAACCAATGTGAAGATGCTGAACTTTCCCTCGTTCATTTTCCGAAACCACGAGAACAAAACGAAACTCGATGGGACTGGGCAAGTAAAACCCTAGCTCTAACCCCATTATCACACTGAAGTACAGAAAAGGTACGAAGATAATGTATAGTGGAATAAGAATAAATATATTTCAACGTGGGCCAAAAATTGAGTGATCGTATGACGGACCTCGTAATTCTAGGGCGCTTCGCACGATGCTCAGATTCCGCCATAGCATAAGCTTGCTCGAGCTTTCGAGATATGAAATTTCAAGTATCCCGTTGAATCCAGGTGACCAGTGAGAACTGAGAGTTAGGGTTTCAGTTCGAGACTGTGAACGGGACAGTCGGAAAAATGGCGTGAAGCAAAAATCGTACCGTTGAGCGCATGTCCCTTCGAGTTCTTTTCTGAACATACTCTTGTGGTTTCTTTTTTTCTTTTTTTTCTCTTTTCCTTTTAATTACCTTGAGATTTTTTTAAATCTACCGCGTACAATGTCCTTTTATATTTAATATGTATTTTTATACAATCTATAATTTGTTTCAGGGTAGGCGTGGTAGATAGAAAAAAATAATTCATATATTTCAAAAAATGTCATCAGCTTTTCAAAATTATTTTGAAAATATAGTAAAATATTAGATTTTTTTAAATCTACCGCGTACAATGTCTTTTTATATTTAATATGTATTTTTATACAATCTATAATTTGTTTCAGGGTAGGCGTGGTAGATAGAAAAAAATAATTCATATATTTCAAAAAATGTTATCAGCTTTTCAAAATTATTTTGAAAATATAGTAAAATATTTGAATTTTTATTTTCGAATTTTTTATTATCCGATTTAAACCTTATGATATTTGATATACATCAAAAGTATATCAGTATTTGATATAAATCTAATGTATATTTATATCTGATATACATCCAAATAATATCTGATATACATTTGATACACATCTGATATATTTCTAATATATATCTGAGGTACTCCTGATATACATTATCATATGTATTCATGATATAATTATCAGATGTATGTATTATATTTTTAATATATATATCTGATGTACCTCTAATTTATGATATATTAAATATATTTGTAACTGATATACTAAATATAAGGTATATCAAATATTTAATTTTTAGTGGTATATCAACTGTTTAAATTCTAGTTTACCATTGCAATTTATTAATTGATATATTAATATTATCAATAATGTTGATTACTATATCACTACTATTTATTCTATATTAATATTAATTAGATATTAAATAAATATAATGGATATCGACTGTTTCAATTTATAAAGTATATCAGATTTCTAATGAATGTTTTTTTTTTGTCGTGCATGATCCACGTAAACCCTTTATACAATAACTTTATATTTCAATTTTTTTTTTTTGCACCATTGTTTTTCATATGAAAAAAATAGTGGATATAATAGTATTATATCAACACACATGTATCATAATTATATTATTAGATATCATAGTTATATTAAAGGTATATCAATGGTAAATTAGAAGCATATTAAGTATATATCAAATATATATCAGTGTTATATTAGTGGTAAATCATATAATTATATATAAGAAGTTATATAAGTAGATATCATAGTTATATCAGTGATATATCATTTATATATCAATGGTAAATTAAAGACATATCAAGTATCTATCATAGATATATAAATGTTCAGCATGACAAATCAATGGTTATCATACGTATATCAGTGATAAACCATATTAGAAGTTTAGTAGATATCATAGTTATATCAGAAGTAAATCAATTATATATCATTATTATATCAGTAGTATATCAGAAGCATATATATTGTAGATAAATTACAAATGTGTGTAAGATATATTGTAGGGTAAAGTTGTAATTTTAAAAATATTATATTTGGAAAAACTAAATGTGGTTGCTATTTTACTTATTTTACTAAATATTTTTGCTATATTTGCAACTGCCCCTTTTTTTAATATCTTTGGTAGAGTTTGAATATTTTGTTAAGTAAATATGAAGAGGTGATGATTCAAACTTACGATCTTTTTTATTAAAAATTGTTGTTTTAACAATTGAGCCCAGTTGATATTATAGATAGAAGATTTGAGCTTTTGTCCTTTAAAATGTTATATTTTAAAGAAAAAAGACAATATGAACAATGAAAAAATTACAGAGCTGGAGTTCAAAATTTTGATTTTAAATTTAAAGAAAAATGACGAAGTAAAATTCAATTGAAAATTTTTATAGTGAAAAAAAAAAGTAAAAAATAGTGAGGGTAGAAGATGAAACGTAAATAATAAAGATAAACAAAGATGCGGAAGAAAAGTAAAAACAAATAATAATAATAAAGGAGGGTAGTTATTGGAAGAAATAAACGAGGGTGAAAAAATAATTTCACGAAATGGTGACTCAAACAAAGGTTAGAATAATAAGTATTGAGAATTGAGAATTTTACACCTGACAAAAATAATGCACCTCTATGGCCTGCATGTGTGTCAGCTTTATATCTGACATTTACTTCAATTTATCCTCTAGGAAATTAATTGCTTGCACATGGGATTAATGGCTCAACTCAAATATTTGGAAAAACCGAAGCTTAATTGTTCACAATTAAATATATGGAGATGGAATAAACACGTTTGCCCAAGGAACAATTATCTGTTTCTTGTGAACATAAAAGGAACTAATAATATAGACAAATATAGAACACCAAACCATTTTAACGTGAACAAATCTCTCCAAATTTGAGGAGTAAAAAATCACGTGACCGTAGTCAAAATCTCCACTATCAACAATATTAAGTATACAAAAGTCCTCTTTAGTCCAAATCAGAGGCACACACAACAAGATAAATATATCATTCAAATTTGACAATATTACAAGAGAGAAAATAGAAAAAGAGAAAAAAAAACCTCACTTCATAGTGGCATTCAAATATCATCTTATACCAGCTCGATGGAAAGGAGACAACTCAAAAGGGTTCAAACAACATTATTTTGGATCATTTTCTTTCCTTCCTTCCTCCACCTGTGTCTGTTATACTTCAGGGCTTACTTAGTAGGTCTTCTTTTCTCCACTATTTAATAGAAAAACATAAATAAGATTAAGATTACCTTTAATTCACTTAGTATTATTTTATACAAATTTATTATCAGTCAATTTCAACACTTATCGATATGAAATATATAATTAAAAATGGTAAAACACAAGAGACTACATTAAATTTTTGTATAACAATATAAACTAAATTAAAAAAAAACACCAAAATATATTAGAGACTAAAACACAGGCAAAGAGACAAAAAAAAGTGGAAGTAAGAAGAGAACATAGGCGTGAGAGTTGTGTGATCACGTTTAAGGGAAGCAAAGAGGTTACCTGAATGATTCAATGAGCAAAATTTTCAGAGAGATGAAGGCTGAGAAATAATTCTTGGGTTGCATCCCTTCTGGCTGAAAAGAAATTGAAATGAGGGTTGAAAGTTGGAAGTTTGCGCAGACAATTAGAATAGAATTTGAAGACATTTAAAAATAAATGAGGTGGGGGAGATGGCTTCAGCTCGTACCTGATGAAGGTTTATTGATTATTCTGTTATCTTCCAAGTGTCAAGGCTGAGGATATACGCTCGGGACATGGGCGATTTTAGGCCAGTCTTCTCCATTTCCTTTCTTGCACCCTTTTATCAATTTTGGGCATCCATGCATCAAAATCTCTTGCAAGGAGTGGAGATGGCGGATCCCTTCCGGCAGCGAATTTAAATTAGAACACCAAGAAACGTCCAAAAGTGTAAGTGAAACGAGGTGGCCAATTCCTTCAGGCAGCGAAGTTATCTCTGTACACTTCCAAATAAACAATGATGAAAGTGATGTAAGTTTGCCAATCCATTCCGGTAGAATCGTTAAATTTGGACATAAGCCTATATTCAAATTTTGAAGAGTTGTCACATGTTATTAGTAAGGTCGAGATATCTCAAATGTTTCAACTTGCCAATAGACTTGGGCAATTCTTTCATGTGTACCTCAAAACCAATATTCGTAATTGCAAATGAATAGAAATGATTATGTGAAGGGTTTTGTTACGACGAATAGGAGGATAATATAATGTTCTCAAATTCTTTGCCTTTGTTAAAAGTTGCGGAAGTTCCAACACTTTATTTGAGCTTGACTCAATGAACACATGTCGAGTTCTTTTTACAATAGTCCCAACATCCAAACTTGCAAGAACACATTCTTTGTCAACTATTGAACTTGCAAGATCATGCATGAAGTCGTGCATCTTGTACTGTTTAATCTCTCCAAATTCATCATTTTTTATATCTTGAAAGAACGACCTCCATAGTAACTCCATGAAATAATCATCACCAACATCTTCGATTGCCTTTGTACTATGTGGTTGAATGAAACCTTGTGCGACCCAATACTTTATCACTCCATGCTTTTGAATATCATAATCTTTAGGGAATAAAGCACAATATGTAAAACACTGCTTTAAATCAGACGAGAGGTGGTTATAACTAATCTTAAGTATTGATTGCATCTCATGTGTAGCCTTTGAAAGTTCATTGTCCTTGAAAGACAACCAATCAACTTCTGATCTCTTGGAATGTAGATGTCGTCCAACAATTCTTATGGCAAGAGGAACACCTTTTAACTTCGCCGCAATCTCCTTGCCAATTTTGATAAAATTTGAATTCTCAGGCTCCTTTTCTACTACCTCCAAAGATGCCATTTTTGTAAACAATAACCAAGAATCATCTTCATTTAGATTTTCTAAAGAATATAACGAAGACACATCAAATGTTTCAGCAACTTGTTTACCACGTGTGGTGATCAAAATCCTACTCCCAGTTGCACCACCCACTAACAATCTTTTCAAATTAATCCATTTTTCATAATTCTCATTCCACACGTCATCCATGATGAGTAGATATTTTTTACCGTCGATTTCATTTCGAAGTGAACTTTGCAATGGATCCATCTCAAGGGGCTCACATCTCTTCTTTGTAGCAGACTCTAGAATCTTTTCAGCAACAATTTTAACATCAAATTGTTCAGAAACACACACCCACAGTTTCAGCTCAAAATGTTTTGATATCTTCTCATCGTTATAAACAAATTGAGCAAGTGTGGTCTTTCCTAATCCTCCAATTCCAACTATGGCAATCACTCCAATATTCTCTTTAGAGTTGGTATCCAACAAAAGATCTATGATTGCTTTCCTTTCATCAGCCCTACCAATCACTTCCCCTTCAGGTATAAAAGAGTAAGTCTCCCGTTCCTTCCTATTTCCATCATCTCGCATATTCATCATCGCCACCAAAAAGTTTAAGTTTATTTTTTGATCAGCATCAATATCCTTTAATTTCTCCCTAATTGCCTTTATTTTGTGACCCATTCGAAGACCAAATGCAATAGGATTTGATTTGGAGAAGAACATGCGTACCTGTGCGTTCTTTCTTCCACACGTGGCCTTAACTTGTGTCCTTAAGGCTTCGTAAGAGAACTCATCAATCAAGTCATCAACATCGTAGAGAGCATCTTTAAGCCTTGAAATCCAAACCTTCACCGCGTGGCGCTTGGACTGCTGCTCCTCTGCATCGAGAAGTACGGCTTTAATGGAGGAAATGGTGTCTTCTAGTTTGTCAAGCTCATCATTGAGACCCCAGATGGATCCCAGACTTCTGAATGCGTGAGAGCCAAGTTTCATTATAAGGCTCCCCGCAACATCGAACAAAATTGATTCTGCCATTGAGGAAAAATGAGAAATTGGTAGAGAACAGATTTAGAGAAAGGCTTAACAACAACTCAGGTTTTCTTGTGCAAAATATTTGTAGTTGCCCAAGCTTTCAAAAGTTTGCACTAAATTGCAGAATAGTGAAGGGACAACGAGTCACATGGACCTTAAATCAGACACCAATTGCCATAAACTTCCAAATGCATAAGGTTTCTTTGGATATCAAACTCAGAATGATTGCAATTCGTACCTATATCATTTATTCATTATCTTGAGATATTATGATATCGTGGTTTCCTATATTATATATCTTTACAATTTTTATTTCGTTAAGGCATAACAACCCTCTAAAGATCCGAAGTTCAAATCTTTCTAAGATGATTCGAAGTTCAAATCTTGCAACGTTTATTTGTGGTTGAACTCCATGAAAAAGAAAGTCAATCAATAAAGGTTGTAAAAGGGTCAAATTTCAATAGTTTTTCATTCCTAAATTATGATAAAAAAGATTATATTATTATTACTGCCTCCACTTTCTTTTCATTCCTAATAGGCATTCCAACAAAAAGCTATAAAAACCATCATCAACCAAAAAGTTTTGAATTTGAATCTCTACCTCTACATGTTATATTAAAAAAGAAAAAATTAATCTATAATTTATTTTTAGAAATGTAGAGAAATTACAAAATTTTCTGTTTTAGATTGCCTAATATTTCTCCAACAAGAGTGACTTAATGACATTCCTCTCCCTAAATCAATCTTTGATTTTTATGTTGGATCTTCAAATCATGGCAAGTATTAATAGTGAAAATAAGGCATCCAAAGAGATAAAAGGAAAAAAATAAAGAAATAAAAAGTAAACAGTGCCTCTTTTTGTTTTTTTTTTTGGCATGGATATATTTGAACTATTGCATACCCCACGAAGATTTATAGAATCAAATGCCTACCTCGCGGATATGTGCGCAAAATATTCAAATGTACTGAACACTGGAGGTGGCTGATCTCTTTTGGCAGTGAAGTTAGCTCTGGACAATAATAAATCCCCAATTTTGCAAGTGAAGGAAGGTTGCCAATTAATTCCGGTAGACTCGCTAAATCTGAACCATTCATAATCTCCAATTTTGAGAGTGATGTGATGTTGCCGATCCATTCTAGTAGACTCGTTAGATTTGGACAGAAATGTATAAATAATTGGTGAAGATTTGCCCCACGTTGCAGATGATTGGACAAAAACTCCCCTTCGGAAATGAGCCAAAGGTGTAGACCGGAGGGACGTCTTGGAAAATTTACTTTAAATGGTACAATATCCAATAATCCTTCCACGTCAATATGGTATAGTATTGAATCCATTGTTTCCAATGAATTGGAAGGTGCACGACATGCCATCGAAGCAAACAGAGGACAATCCAAAACATACAATTCAGAAAGGCATGGAAATATACAATCATTTGTTGAGGTTTGACCCTTCTTCAACCATCCCCTCAATTTAGGCGTGTCTGAAATGATTAAAACCTCGAGGGATGGAAAGAAAGTGGATGAACAAGGATAATCATTGTTGCTTACAATGTACTCGATACAGGGCAAGTCTTCAAGATGAAGGACCTTGAGATTAGGAAATGGATCAAATTGAGGGAGATGCTGCAATCTTTCACATGATGAAACTTTCATGCGGACTAGATCACCAAAGGAATAAGAGGACGAGGATAGCCAATTACATAACTTCACTCCTTTGTATCCCACTATACATATTTCTTGAGTATTTGGATGTGGCTGCATTCTAAAACCCTTTTGTAGTCATCATCCAAGGCATTGATGGTAGGATCATTAAATGAATCGTCGTCCCGCTTCCACTTTAACACTAACTTTTGAAGACCCGACTTTAGTTCCAGGAACTTAGCATTCGTTTGTAGATCAACAGTTGAACAAAATTGCAATCCTTCGATAGTTAGAGATCCTCTCAGCTTGTTAAGTCCATTCAACTCGCTTAGTCCACCACCACCATTATTATATTTTTCTAATACAAATAAATTCAATGTTTGAAGATTAGTTAGCTCACCTAGTCCTCTTGGCATATGAGTCAAAGCAGTGCATCCATCCACATCAAGATGTTTAAGGTTGATCAAGTTTTTCGTATCAGTGGGTAGTTCTTTTAATTTATAACAAAAACAAAGCATCAGGGTTTCCAAGTTCTTTTACTGAGTAATAGAATCCGGAAGAAATTCTACCCCACTACTTGAAAGATCAAGATGCTTAAGATTGATCCAATTTTTTACATCTTTCGGCAATTCTTTTAATCCTACACATCTGAGGATAAGTCCTTCCAAATGGTACAATCCAGTAATAGAATTTGAAATTTTTTTTTGTAACTTTACCAGTAATTTTAATTTTCAGATATCTCAAATGTTTCAATGTCTTAATACATTTGAGAAACTCGGCACTCTGGAAGTAAATACTCAATTGCAAGTCCAATGCCCGTAGTCTCAAAAGATTATGAAAGACACACTCAAAGATTTCATTTAAATTGTTCACTCTTTCGAAGAAAGAAATTTGATTAGTTCGAAGAAAACATGTCCTCAAATTTCTTGCCTCATATAATGTTTTTGCAAGCTTTTCCAATTCTTTCCATGACATTAAGTCAAATGAAATGTGACGAGTTCTTTCGTTGAATGTGCAAGCATTCACGTCACGGGCACATTCTTTATCTACTATCGAACAAGCAAGATCATGCATCAAGTCATGTATCTTACATGCTTTTATGATTCCCAATTCTTTTTTTGTGACGTCTTGAAAGAATGACCTCGATAATAGCTCCATAAAATAATCCTCACCAATATCAGCGAGCTTATCTTTGTCGTTTGGTTGAATGAAACCTTGTGCTCTCCATTGCATTATTACTTCATCCTTTCGAATTTCATAATTTTTAGGGAACAAAGCACAATACAGAAAACATTGCTTCAAATTAGACGGGAGGTGGATATAACTGAGCTCAAGTATTGATCGCAGGTCTTCTAAACCTCTTTGTTCCGTAATTTGGTAAAGTTCCTTATCTTTGAAAGACGATCTTCTGACTTTTTAGCATACAAAAGTCGTCCTATAGTTTTTATTGCAAGAGGGACACCTTTTAATTTTGCCACAATCTCTTTACCAATTTCGACTAAATTTGAATTCATAAGATCTTGTTCTGATTGTCTACAAAATGTCATTTTCTTAAACAATAACCAAGAGTTGTCTTCATCCAAGCTTTCTACAAAATACAATGGAGATGAGTCAAAAGTTTTTGCAACTTGTTCACTACGCGTTGTGATCAAAATTCTACTCCCTTTTGCACCATCTATCAAGGATTGTCTCAGAATTACCCATTTCTCATGATCCTCATTCCACACATCATCCATGATGAGCAAATATTTCTTTTCACATCAACTAGCTTTCTAAGTTTACTTTGCAAGGAATCCATTTGAAGGCATGACTCAGGTCTTTTCCCCGTTGCAGACTCTATTATTTTTTCGATTATAACTTTTACTTCAAATTCTTCAGAAACACACACCCATAACTTCAAATCAAAATGTTCGACCAACATGTTATCATTATAGATAGATTGAGCAAGGGCAGTCTTTCCTAATCCTCCCATTCCAACTATAGAAATTACAGGATCTCTGTTGGTGTTGGGTTTTAATAGCAGATTTATTATTGCTTTCTTGTCATCATTCCTATCAATCACTTCCTCTTCAGGTATATAAGAGCCAGTCTCTCGTGTCTTCCTCAATCCATCATCTCTTATATTTATAATCACACACTCAGAGAATTTAAATTGGGTTTTCTCGATACCAATATCTGCTAGTCTCTCCCTAATTGCCTTGATTTTGTGACCCATTTTGAGAGCGAAAGCAATAGGATTCGATTTGGAGAAGAACATGCATACCTGTTTGTAGGTCTTTCTTCTATTATCTCTAGCCATAACTTGCATTCTCAGGGTTGCATAAGAGAGCTCATCAAATAGGTCCTCAATGTCGTAGAGAGCATCTTTAAGCTTTGAAATCCAATCCTTGACTGCATGGCTCTTGAACTGCTGCTCCTCTGCATCCAGAACCACGGCTTGAATGGCAGAAAGCATGCGTTTGAGCTTGTCAAGCTCATTAACCACGCCCCAGAGCAATGCAAGCTCTTGGCCTGCGAAAGACCCCAATTTCATTATAATTTTTCCTGTAAGGCTGAAGAGAATAGATTCCGCCATCGATGAAAATTGAGTTTGGTGGGAGGAAGGCTTAACAAATAACCGAGGTGATTAAGTGAGGTTGGGTAGTTGTGGCAATATTATTTCACACCAAAATTTATAGACTATAGAATTATTATTGGACACCAAAAATTAATCTCAATGTACTGTCTGCTTTTCCAATAAACAAAACCTCCATTGACCAACCTCCCACCCAGTCTTTTTATAATATTGTTTTCTTTTTCCACTTTTATTTTTTTAAGAAAAAGTTAATTTCTGCTTTTCCAATAAACAAAACCTCTATTTACCAACCTCCACCCAGTCTTTTTATAATATTGTTTTCTTTTTCCACTTTTACTTTTAAGAAAAAGTTAATGCATATGGAAGACAGTAAGATTTTTGGAGATCTATGGAATGTGGGGTCTGTCCACTTCACCATTCCACAAATCAATTGACAATTATTGAGTTTACACAATTTCTCCAAATTTGCTTTGCTTTTGAGAAATGAGAAGTCTTATTATTACCCTATATACCAGTCTATCCACACATTCAAACAATAATTGCACTAAATATTGTGCTTATAAGTAACCTAAATATCTGTTATACTCTCTTGTATTTCTGTCTCATAAAAATAAAAATACTCTCTTATATTTCAGTGGTTTTTTCCTTAAAAAAAGAAACACTAGTAACAATTGTTTAAATACTTTTTAATTTAATTATTTATGTTTTAGCATTTTGTAGTTATATTTTCTTCATCCATTCATGTTAAATGTGATTTGTTGGTAAGTTCATCGTATCGTATGATATATATTTGAGAAAAAATATATTATTAATGTTATTTATCATAAATGTTAGTGTAACAAACTAGACTAACGGTCAAAGGGAGTATAGCGTTCCGCAGTAATTGACATGTATCTCTAATCAAAAGGTTGTGAGTTCGATCTCCAACCCCATATGTTGTACTAAAAAAACAAATAAACTAGATTAACTACATAGTTGAACTAGTTAAGACATCGTGAAAATTTTTGTATTTCAACCCTTTTTGCACACACGCGCAATATATATATATATATTCAATTTGAAAATACATATATATATGATCTCTCAATTTGAAAATTTTAGATGATAAATGAGAAGTAAAATTAATAAATCCATAAACTTTCATAAGGCATGTAAAACCATTTTGCTTTCATTATTTATTTGTTTGGTTGAAATGTACTAATTTCCTTCATCAAACTTATTTCTCCAGTTTCTCTTTCTATCTCGTTAGAAAAAGTTATATAATACTCGATTTTGTGCACTGATCTAGCTTGAAATTTTTTAATTTCGTTTTCAGTTTTTTAAAACTTTGTGGAAATTTTGAAAACAATATTTTATGTTTTCAAGATTTTTAGATTTGGAATTTGAAATTTTAAGATGCATAATTACATTAAAAAAAGATAAATTTTTTTTGTAAATATATTAAACTCATTTTATTTTTATTAAAATTAAAACAATATAAGTAAATACAGAATATACAACAAATTTTAACCTGGAAAAATTCCAAAACCATGCCACCATAGTCAAAATCTCTACCAATCAACGATAATAGCTGATAATAGCTGCACAAAGGTCTTGATCTAATCACAACTAAAGACCCCCACACAACAAATATATATCTTGTCAATTTAAATACCATTACATGAGAATAAATGGAAAAATCTCCCTTAAACGAGGCATCCAATCATCCTCTGATTCATTCATTCATGTTGATTTTTGGGTAATTATCTGTTTTTCCTTCCTTCCTTGACCTGCTTGCAACAGATGATCGTTTCTCTCTATTCAGAAACAAGTGCAAAGCATTGATAAGATTCAAAACACACCAACTCAATAATCCTTCAACTACAATGGTAGAAATTGAACTACAAGTGCACAATGAACACCAAAGCCAAAATAATTACATCCCAACTATAGAAAAAAAAAAGAGCAGGAGAAAGCAATATCATTATCCATTATTCCGTACGCTTGTCTATTATATAAGACTTTTTGAATCTGTTTCCAAGTTTTGAGCTATGCTTCTGCTCATGAAATCAGCCAAGAAATATTGAAATTAAAATGATTTCCAAGAGTATGAACTTTGTAAAGCTGAGAGTTACATTCAAGATCAATATGAAGAAAATCTCAAGCTAAAAAAAAAAGGAAAAAAAAATGTGGAAATAAGAAGAAAATATATAAAGGTGGGACTTGTGTGAGTTTGAAGGAAGCACAGAGGGAGTTTGAATGATTCGCTCATTTGTTTACGAGTTGTTGGCTCGAATAGGCTCAAGGTGATGGCAGTGGCGTGATGGTATTGGTTGGGGCCATAACAAATCTGCTGCTTTTAGAGTGCGGTGAGATGTAAATTGTAATAGCTATATGTTCAAGGTGATTTCTCTCTGAACACTTGTCAACCACTGAAAAGATGAGATGATGACGAGTCAGCACAAAGATTTGACTTGGGAAAGGATTCTCACATCGAATCTCACTAAAGAGGTCGAGCCGACCTATCTCTTACCTCGATCGCTTGGAAGAACTACCATCTTTCACTTCGGCTGTCTAAGTTGCCGGTCGTGCCGATCAAAAGACACTCCTTTAGAAAACGATGTCTAACACACTCTATGATAACACGGTGCGATTCTTGGGCTGTCGGAGAGCTGTTGGAAACTTGTCGAATTCTCTGTTGGAAGCTCTGCCTATAAATAAAAGCTTGTCTATGTGCCCAAGAGATCTGGACTCGGTCCAATGTCGAATTTAGGGTCGAGACAAGGTAAACTCGAATCGGACTGTGCAGGAGTCAGGAGAGAACTATATTCTCTCGGAGTATAATATTATGTCACCATATGAATACAGAAATACAATAAATAAAAAAGATCAAATATTAAAGAATGAAAAGGAACACAATAAGATTCCAATCAGGATATAGATCTAGTTGAGTTTTCACTCGTATGAAATTCAGAATGCAACCAATAATTACTGAGATGAATAATTTTTAAAACAATCTATTTCAATAGTAAACTCATCATCTATTACTCATCATCTATTACTCATCATCTGATGAGTTTACTATTGAAATAGATTGTTTTACTGTAAAATCAATGAGGCAACACTTCCAGTCCCACCAGCGGCTCCCACATAACAAATTCTTTCTGAAGCTATGGTGCATCTTTGCTCAAAAAAAGTGCAAATTCTTCCTCTGGTCTATCCTTCACCGAGCATTAAATACGCATGAAAGATTGCAGAAACGCCTTCCAAAAATGAGCATCAGCCCAGACCGGTGCTATCTTTGTGAATCGGCATCAGAGACTTTGGATCATATTTTTCTCCACTGTAAGTACACATAAAGTATTTGGTATCGTCTTTTCAATACTTTTCAGATTTCCTCCGCTCTCCCCAGCCATATTGATAATTTCATTGTTGAGGTTCTATCTGATCCGCTCACTAAACCAAGATATATTCTCTAGAGCAACACCGTGAGCTCGATTCTTTGGCATATTTGGTTGGAGAGAAATCATCGTACTTTCTCAGGCATATCGAAGTCTCCGGCCAACTTTTGGGAAGATATAACTATTTCAGCTTCTCTTTGGTCCTCTAAATCCCCTTGTTTTGTAATTATGATGCAACCATCCTATCTCTAAATTGGAGTGCTTTCGTTTAGCCCTCCTTTCTTTTGTGTATGTTTCTCACATTCGTCAATGAAATAGTTTTTCCAAAAAAAAAAATACTAAACCCATCTGTACCGTTGAAAGAATTGAACATGGCTTGAAAACTATAAATAAATAAAAGATGTAATATACGTTTACATGACGATTGCTTAAAGACAAGGGAATCTGTTTGGATTGAGTCAACTAAATTTTGAAGCGAAAACATAAATATGGAGGTAAAAGCAGCCAAGAGACAAGGCAAAACGTGTGTTCTTTAACCATTCATTTGACTTCATTGATGGATTAATCAAGTTTGAATATGGAGTAAATATCTCCTCTTCGGCAAATCTAATAGAAAATAAGCAAATAGGAAATAAACAAGCAGAAAAATAATATAAACAAACACAATACACCAACATTTTTATGTGGAAAAACCTCACAAATCCAGAGTAAAAAACCATGGAACCGTAATCAAAATCTTCACTATCAATAATAATTAGGCACACAAAGTTTTCTCTAGTCTCAAGTCACTACTAGAGACACGCGATAGATATATAGATATATATATAATAGAGACATGTGAGGTAAGATATATAGCAAGATAAATATCTAGACAATTGACAATATTACATGAGAAAATTGAAAAATTCATCTTTAAAGCGTAATCCAACCATCGTCTGGTTCACTCATGTTGCTTTGGGTAATCTCCTTCATCTCCTTTTTCCACCTTCATTTGTTTATACCACAGATGTTCTTTTTACCCTATGTTCAGAAGCAAGTGGTTCAGAAACCAACCCAATCCTTCAGTTCCAATGACAGAGATTAAACTACAAGTGTACAATGAACATAAAAGCCAAAAAATGATTAAATCCCAAATTGGTAGATTATTTGACTAGAAAAAGAAGAAAGAAAGAAAAGATGAGCATAAATAAGAAACCAATTATATCATTACCCATTTTGTGGTTGGCTGTTGTCAAACTTTTTGAATCTGTTTGCAAGTTTTGTGCCTGGCTTCTGGTCATGAAATTAAATCAGTTAAAGAAATATTAAAATAAATTAATACTGATTTATTGGTGTAGAAACATTGTAAATTAATACCCATTTCAACATTTATCAATATAAATAGTAAAATTGAAAAATATTAAAATACAAAGGACGAAATTGAAATGATACCCCAGCAATAAAGATTAACATATATCTAGCAAAAATAAAGAAAAATTTGAAATAAGAAGACAGCATAGGTGGGAGTTGTGTGAGTTTGAAGGAAGGTTAATTGCCTGAATGACTTGCATCAAACTTTGGTCATTTTGTGTATAAATTAAGCCAAGGATCAAAATGATCACAAATTTTGGAAGATATAATATTCCTCAAAATTTCCTTTCCCTCACCATGGTCAAGGCGGTGGCACATTAACCCTTCTGGTGGCGATGATTTCAATGGTTGGCATAAGATGTTGTAATACGATGGCCGTAAAGAAATTGAAATGAGGGTTGAAAGTTAGAAGTTTGGGAAGGAAATTACAATAATAAATGAGCTGGTTGGGAGATGGCTTCACGTACCTGATGAAGGTTTATTGATTATTCTGTTATCTTCCAAGTTCAACCCTCGGGACATGGGCGATTTTAGGCCAATCTTCTCCATTTCTTTTGGGCATCCATTCATCCAAATCTGTTGCAAGAGTGGAGATGGCGGATCCCTTCCGGCAGCGAATGAAATAGCCGGAAGTTAACACCTGTTATGTTCATTGATTGCAAATTGGCTGCACACCATGGAATGGAAGCCAACTGACCACAACGCTTAACCGTTAACTTAGAAAGGCAAGACATCGTTGTTGGAAACGAGACACTATTTTGAGCTAATTCCCCTAATGTTTCATCTTTCCACCGCCCCTTCAAGTTAGGCATGTCTGCAATTTTTAATTCCTCGCAGCCCCGAAGGATAAGTGTTTCCAAATTATATAATTCAGTAATGGAATTTGGAAGGAATTTTATATCATTACTATTAGTAAGGTCGAGATATCTCAAATGTTTCAACTTGTCAATAGACTTGGATAATTCTTACTTTAATACCTCAAAACCAATATTCGTAATTGCAAATGAATAGAAATGGTTCCGTTGAAGATTTTCTTATCATCAATAGGAGGATCGTATAATGTTCTCAAATTCTTTGCCTTTGTTAAAATTTCTGGAAGTTTAAACTCTTTATTTGAGTTTGACTCAAATAACACATGTCGAGTTCTTTTTACAATAGACCTAACATCCGCACTTGCAAGAACACATTCATTTTCAACTATTGAACATGCAAGATCATGCATTAAATCGTGCATCTTGCACTGCTTGGTCTCTCCAAATTCATCATTCCTAATATCTTGGAAGAACGCGACCTCCACAATAACTCCATAAAATAATCTATCACCAACATCTTCTATTGTCTTTATACCATGTGGTTGAATGAAACCTTGTGCGACCCATTGCTTTATCACTTCATGCTTTTCAATATCATAATCTTTAGGGAATAAAGCACAAAAAGCAAAACATTGCTTTAAATTAGATGAGAGGTGGTTATAACTGATCTTAAGGATGGATTGCATCTCATTCTCTTGTTGGGTAGGTAGCTTTTGAAAGTTCATTGTCTTTGAAAGACAACCAATCAACTTCAGATTTTTTGGAATATAGAAGCCGCCCAATAGTTCTTATCGCAAGAGAAACACCTTTCAACTTTGCCACAATCTCCTTGCCCATTTTGATAAGATTTGAATTCTCAAGCTCTTCTTCTGCTCCCTCCAAAGATGTCATTTTTTTAAACAATAACCAAGAATCGTGTTCATTTAGAAAATCTAAATAATATAAGAATGACACATCAAATGTTTCTGCAACCTGTTTACTACGTGTGGTGATCAAAATTCTACTACCAGTTGCCTCACCCACTAACAACATTTTCAAATTAACCCATTTCTCATAATTCTCATTCCACACGTCATCCATAATGAGTAGATATTTTTTGCCATCAATTTCCTTTCGAAGTAAACTTAGCAATGTATCCATCTCAGGGGGCTCACATCTCTTCTTTGTAGCAGACTCTAGAATCTTTTCTGCAATAATTTTAACATCAAAATCTTCATAAACACACATCCATAATTTCAGCTCAAAATGTTTTGTTATCATCACATCATTATAAATAGATTGAGCAAGTGTGGTCTTTCCTAATCCTCCAATTCCAGCTATGGCAATCACTCCAATATTCTCTTCAAAGTTTGTATCCTACAAAAGATCAATGATTATTTTCCTTTCATCAACCCTACCAATCACTTCCCCTTCAGGTATAAAAGAGTAAGTCTCTCGTTCCTTCCTATTTCCATCATCTCGCATATCCATCATACCCACCAAAAAGTTGAATTGTGTTTTTTGATCAACATCAATAGCATATAGTTTGTCCCTAATTTCCTTTAGTTTGCAAACCATTTTAATACGGTTTGATTGGTAGAAGAAGAGTCATACCTGTTTGGTCTTTCTTCCACCTTTGGCATTAACCTGTGTCCTCAAGGTTTCATAAGAGAACTCATCAATCAAGTCATCAGCGTCGTAGAGGGCATCTTTAAGCCTTGAAACCCAATTCTTCAATGCGTGGCTCTTGGACTGCTGCTCCTCTGCATCAAGGACTGCTGCTCCTCTGCATCAAGAAGTACGGTTTTAATGGTGGAAATAGTGTCTTCAAGTTTGTCAAGCTCATCACTGAGACCCCAGATGGATCCTAGACTTCTAAATGCGTGAGAGCCCAATTTCATGATAAGGCTCCCCGCAACATCGAATAAAATTGATTCAGCCATTGATGGAAAATGAGTAAGTTGGTATTTAAGGCTTTTTAACAACTCATGAGTTTGTTGTTGCCCAATGCATGCTTTCAAATGTATGCACTAACATTGAGAATAGTGAAGGGACAAGGAGTCACATGGCCTAAATCAGACACCACTTGCCATAAACTTCCAAATGCATAATAAAGTTTCTTTGGATGTCAACCTCAGAATGATTGCAATTCGTACCTACCATTTTATTCATTATCTTGAAATATTATGAAATTTTGGTTTCATATATTATCTTTACTATTTTCATTTTATTAAAGCATAAATAATATTCTAAAGCCAACATGGGTTTACTTCGGCGGTTCCATGGCAAACGAATAAGTATTCGAGAGATTATTATTAAGATCAAATTAAACATGATTAAATTAGACGGTATTTCAACTTCAACTTTTTATATAACTGTAGATGAAAACACTTTTTTTTTTCAATAATCGAAAAGTAGTGGTTCCAAAATTGGAAAGAGATCAAAAAAAGTTTTTGAAGTACTTTTATAAGAATCCATGGGATGTTTGGCCCACATGGGTTTGGAATCAGTAGCCTGAGTTTGTTAAGTTTAGGAGTTTGATATCCGGGATGTTGTGGAGCCTGTGTTTGGGGTGCAGGGTTGGATAACCTGGATTTGTGTAGTCAGATATTTTTCACTGTTTATTTTGTTCTATTGTTTAAGGAAATGTTCCATAGTTAGATCTAATTAAATTTATAAACAATCTTGTAGGAGATAATTAACTCATCTATTTTGAATTTTGTATTTCTTAATTTTGTAGGAAAGAATGATGATTTTATAGGATTCATACGACCTCGTAGGTGTGGATGAGATTAGCCTCAATTGACTCTCCCCTGATCTCTTCCTCCACACATCTCCATTATTTTTTATTTTTTTTATTTCTCGATTTTACTTTTTACATTATTTGTTGTTGTAAAAATAATAATTTATACAAATTCTTTCAGATTTTTATATTTCATTTTTTTAGTTACTATATAAGATATTCAAATATTTCTACCCATATATTTATACTAAAATTATTTTTGGTTATAAAAATATTAAAATTATTTATATCATGGTAGTAAAATTATAAAATTTTTTCATTTTTTAATCATTTAAAAAATATCAACATAAATATACAAATTTGGAGATTGAAGTGGTTTAATTTTAGTCTAATTAAGCCACAATTAAATTTTCATTTATTAACTAAACAATTTCTATAAGTTTTCATGATTTTCACAAATATTCTCAAAATTATTTTTGCCCTTCGTAAAATTGGAAGCTCGACATTTTCCTCGATATCAACATTTTAAATATTTGTTAAATATGTCTTACTATAACTTAAATAATAACATAATGTTTCTATATAAAGTATAACTTTAGGGTGGAGTTGAACTCATGACCTTTTGATCATAAATATGTGTTTTAACCACTTGAGCTAGGCTCAATTTTGCATACAAATTAAAATTTGAAATGTGTTTATAGATTAAAAAAAAAAAGTTAATAAAAACAAGGGTAAATTGTATAAACCACTCTTAAAGTATCATTGTTATTATAATTGCACCCCTAAAGTTTGAATCGTAAAAATTAAGCCCTTAAACTTTTACAAATTTAAAAATTATACCCATAAACTTTCATGGTAAAAATTAAATCCTCCAACTTTCGTACCGATACAATTATACACAATTTTTTCTTGACTAATTTGGGTTTCTTCAACGGAAGAATCCATGGCCAAGCTAAAATAAATTATCAGGTTCATTGATCTACTGAAATTGAAGTAGTTCGAATACTACTACTTTTAATCGATGCTAGAGAGAGAGAAAAAAAGAAAAAAAAGGGCAAATTTTTGAAACTAAAATCGTCAGGTTCTTCAGAAATTCCAGAGGAATGAATCTTAATGTGTCAAAATTTTCAACTCCATAATCAAACGAAGGAGTTGAAGTATCGAACAGTTCGTTGGAAAATGGGTCCTACTCCAGAAACAACTCGAAATCCGGCCCGCAGATCCCATGGCATGGCAGTGTGAAGAAAGAGAGGAGAAAATGGGGGAGAGAATATTAAAAATAGATTTAATTCTTTTTAATTACAAAAAGTTCGAAGGTTTTAATTTATAAATTTTGAAAATTCAAGTGTCAAATTTTTTTAATAGATTTAATGGTGTAATTTTGCCACCTCTAAAAGTTTAAGGGTTCAATTTATACAATTGAAAGCTTGAGGGCGAAAAATTGTCACAATCATCATACTTTAGGGGTGATTTGTGCAATTTACTCTAAAAACAAATAAGCAAATGGTCACTCTTTCCTAGGAACACCTCACCTCTGGAGACAATGAAATATTTTAATGTAATTTGACTATTCGATTTTTTTGATGTTTATCAAACTATAGGAATGAAAATTAAAGGGTGGGACTCATAATTTTTTCATTCCCATTTCATAAAATTCAATTTTAACTTTTGGAAATGACAATTTCCCCTCTTGGAAACTGCTTGCCCTATGAGATTAATGGCTGAACAGAAATCTTGGAAATATCGAATTTATTGACAATTAACTAGATATACGATAAACAATTCTGGCTTAAGGACTAATAATCCGCACCAGTGTGAATCTAATAGGAACTAATAATATAAACAAATACAAAACACCAATAATTTTAACATGGAAAAATCTTCTCGAGGAGTAAAAACAACGTGACCGTAGTCAAAATCTCCACTATCAACAATATTAGATACACAAAAGCTCTCTCCAATCCAAACGAGAGGCACACACAAAAGAGAGATAAATATATCATGAAAAATCGACAATATTATTACAAGAGCAAAAATAAGAAGAAAAAAAAAACTCAGTTCAAGGTGGCATTCAACTATATCATCTCTCGTTTATTCATGTTGCTCGAAAGGAGAGAAAGTCCAAAAGGGTTCAAACAACATTATTTTGGATCACCTCTTTCCTTCACTTGTGTCTATCATACTTGATGTCTTACTCAGTAGGTCTTCTCCTCAATATTCTAAGTTCTAACAGGAAAACATTGACAAGATTATTGAGATTATGTTAATTCAATAAGTATAATGTTATATAAGCTTACCATCAACCAATTTCAATGATTATCGATATGAAAAGGTATTACTAAAAACATTGAAACACGAGGGATTATATTGAATTTTCTAAATCATAGGAACTAAATTGAAAAAAAAAAACCTAAATATTAGAGATTAAAACATAGTGGAAAAAAGGAGGTGGAAGTAAGAAAGAAGATAATGGTAGTTGTGTGAGTTTGGAAGAAAAGCAAAAGAGGTTACCTGAATGATCTGTATCAGATTAAGCCAATGAGCAAAATGATCAGAGATGACTGATGAGAAATGATTCTTGGCTTAGCTTGCATCTCTCCACAAGAAGTTGTAATCTAATGGCTGTAAAGAAAAATAGAGAGAAACTCAAATGAGGGTTGAGGGTTGAAAGTTAAAAGCTTGCAAACGAAACAAACCTTCAGGTACCTGAGGAAGCTGGTTTGTTGAATTCACCCAGTTTTTGTTATCTTCCATGTTAAGGTTCCGGATAAACGTGAGGGACATGCGCGATTTTAGGCCAATCTTCTCCATTTCTTTTCTTGCACCTTTCTATCAATTCGGGGCACCCATAAATTTGCATCTCTCGTAATGAGCGCAGGTGGCGGATCCCTTCCGGCAGTGGAATTAAATTAGGACAGTAAGAAAGGTACAAATATGACAGTGAAGTAAGGTGGCAAATCCCTTCGGGCAGTGAAGTGAAATTAGGACAGTCACTAATTCTCAAGCTTGGCAGTGAAACAAGGCGACAGATCTCTTCCGATAGTGCAGTAAAGTTGGAACAGTGAGAAACTTCCAACCTTGTTAGTGAAACGAGGTTGCCAATTCCTTCAGGTAACGAAGTTAGCTTTGTACAACTCTAAACAACCAATGATGAGAGTGATGTGAGGTTGCCAATCCATTCTGGTACAATCATTAAATTTGGACATTCAGTTATAACCAAATCTTGAAGAGTTGTCACGTGTTTTAGAGCCTGAGGCAAATGCTCTAGTTTTGGAATACTCTTAAGAGATAGAGAACGAAGACTATTAAGTTCTTTCCACAGTACACCATTGTCATCCGGTTGAGCAGCAGGAGGAGATAACATTTGCATATGTGCACAATTTGTTATTTTAAGAATCTTAAGAGATGGCAAGTTGTGGAATAATTCTTCTGGCAGAAACTCAAGATGTTCAACATCTTCAAGGTGAAGCGAAGACAATTTAGACGACCGAGTAGGAGAAGACTCTATAGCAAGGTTTGTTGCCGTTTTCATTAATGAATGAAACAGCTGTGAATTAACATTTTTTATTTTCACTAATTTCAAAGGTGCATGCCATGGAATTGAAGCCAACTGACCACAACGCTCAATTAGTCACGTAGAAAGGCAAGGCATCATTGTTGGAAATGAGACACTATTTTGAGCTAATTCCCCTGACGTTTCGCCTTTCCACCATCCCTTCAAGTTTGGCATGGTTGAAATTTCTAATTTCTCAAGGGATGGGAAGAACGTTGATGAAGAAAGGTAAATATTACTATTGTTGTCAATGTACTCGATACAGATCAAGGATTCAAGACAAAGATGCTTGAGAAAAGGATATTGATCAAATTGAGGGAGCTGCTGCAATCTACTACAATGTGAAAGTTTTATGGTGACCAGACGAACAAGCGAATCAGAGGATAGCCAATTACAAAGCCTTGCTCCATGGTATCCCAATATTTCTATCTTTTGAAGATTTGGATGTGGTTCTAAGCATTCTAAAACTCTTTCTTCATCATCCAAGGCAACAATTTTAGACTTCTTTCCACGACCATCCTTCCAATGTAACATCAACCGTTTAATTCCTGACTTTAATTTCAAGTAATAAGCATTTTTTTGTAAATCACCAATAGTCTGAAATTGTAAATCTCGAATAGTTAACGATCCCTTCAAATTTCCAAGTCCATTCAACTCACTTAATCCGTTGCTATTAGTATCTCCTAATACAAATAAATTCATTGTCTGAAGACTAGTCATCTCACCCAATCCTTTTGGCATATGAGTCAATGCATAACAATCACACATATCAAGATGTCTAAGGCTGATCAAATTTTTAGTATCTCTTGGCAATGTTCTCGAACCTGTGCAACCACAAAGGAGAAGTGTTTCCAAATTATACAATTCAGTGATAGAATTTGGAAGGAATTCTATATAATTATTACAACTAAGGTCAAGATATCGCAAATGTTTCAACTTGCTAGTGGACTTGGGCAATTCTATAATAAAGCTATACACCAGAACCAATGTTCGTAATCGCAAATGATTAGAAAACATCTTGTGGAGGGGTTTCTTACGATCAAATGGAGGATTATACAATGTTGTCAAATTCTTTGCCTCAATTAATGATTCTGGAAGTTCCCACGTTTCATTTAACTTAAACTCAAATAACACGTGTCGAGTTCTTTTTACGATAGACCTAGCATTCAAACTAGCAAGCACGCATTCATTTTCATCTATCGAACATGCAAGATCATGCATTAAGTCGTGCATCTTAAACTGTTTGATGTCTCCCAATTCATTACTCCTTATATCTTGAAAGAACGACCTCCACAATAACTCCATAAAATAATCTTCACCAACATCTTCAATTGCTTTAATACTCTGTGGTTGAATAAAACCTTGTGCTACCCATTGCTTTATCACCTCATCCTTTCGAATCTCATAATTTTTAGGGAATAAAGCACAATATGCAAAACATTGCTTTAAATTAGACGAAAGGTGGTTATAACTAATCTTAAGTATTGATTGCATCTCATTTTCTTGTCGTACCGCTCTTGAAAGTTCATTATTTTTGAAAAATAACCAGTCAGCTTCTGATTTTTTGGAACATAGAAGTCTCCAAATAGTTCTTATTGCAAGAGGAACACCTTTCAACTTTGCAACAATCTCTTTGCCAATTTTGAAAAGATTTGAATTTCCAAGCTCTTCTTCTGCTCCTTTCAAAGATGCCATCTTTTTAAACAATAACCACGAGTCGTCTTCATTTAGATTTTCTAAAGGATATAGTGATACTACATCAAATGTTTTTGCAACTTGTATACTACGCGTGGTGATCAAAATCCTACTTCCAGTTGCTCCACACATTAATAATCTTTTCAAATGGACCCATTTCTCATAGTTCTCATTCCACACATCATCCATGACGAATAGATATTTCTTTCCATCAATTTCCTTTCGAAGTAAACTTTGCAATGTATCTATTTCAAAAGGCCCGTGCCTCTTCATTGTTGCAGACTCCAGAATCTTTTCTACAATAATTTTAACATCAAATTCTTCAGAAACACACACCCACAATTTTAGTGCAAAATGTTTTCTTATCATCTCATCGTTATAGACAGATTGAGCAAGTGTGGTCTTTCCTAATCCTCCCATTCCAACTATAGCAATCACTGCAATATCCTCTTTGAAGTTGGTATCTAACAAAAGATCTGCAATTGCTTTTCTGTCATCATCCCTACCAATTACTTCACCTTCAGGTATAAAAGAGTAAGTCTCTCGTCCCTTCCTAAGCCCATCATCTGGCGTGTCCATCGTACGCTCAGAAAAGTGAAATTGGGTTTTATCAGCATTAATGCCATTTAATTTCTCCCTAATGTCCTTTATTGTTTGACCCATTCTAAAACCAAATGCAACTGGATTTGACTTGGAGAAGAACATACATACCTGTTCAGGCTTTCGTCCATCTTTGGCCTTAACTTGTCTTCTCAAGGTTTCATAAGAGAACTCATCAATCAAGTCGTCAACATCGTAGAGAACATCTTTAAGCCTCGAAACCCAATTCTTCACCGCGTGGCTCTTGTACTGCTGCTCCTCTGCATCCAAAAGTACGGCTTTAATGGCAGAAACAGCGTCTTTGAGTTTTTCAAGCTCATCATCAACACCCCAGAGTAAAGCAAGCTCTCGGAATGCAAGAGAGCCCAGTTTCATTATAAGGCTGCCCGCAACATTGAACAAAATTGATTGCGCCATTGGATTGCAACAAGTTTAAGTTTGTATCAGATCTGGGAAAGTATGTGAAAAGCTGGTGTGGCTCCTGCTCTATTTGTAGTCCACCTCCACCCATTTTTTTTTTTTTTTCCTCTTTTCTTTTTTCCAGGAAAAGTTAAAACTATTATTGCTTGGGTTCAACCACAGTATCTTATTAAAAAGATATGTTTTGATGAATTTAAACTTATAAATTCCACGGTTTCCAAGAACGAAATTTTATAATGTTTTCTTTTTTTAAATATGTTCGAGGAACCACAATATTTTATGTAATCTGGCCATTTTTAACCGGGAGATCTGGATCTGTTTAGCTAAACAAATAAAGGCTGCAACCTTTCCTGTGGGTTTATAGCGGATACAAAATACAAGGTTAAAAAAATACTTTAATCCTACTTTCATTCTACTGCATATTTATTTTAGTTTGTAATGTCAAATTGCACTAAATCATTATAGTTTATAATAATTTAATTCTTGTAATTTAAATTCGGTAAGAATTTAATCTTTATTGTAAAATTAATAAGGACTAAATTGTTTTACAAATTTTAAACCACATAAACTAAATGTTATTAATTTAAAAATAAATGAAGTTAGTAGTTACAAATTAATGTTCAATGACTAAATCATTACTTCAATAAAAGTAACCAACAACGGTTCATTTTCTTTTTACCAAATCATCTCGTTTCATTTGTTTGCTTCGGTACATGTCTCGATTCACTAGAATCCTATTTATATAATATCTATTATATCCATAATAAATATATACGAAATATTTCTTATATTATTTTCATGCCAATGAACAAAAAACAAGGTAGTGTCATAATTGTCTTAACTTTCATTTCTATACTATATTATATATTTAATCTTTATTTTTTTTTTTAGTGAATTACGTGAGAGTGAGGATTGAAGGCTGGGAGATCATAGACATCAAAAGATTGTCTTTTTGTCTCTTCATATGCACTATGCCAAGATGACTGATTAGATACCAATAAAAACAAAAACAAAACTAGTTTTCAACAACATATATTAAACTTGGGTTAAGCAATGGGACACAAAACAAAATTATAATCTCCCATCAACCCAAAATTAGTGAGTTGAAAAGACAAGAAAAATGAAAATGAAATTTGATCATTACCCATTACCCATTACCCATTTTTATAGATGAGTGTGGAACTCTTATCCACACAAGTTTGCTCAGTCAAGTCCAACTCTGTTTGAATCACAGTAGAATGTCTTTCATATTGGTTAGATCTCAAGAAAAATTTGCAACAACAAAACTAAGCTTTTTAATGTAAACAACATAAAAAGCCTACGACATCACATACAAAATAAAGAAAAAGTAAAAAAGATGCTTAATTTATTTGCATGGACATATTTCAACTATCATGGTCATCTAAAGTTTCAATTATCCTGTAAATAAAGTAGGAAAGAGATACAGCTCAAACTTGTTTTGATTCCACTTGAATTTTTTAGCCTAGCAGACATAAATTTGCCATTATCCTATAAGGAATATGATTGCAAAGAAATCATAGCAAAAGAAGCAAGCAAATCAATTTTGAAACCAAAAAAAAAAGGCCAAACCCATAAACAAGCACCAGTACATGAGTGAGTAAGTGACTGAAATAAGAGGGATTAAAGCAAAAAGTGACAGAAAATTGTCCTTTTTAAATTTTACCACACATCAAAAAACTATACAACCTATTTGGTCCACTGACCACAAATATTAAAGGGATGAAAAGGAAAAGTTAGGTGGAGTTCGAACTTATAACCTCTTAATTGGAGATAAGTGCATCAATATATTATCACTTGACTATGCTCGTTTTGACAAGCTGCAACCAAGTTACCGCTATAATTTTGATACAAAAAATTATTAGTTCTGTCAACTTGATTTCTGAGATGACTGATTAAAAAAAAAAAAAAAAAAGCTTTTAACTTGGTTTCACCACTAAACTCTTCTTTATATTGGAACAAATGAAAGATATAATACATTTACATGGCAGTTGCTTAATGAGGGACTCCCTTTGCATTTGAGTCCAACTTTTCATCTAAAGATTGACTTCCATTTTTGTTGCGTGGAATGTGGAAATTGCTCGTTGAACGTAAATCTTGGAGAAACCAATCATTATTTTGAAAGCCAAAACAGAGATATGGAGGCATAGCTACAAGACAAGGCAACAAAACATGTCTGTTATAAATATTCAACTATTCATACTATTCATTCGGCCTCATTGATGGATTAAAACAAGTTCGATTCCTGATCAATTATCTCCTCTCGTGTGAATTTATACTATGAATTAAACAAGCAAAAACAATATAAACAAACACATTACACCGACAATTTTAACGTAGAAAAACCTCTCTAAATCGACGAGGAAAAAACCACATGATCGTAGTTAAAATCTTCACTATCAATAACAACATGCACACAGAGTTTTATCTAGTTCTAACTAGATAGATATATATTAAGATAAACATATTGGAAATTTGACAATATTACACCAAAATAAAATAAAAATAAAAATCTCTTAAAATTGGCACCAAATCATTGTCTCCTTCACTCATGTCAGTTTGGATTATCTCTTTCCTTGCTTTCACCACCTCCATCTGTTATATAGTATAGAAACAAGTGAAAAGGGTAATGTTGGGAGGTGGATTTCCAGCTCAATGATGATTGACTTATGCCTGTCTCACGTGGCTTTTAAGCCATTATTAAAGCTCGTTTCATCACATCGGTCTTGTTCCCATGACCGAGCCAATTTTCTTGGTGGCCGAGCCCACCAGGCTTACCAAAAAACCCATTCCCAAGTTATAGATTGAACTAATTGCTTCGCCTCGGCTCAACTTCGTCTCTGACAAACTCTACGACAACATGTCGGATTCACAACAACCGTAACGAATCATGGAGGTCTTGTCGGGAATACTGTCAGAAATTTCGCCTATAAATAGAACAATTTCACTTCATTTTGAGGTACGCGAACACTAAATTCTCTCTCGAGTTTAGTTCGACCATTTACTGACTTTGACATCGGAGTGTGTGTTATGTTTTGCAGGTCTTCTGCTCAGCACTTTCAGCTCACTGTCTAGGTCATCGTCCCTTACCGAACCAACATTCGTGGTGTTGATCAATTTCTTTGATTCAACAGATAAGATTCACAAAACCAACTCAATCCTTCAGTTTCAATAGTAGACACGACAAGTGTACAATGAACACACCGAAGCCAAAAATTATTAAATCTCAAATTGGTAGATTGTTACCAGAGAAAAAATGATGAGCATAAGAAGCTAATTATATCATTGCCCATTCTGTGATTGGCTGTCCTCGAACTTATAGAATCTGTTTGCAAGTTTTGTGCTTGGCTTCTGGTCATGAAATCAGTTAAATAAATAATACTGATTTTTTGGTGTAGAAACTTTGAAAAATGAGAGAATTACTTTCAGGCATAGGTGAGTTTGAAGAAAGCAAAGATGTGGCTATGTGGGTACCTCCAATTCTTGGCTTCTATATCTCTCCTCTGTGTATATTCAGCAGAAAATGCAAAGCATATCCTTCAGAATTAGAGATTAATCGACAATTAACCAAAATTAATCACATCCCAACTACCCAAATTGCACAAGTTCTTAGACTGAGAATAAACAAACAATTTGGTCATTACCCATTTTGTTCTCTGACTTTTGGAATTTGTTCCAAGTTTTGGGCTTGGTTGCTTCTACTCATGAAGTCATTAAGAGAAAATATTGAAATACTGACTATTGCAAAGCGTTTCAGTGTTGGAAGAAAAGGCTAAATGTACACCCACTCCCTAATATTCTTGGGTTTTTTCAGTTTAATCTCTATTGTTTAAAAGTTTGAATTTAATCTCAAATTACGTTTTAACAATTTTCAATTATACCATTCTCATGGGTAAAATATTAAATAAATACTTACAAGAAATGAAAATTCTAATTTCTCCTTCAGAAATTTGCGGAAATTTTCAACTTTTAAATGAATTTTTTTTTTTTGCCTAAATTTATGTCCACTCACCGTGAATTAAGTTTTATAAATTTATAGGAAAAATCATGGGTAGTAGTTGTGTGAGTTTGGAGGAAGCAAAGAGGTTATTTTGGTAATTTTGTGTATAAACTAAGCTAAATTCTTTGCTTGCATCTCTCCACAGGATCAAGGCGGTGCCACGTCCGTTCTGGTCGCCAGGATTCAGTGGTTGGGGCCATAAAAATCAGCAGCTCTAACGACTGTACAAAGAGATTAAAAAAATTTTGATCATTCTCGAAATTGTATAAAAATTTTGAAAACGAACCAAATAAGTTTCTTCGTCATTGTTCTCATTTCCAATTTGTTTTAGAACATAAAGAAAAATATTATTTGATGACACTTGAATCATGGATGTTGGAGTCATGCAATTCATTTTTTTTATTAAAAATGAAGAAACAGGAAACGTTATCGAAACAAACCTTAAATTTTACTAAAGGAAACCATATAATTTTGAAGAAATTTAAAAAAAAAAATGAGAGGAAATGGTGTAGCATACCTGATGAAGGTTTATACAACCCCAAATAATCAGTGATGAGAGTGATGCGAGGTTGTCAATCCATACACAAATCTTGAATTTTTGTCACCTGTTGCAATGCAGACAATGCTTTAATTCAAGAATTCTCACCAGAGATAGAGAAGTAATTAATTCCCTTGGCATTTCACCTGTCCAACATCCCTTTAAGTTAGGCATATTTGAAATTTCTAATTTATTGGGAATGGAAAGAATATGTTGATGAAGGAATTAAAGATAACCATTTGTACTTGTCAATGTACTCTATATTAGGTTAAGGATTCAAGAACAAACCTACAGGATTGAAAAACTGTTCCTAAGGAATAGTTTGGATGATTTGAGGCCTCAAGAAATTCATACCCGTACATACACAATAAGTCATCGCTTGGTATAGGAACATAAAGGTCAAATGACCATAAACTCCTGAGTAATAAAAAAAATACATAAGCTAAATAAAGGCCTATCTTTGCAGTTTTTATGCATCAGACACATCTAGAAAATTAAAAGAAATGAAAGTACTTTTTAGCAAATCACTAGAGAAGAGCTTGAAGGTTGCCAATTTTAAGCCTTTGAAACTTCCAAATAGTCTTCTCTCTTCTTCTTTACTTTTGTTCTCTCCCTTGAACCATAAAGTGCAAGTCACTAGATCACCATTAAAAAGTGGTTCTAATGTGTTAAAATAAAAGAAAAAACAATGGAAATAAGAAGGTAACATATGTGGGGCTTGTGTGAGTTTGAAGAAAGAGCAAAGAGGAGGTTGTATGTGGATACCTCCAACTCTTGGCTTCTATCTCCCATCTATATTCAGCAGCAAAGCATTGATATGATTAAAAACAAACTCATCCTGCAACATTAATGTTAGAAACCCCAGCACTAATATTAGAGATTGATCTACAATTATATAATGAAATCCTAACCAAAATTATCAAATCCCAATTTGCACAAGTTCTTAACTTTATGAGAAAAGAGAGGAGCATGCAGGGGAGACAATTCGATCGTTGGAGGTGAAATTTAGCAATTGACACGTGGATGCACCTGCTCAGTTCCGCGATCAACAAAAGGGAAAAATCAAGTAAATCGAAGTTACCGACCTTACTGATTACTGAGCTGAGAAGAGTTAGAAACCCCAACTGACCTGAAGAATCAGACAATCGACTTGGGGGCCGACAACCGTAACCGCCCGTGGGAACGGCTCCAACAGCCTTGTCTCCCCCACCTGCCTATAAAAGGGGACACTCCACCCCATATTTCAGGTACGCGCTATTATGCTCCGAGAAATGTTCACACTAACTTGGACACCAGAGTGTTTGTTCCTTCTACAGGTCTCATTGTCTCAAAGGTCGCACATCGGTAGCTCGCTCTAGTTAGCTCGTGACCGACCTGTGGAGCTCGACGGAATACTGCATCAACATGGATCATTACTCATTTTGAAGTTGACTATTCTCTGACTCTTGGAATTTGTTTTCCAAGTTTTGGGCTTCGGTTCTTCTGCTCATGAAGTAAGTGAAAGAAAATAATGAAAATATTGATATACTGACTGGTTATGAAAAACCATTACAATGTTCGAAGAAAAATGTAGAAATAAGAAGAAATTACTATGTCAGTGGGACTTGTGTGTGAGTTTTGAAGGAAGCACAGAGGGAGTTAGCTATTCATATGCCTGAATGATTTGGTCATTTTGTGTAAGAATTTATGCCAAATAGTGAATCTTCCAAAGATTTGGCAATTTTGGAGAAATCGTGTGCAATTGTTGGCCTTGAATGGGCTCGAGAGTCAAGGTGATCAAGGCAGTGGCACATCTCTTCTGGCCATAACAAATCTGCTGCTTTTAGAGTGCGATGAGACATAAATTGTAATGGCTATAGAAAGACAAAAGTAGAGAAATAAATTGAAATAAGTTTGACGGAGGAAATTGTTGCATTGAAAGAAAATTGCTTTGCATACCTTTGGAGGATTTATAGATTCAATAAATGTTTACATTGGGGATTTTAGGCCAATCTTCTTCTGTTTCTTCATTGCACCTTTCATTCAATAATATGGGAGAGCATATAATTTTCAACGATTGTAAACAGTAGAGGTGGCGAATCCCTTCCGGCAACGAAGTTATCTTTGGACAACAACTAATCTCCAATTCTGTAAGCGAGGTAAGGTTGCCCATCGATTCTGGTAGACTCGATAAATCTGGACAATTAGAAATCCTCAATTTTGAGAGTGATGTATTGCCGATCGATTCTGGTAGACTTATTAAATCTGGACAATGCACCAACAGCAATTTTGAGAGTGATGTGAGGTTGCCAATCGATTCTGGTAGACTCGTCAAATTTGGACAGTCTTTTGTATCCAACTGTTGAAGAGTGGTCACATGTTGCAAACAATTGGACAAAAACTCCCATTGGGAAACGGAGGAAATAAGCAGAATGGAGAGACTTTGAAAACTTTTCCACGATACAACATCAAATTCATCATTTATTTCCAATGACTTCATAGGTGCATCACATGTAACCGAAGCAAGCAGAGGACATTTCCAAATGATTAATTCAGAGAGGCAAGGAAATACTACAGGAAACAAGACACGGTTTTGAGCAGATTTTGTTGAGGTTTGACCCTTCCTCCACCATCTCTTCAAGTTAGGCATGTCTGAAATGATAAAAGTCTCGAGGGATGGAAAGAAAGTTGATGAACAAGGATAATTATGGTTGCCTACAATGTATTCGATAGAGGGCAAGTCATGAAGACAAAGGACCTTGAGATTAGGAAATAGATCAAATTGAGGAAGGTGCCGCAATCTTTCACAAGATGAAAATTCCATGTGGATCATACCACCAAAGGAATAAGAGGTAGAGGATAGCCAATTACATAACTTTACTCCTTTGTATCCCCGTATACATATTTGTTGAAGATTTGAATGTGGCGGTAGGCATTCTAAAACTCTTTCGTAGTCATAGTCCGAAGCACCGATTGTAGGCTCATTAAATGAATCGTCGTTCCACTCTAACTGCAAATATTGAAGACCTGACTTCCGTTGCAAGAACTTAGCGTTCGTTTGTAGATCAACAGTTGAACAAAATTGCAATCCTTCAATCTTTAATAATCCACTTAACTTGTTAAGTCCATCCAACTCTCTTAATCCACCACCATTATTATCCTTTCCTAACATAAATACATCCAATCTTTGAAGATGAGTCAGCTCACCTAGTCCTTTTGGCATATGAGTCAAAGCCTTGCATCCGCATATACTAAGATGCCTAAGGTTGATCAAGTTTCTCGTATCTTCCGGTAATTCTTTTAATTTATCACAAAGATAAAGGAGAAGTGTTTCCAAATTTTTTAATTGAGTAATAGAACTCGGAAGGAATTCTATAGCAGTATTTGAAAGATCGAGATGCCTAAGATTAATCAAATTTTGGACATCTCTAGGCAATTCTTTTAATTTTGTACATTCTTCAAGGATGAGTGTTTTTAATTCATACAACTCAGTAATAGAATCCGGGAGAAATTCTATATTGCTATTCCGACCAAGATCAAGACGCTGAAGGTGGATCAAGTTTTGGATATCTTGCGGCAATTCTTTTACCTTATTATAGCCCCGGAGGAAAAGTCTTTCCAAATTATTCAACTCAATAATAGAGTTTGGAAAGAATTCTATATTCGGATTCCCAATAAGTTCAAGATGTTTAAGGTTGGTCAAATTTTTTATATCTCTAGGAAATTCTTTTAACCCTGTACATCTGACGATAAGTACTTCCAAATTGTACAATCCAGAAATAGAATTCAGAAAAAATTTAGTATAGGTAATGATCTCTATTTTCAGATATCTCAAATGTTTCAAGTTGTTAATGCATTTAAGAAGCTTTACACTCTGGTTGTCAATAATCAACTGCAAGCCCAATGTCCGTAATCTCAAAAGATTATAAAAGACACTTGAAAATATTTTATTGAAATTGTTATCGCTCCCGATGGAATTATATAGATCATATTGCAGAAAACATGTCCTCAAATTTCTTGTCTCATATAGTTTTTTCGGAAGTTTTTCCAATTCTTCCCCTGATGTTAAGTCCAATGAAACATGACGAGTTCTTTTGTTGAGTGTGGGGGCATTCATATCATTCTCTGAACAAGCAATATCATGCATCAAGTCATGCATCTTACATGTAATTATGTCTCCCAATGCATCTTTTTTGACGTCTTGAAAGAATGACTTTGATAATAGCTCCATAAAATAATCTTCACCAATATCAACAAGCTTATCTTTGTCATTTGGTTGAATGAAACCTTGTGCCATCCCTTGCATTATTACTTCATCCTTTCGAATCTCAAAATCTTTGGGGAACAAAGCACAATACTGGAAACATTGCTTCAAATTAGGAGGGAGGTGGTTACAACTAAGCTTAAGTATTGATAGCATGGTTTTTAGGCCTCCTTGTTCCATAATTTGATAAAGTTCCCTATCTTTGAAACAATAACCAAGAGTTGTTGTTATTTAGTTCTTCTAAAGGATGCAATGAAGTTGGATCAAAAGTATTTGCAACTTGGTGGCTACGTGTTGTGATCAAAATCTTACTCCCCTTTGTACCACCAATTAGAAATCTTTTCAAAGTATCCCATTTTTCACGATCCTCATTCCACACATCATCCATCACAAGCAAATATCTTTTTCCATCCACAAGCTTTCGAAGTTTAGTTTGCAAGAGAGCCATTTGAAGGAACGATTCAGGTTTCTCCCCAGTTGCATACTCTATTATATTTTGAATAATAAGTTTTACTTCAAATTCTTCAGAAATACACACCCACAACTTCAATTCAAAATGTTTTGCCATCATCTTATCGTTATAGACAGATTGAGCAAGGGTAGTCTTTCCTAATCCTCCCATTCCAACTGTAGCAACAACAGCAATATTTTCTCTAGTGTTGGAACTTAATTGAAGATCTATGATTACTTTCTTGTCATCATTTCTACCGATCACCTCCTCTTCAAGTATATAATCGCCGGGGTCACGTATATTCCTCAAGGCATTACCAACCGTTGGATTATTTATCACACGCTCAGATAGGTGGAATTGAGTTCTATCATCATTAATAACTTTTAGCCTCTCCCTGATTTCCTTAATTTTCCCAACCATCTTGTGACTAAACGCAATCTGATTAGATTTGGAGAAGAATATACGGACCTGTTTGGTTTTTGTTCTATTTCTCGTCATAACTTGTCTTCTCAAAGCTTCATATTCGAACTCATCGATCAGGTCATCAATCTCGTAGAAAACATCCTTAAGCTTTGAAAGCCAATCCTTCAGTGCATGGCTCTTGGATGGCTGCTCCTCTGCATCGAGAAGCACGGCTTCAATGGCAGAAACGGTGTCTTTGAGCTTCTCAAGCTCATCGTTGACACCCAAGAGCAGTCCAAGTTCTTGGAGGGCGTAAGAGCCCAATTTTGTTATAAGGGTTCCAGCAAGATTGAAGAGAATAGAGTCTGCCATTGATGAAAAACAAATGTGTGAGAAATTGGTACGAGATTTGGAGAAATTCTTGGGCAATATATCTGTATTGTAGTGTGACATATTGTTCAATTTTCAATATTTAGCTAAATTTGGCCTTATTCGTGTTACAAAAGTCTTGGTCTACGCTCTCAAATAATATATCCTACTCGTACTACTACAGCTACGTCAGATAATTATAAAAAAAAAATTAAGTCGCTGTTACAAGTCAAACTTATAACATATTTCAAGTTGTATTTTTAAAAATAAAAAAAATGAATGATGGATGAAATTTTCTTTTATCTTTCAATTTTATTTTGAGACAAATAAGAAGAAAAATAGGTGAAATCGGCTAACTTTCATCGCGCAGGTATAAACTATTTTTCGTTTCATTATTTATATATTTCTTTGAAATGTAATAATTTCCTTCGTCAAACTTATTTTTCTATTTTCTCTTTCTACAGTCATGGGAAAGAGTTATATAATGCTTGATTTTGTCCATTAGTCAAATTTAAATTTGTGCAAAAACTTGATTTTATAGCTGTTAGAGCTCTTGTTAACATCCTATTAACCCTATATTGGTAAATTTTTCATTGGAGAAAAATATGACTTAGGAAAATGAAAACAAAAAATATATTTGATCGCTACCCATTTTTTCAACTTTTATACAAACAACCTTACTCGGATCTGAATCAACTCTGCTTGAACCTATTTGACATATTTTTAAGTTCAAAAATCTATTTAACATAAATTAAGATGATTTATGACTAAATTTTGTAATTTAACCAATACAATAATATATTACTTATTGATATGTCAAACAGTGAATGGAAGGAGTAGGTACTACGACAATACACATTTGTGTATTTTTAAACCTATTATTATGTCTGATTTTTGTTCTTTTTTTTTTTTTTTGGTGCATCAGATGGTATACATTAATTAAGCAATTTTAATTAAGTCACTTACAAATCTACTCTCATGCTTGTAAGTTGGTTTACTAATAAAAAATACTAATAATAAAAACAAGCAAATGGTCACTCCTTCCTAGAGACAGCACACCTCTAGAGACGATAAAATAATTTAATGCAATTTGATTATTTTTAATTGGGAGATTTAGATCTGTTTTATCTAAATAATTAAATACAAATTGCAACTTGGAAGTGGGGTTTATAGATAAAGAAATAATAAAAAGAAACAAGCAAATGGTCACTAGGAACAGCTGAGACAATAAAATATTTCAATGCAATTTGACTAATTTTAATTGGGAAATTTGGATCTGTGTACATCCCGGTGGATAAAAATATGTCAAAGTCAGCACAGCTCAGCGGTAATTGGTATGTATCATTTTCAAGATTTTAAATGTTAGAAATATCAAGGCCTCAATTTCATGAAAATATCGATAAAATATCAATCGTAAAAAGTATTTAAATTAACAAATAAATACTTTTATATTTTAAATAAGTTAAAAAATAATTAATATTGATATTATGTATATATTAGTGACATTTTGTTAATATATTTCCTATTTTATCGATTTCTTTTGTACTACGATGAAAATGTCGATTTACCCCTTATGTCGATGTCGAATCCATGAAAAGATTGATACAAGATGGAAATGTCGACATGTCAAGGATATTTAGAACCATCGTCATTTCTAAATTATTTATAATTCACTCAAATTATTTATAATTTTTTTTATTTTAACTTAACTTTACCTACTCTTTTTTTAAATTTAAATTTACACTATTTGCAAACCTATTCGTCGAGAAATTATCAATAAACACGTAACTTTAATTTATTAATTTTAATAATTTCCATCAATATTTATTATCTTGTTCCGACATTTAATATTTTCATACTCATATTTTTATATATGATGATTAAAAGTGATCCATTATAACCTAATTAAGTTACAATCAAAGTTTATTTATTAATTTAAACAATTTCTACCAATTTTATAATTGCCGTGACATTTTTCGAAATATCCACACATTGACATTTTTCTAAAATTGGAATCTTGACATTTCCATCGACATCGATATTTTAGACTTTGGAAAAATATTTAGTTAAATTTATCGGGAGGAAAGAGGTTGGTGGACATTTAGACCGTAATTAGTCAGTACCACCTCCTATTTCAAATCTGTTAGAAATATTTTTCAATTTATACATTATTTGTCTGTCTCTCATCTTATTGTTGTCAGTAATTTCAAGGCTTATTTTTTTCAACTTATACGTTTTTTTTTAAGAATTTATACGTTATTGTTACATATAGCTAATAATATTTTTTCTATAAATTATTAAACTGATATTTTAAAATTCTCTTTAAATCATCATTTTTCATATTTAATTGTTCTTATTTATCTAATTATAATTTGTAGTTTCAATTTTGCATAATCTAAAGAAGTCAACAATTTGGAAATTAATTATCTGAACTACATTTTTATTAACTTTACATTGTATATGCTATGAATTTAACTATGGGATAATAGTAATTTTGCTAGATATAATTATTGATTAAAATCTGTCAAAAAAAAAATTATTGATTACAATAGTAATATTTGAGACCAAATTCATAGGGTGTATTTACAATAATGACATTGTCAGCTTCAAAATCATGCTTTTATGGATTTTTTTTAATTTTTAGAACAAATTAATTGTCTAAGGTACATTTTTATTAATTTTACATTGTATATGTTATGAATTTGACTATTGGGTAATAGTAATTTTGCTAGATATAATTCTTGATTACAATAGTAATATTTGAGACTAAATTTATAGGGTGTATTTACAACAATAACATTGTCAGCCTCAAAATCGTACTTTTATGAATTTTTAAAATACTGGAGGTCCACTCAAAAACTTTTTAGATTCGTCACCGTAAATCACTATATTTTATAAAGAAATTATTTTTGCTGAACTCAAACTTATTAGATTCCATGGTTTAGGACAACAACAATTTATAATGTTTGTTTTTCAAATTTGTTCGAGGCAGACACCGCAATATTCTAGTGCAATTTAACCATTTTTAATAGATAGATTTGGATCCGTTTTATTTATGAGAATTTACACCTGGTGTCCTTATTTGACACCTAATTTTGAAAAATGGCCGAATGATCCTTGATAATTAAAAATGTCCATTTGTATTTTTCTAACTATTTTGCACATGTTTGATTTTAATATTTTTACCCTTTCTATTTAGTTATTTTTAAAAACAAAATAACTTTAACTCATATTATCTCTATTCTAGATTCTATCTACTCCATTCTAGTTTTCTTTCCAACAACTATTGTTATAAACTTAATACATAGATACAAAACTAACCAAATTTAAGGACACATAGCACCTAGAGAGACGATCAGAGAGGGAGACGATCAAAGCCGAGTTGAGGGTATGGTAAGGGAGACAGAAAGTCGAGGGTATGGTGAGGGAGACAGAAATCAAGCGAGAGACACAAGATCTGTTAGGTGATGCCAGAAGTTGACGAAATCAAGCGAGGGAACAACGATGGGGCAATGTGATAGGTGACAGAGCGAAGGAGGGAGGTGCCTATATGTTGTCTGTCTAGGACTAGATCTTGGTACCAGTCCACAACGATCAAAGTCAAATCGTGAACCTAAAGTACCTCTTTTATTCCATCCGAAAAGTCCTTTTCTTTTTATTTCCACGACCTGGCCTGGTCAGTACCTATCCAGGCTTTTTTTGTTCCAATGAATCTTAGATGAAATTATTTATTTGATTTGAAAAAACAAAATGTTTTTGAAACAAAAAAAAATCGAGTTTCTACAAATCGCTTTTGGTCTAAGGCAGAACACTTTATAATTTTTGTATTATTTGTTCACAAAAGTACAACTTATTTCTTCTCTTTTTTTCCTCTGTTCACTGTATTTGTTCATGTGTTCACCTTCATCGTATTTCTTCTTTGTGTTCACCTTCATCGTATTTGTTCATTTGTTCATCTTCATCGTATTTGTTTCTCTGTTCACCTTCATTATATTTGTTCTCTATTCACCTTCATTGTATTTCTTCCTGTGTTCACCTTTACCGTATTTGTTCCTCTGTTCACCTTCATTATATTTGTTTTCTGTTCACCTTCATTATATTTGTTCCTATGTTCACCTCCACCTTTATCGTATTTGTTCTTATGTTTACCTTCACCGTATTTGTTCCTATGTTCAGCTTTCATAATGGAAAAATATAGTTAGGATTCCCCTGTAGGAAAATAATATATTCATTTTAAAATCATCTTGTAAATTCGTGGTAGATATCTTCCTATTTTTAGTTGGCCAAATTGAAAGTTGTTTTAAGCCTTTTTTTTTAAATTGCCTATTTTAGATGGCTATATTTGTTGTTATCCCGATCCGCAATTATGAATCTAACCATGGTTTATTCTGTCCCTTCATGTACACTATGTAGAGGGGATAGATAAGATTTTTGAAAATAGAGTTTTTTTTCAATGATAGGGATTAAGCTTGAATTATGCAAATGGGACTCGAAATAAAATTATTACCTCCCATCAACTCTAAAATTTGCCCATCTAAATTTAACTCAACTAATTGAGTTCATGTATTTTCGTCTAAAAAGCAACATATTTAAATTTCACTCCTATATGCTGTACTAAAAGATTGAGAATCATAAATGAAGATTTACATGGAAGGTTGCTTCCAAACGACAAGCTACTCCATTTGGATATGACTAAGCTTTTCATCCAAAGATTGGTTTCCCTTTTTGTTCTTATGGAAATTACTTGGTCTCTTATTAATGGCTTAACTGAAATCTTGGAGAAACCAACAAAATTTTTTAAGGGGGCTAAGATACAAGGCAACCAAACATGGTTTCTCTATCCATTCATTCCACCTCATTGATGAGTTAAACAAATTTGACTACTAATCAATTATCTCCCGTATGAATCTACTAGAATGTAAGCAAGTAAAAATAATACAAACAAATTAAATAAGGTATACCAACAATTTTATAGTGGAAAAACCTCCCCAAATTGAGGAGTAAAAAACCACGTAACCGTTCACTATCAATAATAAATAGGCAGACAAAGTAGAGAGATATACCTAACAAATATATATGGAAAATAAACCTATTAGAAATTTTACAATATTACACAAAAAAAAAAAAAAAAAAATCTTAAAAGTGGCACCAAGTCATCTCCTTTCACTCATGTAACTTTGGGTAATCTCTTTTCTTTGCTTTCTCCACCTACATCTGTTATATAGCAGATGGTCTTCTCCCCCTGTTTAGAAACACAACAAAAAGTTGATAACATTCATGAAATTAAACCAACTCAATCCTTCAATTTCCCAGTGGTAGAGATTAAACTACAAATATGGAATAATGAACACCAAAGCCACAAAATTTTTAAATCCCAAATTGGTACGTTATTTGACTAGGAAAAAGGAGAAAAAAAAAATAAAGAAAAAAGAAAAGGAAAGAAAAGCAGAGAAGAAACCAATTACAGGATTACCCAGTTTTATGGTTGGCTGTTCTCAAACTTTTAGAATCTATTTGTAAGTTTCATGCTTGGCTTGTGATCATGAAATCAGTTAAAGAAATATTAAATTAATACAGATTTTTATTTATTTTTTACTGTGGAAAGAGAAAAGTAGAGAAATTAATTGATTGCGAAAAATGAAATTATTGCGTTTCAAAGACAAATAAAATTAAGAGCTAAGGGACAAAGTAACTCATATGGATTACTAATGGCATAAATGGGTTAACTATTGCAATTTTATAATTTTGTCTAAAAAATGATCCGTTTAATTGCGAAAATCTAGTTTTATAAATAGTTAAAATAATAGCCATTAATGAAATATTGGGTAGAAATATACTCTTTGCGTACCTGATGGGTGTTTTTAGAAATGGCAACCTGAGGCTTACGTAGGTGATATTGCGATTTTAGGCCAATCTTCTCCAGTTTCCTCCTTGCATCTTTCCTCCAATATGGGACAGCAAAGAATTGACAACGATTTTATAAAAATGCTTAATTCCTCAAGGGATGGAAACAAAGTTGATGAACAAGGATAATCATTGTTTACCACGTGCGATTAGGAAATTGCGAGAATTGAGGGAGATGCTGCAATCTTTCACAAGAGAAAATTTCCATGTGGACCAGACCATCAAAAGAATAAGAGGAAGATGATAACCAATTACATAATTTCACTCCTCTGTATCCATCCATACGTATCTTTAGAAGATTTGAATATGGCCGTAAGCATTCTAAAACTCTTTCGTAGTCATCGTCCAAGTGATCACCAATTGTAGGCTCATCGTCCCACTCCTACTTTAACGATAAGTTTTGAAGATCCGACTTTAGTTCCAATAACTTAGCATTCGTTTGTAGATCAACTGTTGAAGAAAATTGCAATCCTCTGATCCCTAACACTCCCTTTAACTTGTTAAGTCCGTTCAACTCGCTTAATGCACCTCCATTATTGTCCTTTCCTAATACAAACAAATTCGATGTTTGAAGACTAGTCAGCTCACCTAGTCCTTTTGGCACATGAGTCAAAGCATCGCATGCAAATATATCAAGATGCTTAAGGTTGATCAATTTTTTGGTATTTCTTGGTAATCCTTTTAATTTAGAACAAAAACTAAGGAGAAGTGTTTCCAAATTATTTGAATGGGTCATAGAATCTGGAAGGAATTCTATACCACTCCCTGAAAGATCAAGATACTTAAGATTGATCCAATATTTGACATCTCTCGGCAATTCTTTTAATTTTGTACAACATCGAAGGATAAGTATTTTCAATTCACACAACTCACTAATAGAATTCGGCAGAAATTCCATACTGTTATTCCATTGAAGATCAAGATGCTGAAGGTGGATTAAATTTTTGATATCTTGCGGCAATTCTTTTACCTTTCCATACCCCGTTAGGATAAGTGTTTCCAAATTATTCAACTCACTTATAGAATTTGGAAGAAATTCTATATTCTCATTTCTGCGGCTCTTAAGAACAAGACGTGTAAGGTTTGTCAAATTTTTTATATCTTCTGGAAGTTCTTTCAAGTTTTTATAAATCGAAAGGACAAGTGTCTCAGTTAATTTTATTTTTATTTTTGATTAAATAATTGGTCCAAAGGGACTAGGGTTGATTTAGAGGGAATGAGTTACCAATTTAAGATGATCGGCTACACAGAGGGTGGTGATCAGCACTCTGATACTTAAGTCAGTATAGGTCGGAATTTAAAATATATGTTTGTAGTTGAGATTCACACATATCGTTAATAGGGTTTTACCCATTTGATTTATAGATGATCATGGTTTAAGCATCGTTATTAACCTCTTGCCAATTCATCCCCATATCACAGGATTTGTTGGAAATTGCATTATCATTTACTACTCTCTTTTTCAGAATCGCTGGCTACTTTGAAGATGGTGGAATAGATTGAGACGTATAGTACACTCTAGAGATCGACACCCTAGATGTAAGTGAGTTCGACATTTACGACCTCCGCATATTGATGGCTCCCTCCTTTAGAGTACTTCTCGATGTGTTGTTCTGGTGTTGCGACACATGGTAGCTACATTTCCTCTTCGTACAACACTATGCTTAAGTTGACATGCTTGATTTAGTTCTTCTGTCATTAGGTTAACGCATAAAATTTGATGATATCAATTTACTCAATTCTAATTTATTTTGAATGATAATTTTCTGCAAAGATATTTTTTTATTCAATTATTAGTAATGCTTTTAGTAAATAATATATACAATAAATATTTTAGGTTCAACAAAATAATAATATTGTAACAATTAAAACAGAAAGCACGTATATTGGTAAAAGAAAATGCATATATATATATATATATTTTTTTTTTTTTGAGAAAAATAAAATGCATAGTTATAAAATATTACAAAATAAGAACCTGAAAAAAAATTATATTTGTGGATTACCGTTAGTTTTTTAATTCTAACAAATTGGGGTATGAACTTTGAACCTCTCTAACTTAATCAACAGATCATTAGTACAGTTATGATTTCAGTTAGTTAATCATAGGAACCCTTTAATCAATATGTATTAATGATTCTTTCAAGTAACCAGTGACTAATTAAGTTAGAAAAAAACCTATATTAACCATTATTATTTTTATAAAAATATATATTATATTTGAAATTACTTTCTATAAATACATAATTTTAAATATTTTCATTTTGAAGATTGTGCCACCCAAATAAAAGTTTAATATCAAGCAAAATTTACAAGACATCCCTATTATTAGTGATAGTCAAAATTAATCAATGGGTGACAAGTTATTCATTTATGACTTTATTTTCATTTTGGAGTTCAAATCAATAGTGCCAATTAGATTTTTATAACTTATTTTAGAGTGCAAATTATTTGTGTTAGATTTTTGCTATTTATCCACTAATAGTAGGAATGGTATAGTACTARGATTTACCCAAAGAATTAGGATGCGTTGATGAAAATATTAAATTATATATTTAATATTTATAGTTCAATCTTGTCTATGTATTTTTAAAAGTTTTATTATTGATCATATCTTTTGGGGAAGAGAAATAATAAAGATCTAATATATTTATGACATTTTGTGTGCACTATGCAGAGAAGACTGATAAGATTTTAAAAAATGCAAACCTCTTTTGCTCCACGGTAGGGATTAAGCTTGTATTATGCAATGGGGCTCATAAATAAAATTATTATGTCCCATCAATTCCAAATTTGCCAACATGAACCAATTGAATTGGTTGAGAAATGTACCTCCGACCAAAATGTAACATGTTCAAAACTCCATCTCTACGTATTGTTGTACTAAAATAATTCAAAAATTGATAAGTTATTGACTAGAGGAAAAGATGAGCAGAAAAAAGAAACGAAAATGAATTTGATCATTACCCATTTTAGTAGTTGATAGTTTCACTCTTATCTACCCGACCTCGCTCGGCCAAGTCCAACCCTATTTGAATCACGATAGAAGGTCTTTCACTTTTATAGATCTCGAGATAATTTTGCAACGAGTTCAAAATAAGGCATGATAGACAAACATGAACAAAGAAAGAAGCCAAAACTTAAAAAAGTGACTTATGTTTTTTGACATGGGCATATTTGAACTATCATTATTATCCTGTAAATGAAGTAGGTAAGAGATGCAAATGCTATRGCAGCTCAAACTTATTTTAACTTAGACTACTTGATTGTATAGCCTAGCAGACATAAGCTTTGCCATTATCCTATTAAAAAATTACAGAGCAATTATAGCAAAAAGAGAAAAAAAAGTCTAACTTTGAAAAAGAAAAAGCTAAACCTACTACATATACATATCAAAAAATCATATAATCTATTTGGATTCAGCCGAGTTTTCACCTAATTGAAATTCAAACTACAACCAAGTTCCAGCTATGATTTTGATACAAAATTTATGAGTTACGTACCATGATTGCTCAGATGAATAACTTATGAAAAAATCTTGGCTTTTGACTTGGTTTTCACTACTAAACTCTAGCAAGAACTCTATTTGGATGACGGGTTGCTTCTAAAGACAAGGACCCTATTTGGATATGAGTAAGCTTTTCATCCAAAGATTGGCTTCCCTTCTTGTTCTTATGGTAAATGCTTGCTCTCCATTAGTGGCAGAATTGAAATCTTGGAGAAACCAACAAAATTTCTGAAGGGGGAGGCAGAGCCAAGGTACAAGCTGGCAACCAAACATGGCTTCTCCAACCATTCATTCGACCTCATTGATGGGTTAAACAAATTTGACTACTACTAATCAATTATCTCCTTTACTGGGAATAAGCAAGCAAAAAACAATATAACACCAACGATATTAACGTGGAAAAACCTCCCCAAATCGAGGAGTAAAAAACCACGTGACCGTAGTCAAAATCTTCACTATCAACAATAACAGACACACAAAATTTTCTCTAATCAGAGCTAGGAGATACACATAATAGATATATATATCAAGATAAAGCATATTGACACTTTGACAATATTACACACAGGAGAAAATAGAAAAATCCCTTAAAATTGGGCACCAAACCATGGTCTCATTCACTCATGTCATTATGTGTGATTGTCTATTATCAGATTCAAAAACTATGTTTTCAAGTTTTGGCTAGGCTTCTGCTCATGAAATCAGCCAAAGAAATATTGAAATTAATTCTGATTTCTTTGTGTATAAACTTTATAAAGCTGCTCAAGAATTAATATGAAGAAAATCTCAACCTAAAACGAAAATGGAATGGAAATAAACTTACAGAGTTGGAAAACACAGGCTAAAGAAAGGCAGCAAATGACTTTTTGAAGTATGGATACCTTCAATTATTGGCTTCTTCCTCTCCTCTGTACTCAGCAGCAAATCATTTATATGATTAAAAAACAAACTCATCCTACAGCATTACAGATTGATCTACAAATCTTAACCAAAATTATCAAATCCCAAATTGCACAAGTTGTTTACTCATTTTATAGTTGACTATTTCTGACTTTTTGAAGTTCTTTTCCAAATTTTGGGCTTGGTTTGGTTTCTTCTCAATATATATTGAAATTCTAAATGACTATGAAAAGGCATTTCAATGTTGAAGAAAGCAAAGATATATATGTAGGTGGGACTTGTGTGAGTTTGAAAGAAGCACAGAGAGAGTTAGCTATTCATATACCTGAATTATATTATTCCTTCATTTGCTAAGTTTTTCAAAGATTGAGCAATTGTTGGCTTGAATA
>NW_019104489.1:2019295-2069295 GCF_001995035.1 Momordica charantia
GTTCTTAGGTGGCATCCTTCTTCTGCTTTTAGAGTGGGGTGAGATGTAAATTGTAATGGCGGTTGAAAGAGAAAGGTAGAGAAATAAATTGAAATGTTTGATGGAGGAAATGACTGCGTCTAAAAAGCATATAAAAATAATGAGAAAATTGCATTGGAATTGCATACCTGTTGAGGATTATGTAGGGCTTTCCCAATGGTTTACTTGGCGGATATGTGCAATTTTAAGCCAATCTTCTCCTGTTTCTTTCTTGTACATTTTCTCCAAAATGGGACAGTCCCAAGTTGTCAATGATTGTAAACAGTGAAGGTGGCGAATCCCTTCCGGCAATGAAGTTAGGCTTGGACAAAAATCAATAGTCAATTCTGTAAGTGAAGTAAGATTGCCAATTGATTCTGGTAGACTCATTAAATCTGTACATTTCAGAATCTCCAATTTTGAGAGTGATGTGAAGTTGCTGATCGATTCTGGTAGATTTGTTAAATTTTGACAGTATTCTAGAGTGAGCTCTTGAAGAGTTGTCACATGTTGCAACCAATTGGACAAAAAACCCCATTCGTCAATGTGGGTAAGCCGTAGATATGAGAGACTTTCAAAACATTTCCATGATACAACATCTGATTCATCCGGATCAAAATGAAATTCGATTGGATCATTCATTTCCAATGACTTTGGAGGTGCATGACATGTAATTGAAGCAAGCAGAGGACAACCCCAAATTTCTAATTTAGAAAGGCAAGGAAATATTATTGGAAACAAGACATTTTGAGAGGAGGTTGCTTTTGAGGTTTGACCCTTCTTCCACCATCTCTTCAAGTTAGGCATGCAAAAAATGCTTAATTCCTCGAGGGATGGAAACAAAGTTGATGAACAACGATAATCATCGTTGAAAATATACTCAATACCGGATAATTCTCTAAGAGAAAGACGCTTGAGATTGGGAAACTGATCAAATTGAGGGAGATGCTGCAATCTTTTGCAACCTGAAAGCTTTATCGTAACCAAACAACCAAGGAAATTGGATGATACCCAATTACATAACTTCACTCCTCTGTATTTATCTATACATAAGTTTCGAAGATTTGAATGTGGATGTAAGCATTCTAAAACACTTTCGCAGTCATCGTCCAAGTCACCAATTGTAGGCTCATTAACTGAATCGTTGTCCCACTCCCACTCTAACACCAACTCTTGAAGACTCGACTTCAGCAGCAAGAACTTAGCATTTGTTGGTAGATCAGAAGTTGTACAAAAATTCAATCGGTTGATAGTTAAGGATCCCCTCAACTTGTTAAGTTCATTCAACTCGCTTAATCCACCACCATTGTTATCTTTTTCTAATACAAAAAAATTCAATATTTGAAGATCAGTCAGCTCACCTARTCCTTTAGGCATATGAGTCAAAGCCCAACATCCATACAAATCAACATGCTTGAGGTTGATCAAGTTTTTAGTATCTCTCGGTAATTCTTGTAATTTTGAACAAAAACGAAGGAGAAGTGTTTCCAAATTTTTTAATTGAGTAATAGAATCCGGAAGGAATTCTACACCACTACTTGAAAGATCAAGATACCTAAGATTAATCCAATTTCTGACATCTCCCAATAATTCTTTTAATTTTGTGCATTGATGAAGGACAAGTGTTTCCAAATTATTCAACTCAGCAAAAGAATTCGGAAGGAATTCTATAATCTCATTCTTATAAAGATAAACATGCTTAAGTTCGTTCCAATTTTTGATATCTCTCGGCAATTCTTTTAACCTTGTACATCGGAGGATAAATACTTCCAAATTGTACAACCCAGTAATATGATTCATAAAAAATTCAGTTTTTGTATACATCTGAATTTCTAGATATCTCAAATGTTTCAACTTGCTAATACATTTAAGAAACTTTACATTTTGTTTATCAAAACTGAGCAACTGCAAGTCCAACGTCCTTAATCTCAGAAGATTATAAAAGACACTTTCAAAGATTTCATTGAAATTGTTATCTGTTCTTCTTTGATTATAATGGAAAAAACATGTCCGTAAATTCTTTGCCTCAGATAATGTTTCCGGAAGTCTTTCCAATTCTTCCCATGACATTAAGTCAAATGAAACATGATGAGTTCTTTTGCTGAGCGTGCGAGCATTCACATCATGGACACATTCATTTTCTACTATCGAACAAGCAAGATCATGCATCAAGTCATGCATCTTACATGTAATTATGTCTCCCAAATCATTTTTTGTGACGTCTTGAAAGAATGACCTTGATAATAGCTCCATAAAATATTCCTCACCAATATCAATGAACTTATATTTGTCATTTGGGTGAATGAAACTTTGTGCTATCCATTGCATTATTACTTCATTTTTTTGAATCTCATAATCTTTGGGGAACATAGCACAATATAGAAAACATTGCTTCAAATTATAAGGGAGGTGGTTATAACTGAGCATAAGTATTGATAGCATATCCTTTAGACTTCCTTGTTCTATAATTTGGTAAAGTTTTTTATCCTTGAAAGACGACCAAAATTCTGTTGACTTTTTATAATATAAAAGTCGCCCYACAGTTCTTATGGCGAGAGGAATACCTTTTAACTTTGTCACAATCTCCTTACCAATTTCAACCAACTTTGAATTCTCAGGATCTTTTTCTGCTCCCTCGCCTCCAAATGCCATTTTCTCAAACAATAACCAAGAGTTTTTGTCATTCAGTTCTTCCAAAGAATASAATGAAGTTGAGTCAAAAGTATTTGCAACTTGGTGGGTACGTGTTGTGATCAAAATCCTACTCCCCTTCGCACCACCCATTAGCAATCTTTTCAAAGTATTCCATTTCTCATGATCCTCATTCCACACATCATCCATGACGAGCAAATATTTCTTTCCATCCACTAACTTTCTAAGTTCAGTTTGCAAGAGAGCCATTTGAGGGAATGACTCTTTCCTCCTAGTTGCATACTCTATTATATTTTGGATGATAACTTTTACCTCAAATTCTTCGGAAATACACACCCATAACCTCAATTCAAAATGTTTTGTCATCATCTTATCGCTGTAGACCGATTGAGCAATGGTAGTCTTTCCTAATCCTCCCATTCCAACTATAGCAACAACTGCAATATCTTCTCTAGCGTTGGAATTTAATAGCAGATCAATGATTTCTTTCTTCTCATAATTTCTACCAATCACTTCCTCTTCAGGTATATAATCGCCAGGGTCACGTGTGTTTCTCAAGATATCAACATCTGACTTATTTATGACACACTCAGAGAGCTTAAATTGAGTTTTRTCATCGTTAATAACTTTTAGCTTCTCCCTGATTTCCTTGATTTTGCCACCCATTTTGTGACTAAATGCAATCTGATTAGATTTGGAGAAGAAAATACGGACCTGTTTGGTTTTTCTTCTATTTCTCGTCATAACTTGTCTCCTCAAAGCTTCATAATTGAACTCGTCAATCAGGTCATCAATCTCGTAGAAGACACCCTTAAGCTTTGAAAGCCAGTCCTCCAGTGCATGGCTCTTGGACGACCGCTCCTCTGCATCGAGAAGCACCTTTWCAATGGCAGAAACAGTGCCTTTGAGTTTGTCAAGCTCACCATTGACACCCAAGAGCAATCCAAGCTCTTGGTGGACGTAAGWGCCCAATTTATTTATAAGGGTTCCAGCAAGGTTGAAGAGAATAGAGTCGGCCATTGATGAAAAACGAGTGAGCTGTGAGAAGTTGAGTTGGTAAGAGATTTGGAGAAAGGCTCGAGAGAGATGAAGTGATCAAGTATGCTGAGGTTGGGCCAATATTTGTAGTGTAACATATTATTCAATTTTCAATATTTAGCAAAATTTGGCATTTACAAGTCTTGGTTTTACACACTCAAATATTGCAACTCGAACTGTCAAATATTGCTGTACTGTCAGATAAGTTTATTTTACATGTCCTGCTTTTCTTTCTTGGCCGAATTATTCCATTTCGCTTTTGTTAGATTGATTATATTATTTAAATTATATTTAGTTTATATTATATTATTTGAATTAGATTTTCAGAAAAATTCTTTTTAGAAAGTCGGATTGGTTAAAAAACCATTTTTAAGAAGACTGGTAAGATGATTATCCAAAAAAAATAACCTTAAAATGTGACACTCCTGACAATGTTACTTAATCAAAATCTTAAATTAAAAAAAGATTTATATCTAAATTGAAATATATTGTTCATATATTYACTGTCGCTGTGATAAAAGAGGTTGTGAATTGCCACCATAATCAACTATGAAATGTGATGGGTCATCCTAAACAATACAAATTCTTTGAGTGCGAAACAACATAATTTGGTTACAGTGCTTGGGACTAAAATGTAACTGGGACGTACAAAAGTGATTGGGTCTACACACTCAAAGAACTGTGTCAAATGCTTTTCTTTTTTGTATGTCTCTTTGTTTTCTTTCTTTTAAAATGGAAAACAAGGCCATGAAAAGGAAAAGCCAATTTTTAAAGTGGGTAAAACTATAGACTACACAGTACCTCTTTTGTGATACATAACTCAATAATTGAGAGCCTGTGGAGGGAGAAAGGTTTCAAAAGCAAAAGCAAAATTTGAAAGAAATTGTGAAGAGTGACGGATCTTTGTCGTGTGGTGACTCAATAATTGATGCGCAAAATACTAATACCGCACGTAAATTAAAGGATCCTTTTATTCACCACTCGTCACGTCAGTCTTATATTAAAAATGATGTGAGATCTACTATCGTTAAAAGGTTATTTAGAAAACAAATCATATATAGTAAGTACAATTATTGTACTCTCGTAATAGTTCTGTGTTATTTTTATATTGCTTTATTTTGGTTTTCCTCTTTCGTATCGTTTTAGGAAGAGTTAATGTATAGAGGACAGTAGGATATTTGGAAATCTAATATGACATGTATGTGGGGTGTATGTTCACTCCACCATTACACACATCAATTGTCTGAGTTTACACAATTTCTTCAAATTTGATTTGCATTGAAATGTCTCATTCCTGCCCTACCTATAACAATCGGGAAAAAAATTTCTAAATATATATATATATATATATATATATATTTCCTCTTATCTATTTGGAGAGAAAATATCAAAGTTCTTCTTCTTCTTCTTTTTTGTCATCATAGTATCAGATTAAATAAAGAAGTTTTTCCTTTGATATAGTGTTTTATTTGTATATCTATTAATATCTCTTATATTTGATAGTAAACCTACGTGATATAATATCTCGAAAGTAATATGTTAATTAATGTTATTAATCTTAAGTATTAGCAATAATAACAAGTCAAATTAAGGACATAACTCAATTAATTAAGACATTATAATGTTGTATTTTTAAAACGAAGAAAAAAAATGAACGATGGATCAGAAAAAAGTTATGTTTCCAACCCTCTCTGGCCATATATAATAAAATTTCTATTTTAAAAATTTAGAAGACAAATCAGAAGGAAAATTGATAAATCCATAAACTTTCATCAGGCATATTGTAAAACCATTTCCTTTCATTATTCATTGTATTTCTTTGAAATATAATAATTTCCTTCGTCAAACTTATTTCTCTATTTTCTCTTTCTATTACCATTAGAAAGAGTTATATAATGCTGGATTTTGTGCATTAATCCAACTTAAATTTGTAAATTTGGTTTACATCATTTTTAGAGATTTCTTACATTACTTCTTGCTAATATCCAGTCAACCCAAAATTAATTTGTTTCGACTTGGATCACTTGATATTGTACTGTTAGATAGAATCAATTAGAATATATTTTCACCAAAACGAGCGTAGCTCAGCGGTAATTGACAAAGATTGTGGGTTTGATCCCCCACCCCATATAAGTGTGATTTTAAGTTGAATATAGCAGAAGGTGTTCAGACCTTGTAATTTTATTTCCTCTCCTCATTTAATATTATTCATTTGTGCAAAGTTCAAAACTCACGAATTTTAAATTTACTTCGATCCATAAGCTTAAGTTTTAATTTGGTCGCTTTGAAGACAAGCTTCGCTAATATTCTATACAAGATACTACGAAGCAGAAGCAGTAATTATGACAAAGAAAAAACACAGGAAGTTAACTTTGAAAAAGAAAATAAGGCTTAAGCTACAGTGAGATCTCAATTTTACCACATACATACAAAAAATAATAGAGCTTGTGGACCATAATTAAAGGATGAAAAAGGAATAAAGCTTTACTGGTCCACTGCCCATAAATAAAGGATAAAAAGGAAGAACAAATCAGTAATGAAGATGGGTTGTGACAATTCATCATAGTTTCACCTATTTGAAGTTCAAACTACAACCCAAGTTATTGGCTATTTATCAATTTTGACCCATGATTGTTTATATGAATGATTTTTACAAGAATCTTGGCTTTTAACTTTGTTTCCCCACTAAACTTTTTTTACTGTTAAAAAAAAATATATTGGACATGACTTCAAATATAGTAATTATCGATACCACATCCGAATGGGATAGATCATGAGATCATGTTAGAATGGTCAAGAAGGGCTTAAGATTCGAACTCTCAACTTTCGAGGTATATGCCCATTACACTAATCTATGCTAGTAAAGTTGAATTTAAATTTAGAAATTAGAGATTAATTTATTTTCTTTTAGAAAATTAATTAATTTGAGGATGAAATTTGACAAACCCTAGCCTACCGTTGCAATTAGTTTGTGCGCCGTCACGCCTTTTTAGCCCCTTTTGCAGATTTCTTCGATTTCTCCTCCGTTTCCGCTGCCGATTATTCTCTTCGCCTGTAGCCGGTCGCCGTTCATCTTCGCCGCGCCGAGTAGTCTTCGTTGTTCACCGTTTGCCGAGTCGCCGTTTCGCTTCACCAGTCTTCGCCGTTCGTGTTCGCCGACCGGTCGTTCGTGTTCGCCGATCGGTCGCAAGAATTTAATCTTCGTCCCATCATGTGCGTACCCACAATCTCCCCATTTTTTAGCTGAAATTGTTCGTATGCATGTCTGTTTTTTTGTTTGTAATTTGTGATTGTTCTGTACTTTGTAATTTGACGTTACGCTGTCCTCGCATGGTCTCTGTATTTTCATTGCTGTTTTGAATTTTTTTTGTTCTTTTTATTTCTTTGTATTTGTAAACTTGATTGAAGAGATGGTTCTGTTGGCCGCAGATTGTAATTTGTGTTTCTACATTTCCTGAAATCGTCGCCTTCTCTAGCTCTGCATCTATTTCTGCAGTTAAAACACCTAAAACCAAAAAACTTAGTTAAAAGGTTGTCTATGGATCAAACTAAACTAAATAGTTAAGTAAGTTTCTAAACAAAATATCAAAGTGCTTAAAACAAATCTAGAAAACATCCAACTGGGTCAAAGAACTGAGAACTTTTAAACACAGCAGTCTCGTCTTAAGAGTGCTTACAACTAGCAAACTAAAATTATATTGAAAATAAAAAGTTTAAGGCAAGACGTAAGAGAAGGTATAAATCTTGTTGTATTAAGAAAAAAAGTATAAATCTTACCTTCTATTTTAAAGGTTAACGTTGAATCCTCTAACTAAAATGAAAAGGTTCGAACTTCACTTAATTATTAATATCAAAACTATTGTAAATGAATAACACTCCATGTCCATTGATATTGAAATAGTAATCCACAAGAGTCATATTAAGCAATTATATATCATTTAATTATTTAGATTTGGTGCGAAGTAATTTTTTTTTTCTGACTCATTTAGTGCAAAGTATTTAACAATATTTTACAGGCATTAGTAAACTTACATAAGGTGGCGGTGAATTGGGCGGGGCTTGCACTTTACTTACTCTATCAGTATATCTTTTGGAGCTTTATTTAATAATATTGTTTTTCATAACACATTATTTTGAGTCAAGTTTCTTGTCGTTTGAACCATTTATTAGTAAATGGGATACTGTCTTAAGCATGTTTAATGTATTAAATGTGCTACTAATATTTTCAATTTGTATAATTGTGCTACTAATATTTTCAATTTGTATAATTATGCCTAATTATTTTTGGCATGCACACTTAATAGAAGTCAATTAGTCTGGGTTTATGTTATTTGTTTTTCTTTGTTGGGCATCTTTTCTTCAGCAGTATTGTTAGTTTATTTGGAAGTTTGGAACTATTGTTTTGGCCTTTACTTGTAAGGCTGATATCTTCTCTAAGGTTTCTTTCCCACGTGATGCTCTTTCTTCAAGTGTACTATTTATTCTTGACAATAACCTAATCAGATCACATCTCTTGAGCCTCGATTGGTGTGACTGCACTTACCCTAAAATTGTTTCTTGTCAGGTCTGAGCCAGTTGTGCAGGCGAGTGTTGAGGCTTCTGATAAGTCTAGGGATTTGAATTACATAATCGAGGAAGGGATATCAAAGGTTAGTTTGGTTACTGGAAGTGGAAGCACCGGGAACATTGATTTAGAGTGTCAAAAGGATGACATTGAAAGTGATGTTGAGTCTGAGGGCACAAGTTCAGCTACAACATCCAGTAGCAGTAGCCATGGCAGAGACAGCAATGATGAAAAAGATGACGAGGAAGAAAATGCATCATCTTCTAGTAGTGGCAACAGTAGTTGCGATGAAGAAGAAGAGGAGAATGAGTTCACTGTGAAAGCAGAGGGACGTGGAGAAATCGGTGAACTCGAAGAAGGTGAGATAAGGGACATTGACATTGAAGACGAAGAGGCTTCTGCAGATCAAATGGTTGCGTGGGATGGTGGTGATGGTGAGGACCTGGACATTGATGATGATGAAGAGGCTGGTGCTGTAGGAGGGCCAATTAGTTCTAAAAATGAGCTTAAGGTCCGTTTTTTTGTTTTCATCCTTGATGCTTGCTGGTAGTCTTTTGCACTTTGAGTAAACGGATGGAGGCTGGATTGGATGGTTGATTAGTAATCAGTATTATTGTATTGCTTCATTTTTGGCTTGTTTGCAGGTTCTTCCTCCAGTTCCTCAGGTGTATGCCACACTACAGCCACACCACCAGATTCTTCCTGTTGGAGTTGTTTTGTCAGTAAGCTCCTTCATTTTATTAGAATCATACGACAAATAATGCTCCAATTCTTCTATGTCTGCCCATTACATGGTTTTCCTTGCTCTTAATGAAGCTAAATAATCTATAAGAAGCGGGTTTTTTTAGATAAATATTAAATTCTATGTTCTGTTTCTACTTGTCAGATAATTGGCAGTCAAGTCATTGTAGAGGGTGTTGAGAAGCACAATCCTCTTAATGAAGGCTCTATCCTCTGGATAACTGAACTTAGATCTCCATTGGGGTTGGTAGATGAAATTTTTGGACCAGTAAAAAATCCTTATTATTCCGTAAGATACAATTCTGAAAGTGAAGTTCCTACAGGGATTTGTGGAGGCACTCACGTCTCTTTTGTTCTGGAGTTTGCTGATTATGTGCTCAACAACAAAGACCTATACAAGAAGGGGTACGATGCATCTGGAGTGAATGATGAAGAGGTGTTAGACGATGAAGAGTTTTCAGATGATGAGAAAGAGCTCGAGTTCAAGAAAATGCAGAGGTTGGCTAAGAGGTCTATGAATAACAACCAGAAAAATGGGAACGGAAACAACACTAGAAAGAAGAAAAACTCTAGTCAAGCCAGGAAATTCGATCAGCGTACGTATCAGAACGAAAAGATACCCGATGAGCCCAGAAATTATGGTCAGCCCACACCCCAGCAAGCAATGATGCCTGAGGGCAGCAAATTTGATCAGCACACAACCCAGGAAGCAAAGATGGATATGATTCAGCCATCTTCCAATCACAACCAGCACAATGGCCCTCCTTTTGCTCCATTTTATCACGGTGGTTGTCCGAACCCTTCAGCGGCAGGGCAATGTTTTATCAATGGAGGTGGTGTTATTCCACCCTTTCCACCAACGTACAACCCCTGCTTTACCCCAGCAATAAATGGCATTAGGCCAACTGAAATGCCATTTCAGCTTCAGCAGCAGCAGAATCCATTCTTTCCCAACGCCCTTCCAATGAATGGTATGCCATGGCTTTTACAGAATCACCCTACTCAGCAAGTGCCTCAAATGCCTATGATGAATACCTTTGGAGGAGTGGCATACCCACAGGGGCTCATAGGTACATCACCCGGTCTACCAAATCCTTTGACAAGTGTCGGGGCACAAGGAATCCATTCTGGTGGCCTACAGTTTGGACAGAATCAAAACTTGCTGCAGCCTCCTTCCCCCCTTGCCATCCCTGGAAGCATGGAAGCAACACAGCAATTCAATCCAGCCAACTCGCACCCATCTGGTGCATTTTCTGGAAACGGAGCACCACCGCAATTCAACCCGGACTCATCTTCAAGCCAGGGAGGGAAATCTTTTGGTCGAGGAGGGGATTCCCATTTTAGAGGTAGAAGAGGTCGGCGACAAACAAGATGAACATTTTAATTGTTGCATATGTGCAATTACTGCATTTTTATTTAGATCTGTCATGTAAATCCTTCCATCGTCCCAGGTTGGATGAGAATTACAAAATGCTCGATTGTTAGATTATAATGCTGAAGTTTGTATTTCAACCATTCTAGAGGGGGTCTTTTTTTTTTTCTTATCATTGGCGACGGCCATGTCTGCATATTACTGAATCAAAAATGAATCATCAACCATACTAAATTAGAAAGCAACTTATCTTCTTGATCTAGAACGCCACGAGAAACGAAGAGAAGTGGCTGCTGCATGCCGCCCCATCTCTAGTTACTCACTCGTTCACATTTACTTGCATGTAAAATACAAACACTCCCTCGCGTCTTATCTTCTTTCTACGGCATTAGATATCCAGTAATGGAGACAGACCAAAAATGGTAAACATTCATTATCAGTAGCAGTTAGAGCAATCCTTATTAGTAGAGCCCATTTCCATAAAGACCTCCCATTTTGAGGCAAATAAAGAATAAGGGTCAAATCACTTGTTGTTCCTGTAGTATCACACTATCATGTAGAATTTAATTTCCTTATGTCGAGCTTGCAATTTGTTAATTTTTGATAGCTTTATTGCATGAATTAGCATTTGTTTGAATCTCAATTACATCAAATTTGCATTAATTAGCCATTGTGTGATCGATCTTGATTCACCAATTACTTCCTATGATTATGTATTCTAATTGCGTAGCGAGTTTTTGCGCATCAATTTTTTTGATTTTTCGAAATCAAACATATCTTCTTTTAACCATTCATTAGAACTCATTGATGGGTTAAACAAGTTTGGCTCCTTATCAGTTTTCTCTTCTCGTGTGCATCTACTATGAATTAAGCAAGTAGAAAAAAATATAAACAAATACAGTACACCAACAATTTTAACGTGGAAAAACCTCCCCTAATTGAGGAGTAAAAAACCACGTGACCGTAGTCAAAATCTTCTCTATCAACAGTAACAAGGACACAAAAGTTCTCTCTAGCCATAACCAGAGATACACACGACAAATATATATCAAGATAAACACCGAGAAAAAAAGAAAAATCTCTTAAAAGAGACACCAAACCATCTTCTCATCCACTCATGTCACTTTGGGTAATTTCTTTCCTTTACTTTCTCCACCTCCATCTGTTATATAGCAGATGGTCTTCTCCCCCCTCTGTTTAGAAACAAGTGAGAAGAATTGATAAGATTCAAAGAACGAACTCAATCCTTCAGTTTCAAGTAGTAGAGGTTAAACTACTGAGTGTAGAATGAACACAAAATCCAGAAAATTATTAAATCCCAAATTGGTAGATTATTTGAGTAGAAAAAAGAAAAAAAGATGAGCAGAAGAAACCAATTATATCGTTACCTGGTTGGCTGTTCTCAAACTTTTTGAATCTGTTTACAAGTTTTTGTTCTTCTGAGTGGCATAGGACGATGTTGTAATCTAATGGATGTAGAAAGACAAAAGAAGATAATGAATTGAGGTGAGGGTTAAAATCTAAATTTTGATGGAGGAAATTATTAGGTTTCAAAAACATATAATAAAAATAACGATAGAAAATTGATTTGCATACCTGAAGTGATCATGAGGATTTGTAGCATCATTTCATACTTAAAACGTCGGGGATATGTGCGATTTTAAACCAATCTTCACCTGTTTGCCTCTCGCACCTTTCATTCAATATGGGACAGCGCCGAATTTGCAATGATTTTAAACACTGGAGCTGCCGAATCCCTTCGGGTAATGAAGTTAGCTTTGGACAACGTTCAATATACAATTTTGTAAGTGAAGTAAGCTTTTCAATCGGTTCTGGTAGACTCATTAAATTTGGACAATCCCTGATGTCCAATTCTGAAAGTGATGTGAGGTTGTCGGTCAATTTTGGTAGACTCGTTAAATTTGGACATTCTCTTATAGAGAGATGTTGAAGAGTTGTGACATGTCGTAAACAATTTGACAAAAACTCCGATTCGGAAATGGACAAAGGATCCAGAGGTGCATCACATGTAACCGACGAAGCAAGCAGAGGACATTTCCAAATGCATAATTCAGAAAGGCAAGGAAATATTATTGGAAACAAGACACCGTTTTGAGCAGATTTTGTACCCTTCTTCCACCCTCTCTTCAAGTTAGGCATGTCTGAAACAACTAAAACCTCAGGGGATTGAAACAAAGTTGGTGAAGAAGGATAATCGTTGTTGACCATGTGCCTAACACAGGGTAAGTCTCTAAGATGAAGGTGCTTGAGATTAGGAAATTGCTCAAATCGAGGGAGATGCTGCAATCTTTCACAAGATGAAACTGTCATGCGGACCAGACCATCAAAGGAATAAGAGGAAGATGATAGCCAATTACATAACTTCACTCCTCTATATCCATTGATATGTATCTCTGGAAGATTTGAATGTGGCTGTAAGCATTCTAAAACTCTTTCGTATTCACCGTCCAAAGCACCCACTGTAGGCTCATTAAACGAATCCTTGTCCCACTTCCACTCCAACATTAACTGTTGAAGACCCGACTTGAGCTGCAACAACTTAGCATTCGTTTGTAGATCAACAGCTGAGCAAAATTGCAATCCTTTGATAATTAATGATCCCCTTAACTTGTTAAGTCCATTCAACTCGCTTAATCCACCTCCATTATTCTCTCCCTTTCCTAATATAAATAAATTCAATGTTTGAAGATTAGTCAGCTCACCCAGTCCTTTTGGCATATGAGTCAAAGCCCTACATCCACTCAAATCAAGATGCTTAAGGTTGATCAACTTTTTAGTATCTCCCGGCAATTCTTTTAATTTTTCACAATAACGTAGGAGAAGTGTTTCCAAATTATTTGAATGGGTAATAGAATCTGGAAGGAATTCTACGCCACTACCTGAAAGATCAAGATGCCTAAGATTGATCCAATTTTTGACATCTCTCGGCAATTCTTTTAATTTTGTACAACCTTTAAGGATAATTGTTTCCAATTCACACAACTCAGTAATAGAATTCGGGAGAAATTCAACATTTCTATTCCATTGAAGATCAAGATGTTGAAGGTGGATCAAATTTTTGATATCTTGCGGCAATTCTCTTACCTTTTCAAACCTCGTCAGGATAAGTGATTTCAAATTATTCAACTCACTCATAGAATTCGGAAGGTATTCTATATTCTTATTCCCCCTCATAACAAGATGTGTAAGGTTGGTCAAATTTTTAATATCTTCCGGGAATTCTTTCAAGTTGTTAAAATTTTGAAGGACAAGTGTCTCCAAATTATTCAACACAACAGTAGAACTCGGCAGGAATTCTACATTCTCATTCCCATAATGATACGTATCTTGTCTGTGCCAAACATTCTCATTCCCATCAAGATAGAGATGCTTAAGTTTGTTCCAATTTTTGATGTCTCTCGGTAATTCTTTTAACCCTTTACATTCGAGGATAAATACTTCCAAACTGTACAACCCAGTAATAGAATTTGGAAAGTATTCAGTAGTTTCAATCATCTTAATTTTTAGATATCTCAAATATTTCAACTTGCTAATACATTTAAGAAACTTGACATTATGGTTGTCAATACTCAAGTGCAAGTCCAATGTTCGTAATCTCAAAAGATTATAAAAGACACTTCCAAAGACTTTATTGATTTTTCTTTTTCCGAGCATGTCATCCCTACGACCGACTTGATTATATTGCAAAAAACATGTCCTCAAATTTCTTGCCTTAGATAATGTTTTTGGAAGTTTTTCCAATTCTTTCCCCGACAATAAGACAAATGAAACGTGATGAGTTCTTTTATTGAGCGTGCGAGCATTCACGTCATGGACGATGATTTCATTATTTTCTACTATCGAACAAGCAAGATCATGCATCAAATCATGCATCTTACATGTTATTATGTCTCCCACGTCATTTTTTCTAACATCTTGAAAGAAGGACATTGATAATAACTTCATAAAATAATCCTCACCAGCATCAAGTGCCTTAACTCCATCATTTGATTGAACGAAACCTTGTGCTATCCATTGCAGTACTATTTCTTCCTTTCGAATCTTATAATCTTTAGGAAACAAAGCACAATATAGAAAACATTGCTTCAAATTAGACGGGAGGGAGTTATAACTCAGCTTAAGTATTGATAACATCTTTTTCACACTTTCTTCTTCTATAATTTGGTAAAGTTCCTTATCCTTGAAAGACGACCAAAAATTTGATTTTTTATTATAACATAGAAGTCGTCCTATAGTTCTTATTGCAAGAGGAACACCTTTTAACTTTGCCACAATCTCCTTACCAATTTGGACCAAATTTGAATTCTCGGTATCCTGTTCTTCCGATCCTTTCAAGAATGCCATTTTCTTAAACAATAACCAGGAGTGGTACTCATCCAACTTTTCTAAAGAATACAGCGAAGATGTGTCAAAAGTTTTTGCAACTTTTTCACTACGTGTTGTGATCAAAATTCTACTCCCCTTTGCACCACATATTAACAATCTTCTCAAAGTAACCCATTTCTCATAATCCTCATTCCACACGTCATCCATGATGAGCAAATATTTCTTTCCATCAATTAGCTTTCTAAGTTCACTTTGCGAGGAATCCATTTGAAGGAACGAGTCAGGTCTCTTCCCAGTTGCAGACTCTATCATTTTTTCGATCATAACTTTTAATTCAAATTCGTCAGAAACGCACACCCAAAACTTCTTCTTAAAATGTTTGTCCATCATGTTATCATTATAGACAGATTGAGCAAGAGCAGTCTTTCCTAATCCTCCCGTTCCAACTATTGAAATTACTGCAATATCCTCTTCTGTGTTGGGTTTTAATAGAAGATTTATAATTGCTTTCTTGTCATCATTCCTACCAATCACTTCCTCTTCAAGTATAAGAGAGGCATCCTCCCGTGAAATCCTCAGCCCATCATTTGTCGTATTACTCACACGCTCAGAGAAGTTAAATTGGGTTTTATCAGTATCAATAGCCTTTAGATTCTCCCTAATTTCCTTGATTTTGTGACCAGTTTTGAGAGCGAAAGCAATTGGATTTGATTCGGAGAAGAACATGCGTACCTGGTTGCAGAGCTTTCCTCTATTATTCTTGGACGTAGCTTGTCTTCTCAAGGCTTCATAAGAGATCTCATCAAACAGGTCATAAATGTCGTAGAGAGCATCTTTAAGCTTTGAAATCCAATGTTTGMCTGCATGGCGCTTGTACTGCTGCTCCTCTGCATCCAAAATCACGGCTTGAATATCAGAAAGCGYGTCTTCAAGTTTGTCAAGCTCATCAGGGACGCCGCAGAGCAATGCAAGCTCTTGGCGTGCAAAAGACGCCAAATTTGTTATAATGTTTCCTGCAAGGTCGAAGAGAATAGATTCCGCCATGGATGAAAAATGAGTTTAGTCGGAGGAAGGCTTCACAAATAACAGAGGTATGGTGATGAATCAAGTGAGGTGAGGTTGAGCCAATATTTATTATTATTTATAGTGTACCTCTCCAATCCAATTGCAAAGGATGATAGATAACACCAAATTACTGTAACTATTATTCTGTTCTTTGCTTACTTTCTTTCTTTCTTTCGATTCCTACCTATCATCCCTAACCGACCAAATTGGAAGCAATTCAAATAACATATACTAAAGAAAGATTCAGAGGCAAACAATTTCTTCTCGTTTTTAGCAACACCTCTTCATACGAATAAATAAAATCTTAAAGTGAAAGTTACGAATCAATTCCCAAAAAAGAAAAAAGAATCATTGTCGTTTGCTTGGTAATTAGCACTACCAAGAAAGCATCTTAAGAAATTAAAAGGAAAATTTTAAGATATTTTTTTTTCTTTTTATGGACATATTTGAAGTGTCCTAATCTCACTTTCAAGCTGGTTATGTTATTGGAATTAAATTTATCTTAAATTAAGTTATTTGAATTTGATTTGTTTTGTATCCATATAATGATAAGATATGATAGACTAGCATTTTAATTATATTTCCGGGGAAACGATCCTAAACTTGCTAAGAGAMATCAATTTTTAAGGAAAATTGGACTGAAAAACCTTTTTCAAATGCCAACTATGAAATGTATCACCAATTCCAAATTTTAGGTTTACTAACCATTTGCTTACGCGTGAAATTACAAATTACCTATTGTTGTTATCTTATCTCTCATTTTCTCTACTCTTTTCTCCCCCTCTCAACTCTCTTTCTCTCTCTTATTCATTCCTCCGTTTCTCTGTAGATCGTTTGATTTGATTTTTTTTTCACTATCAGATTTTTCAAGGACGTGCACTCGTCCCTCTCCCTCCCTCTTTCTTCCATTTTTTTCTACACCACATCCCATTCGATTTTTTGTTTTCGTTTGATTTTGGATTTTTTTTGTTTTGATTTTGAAGGCATGCATTTTTCTCTCTCCTCTCTCTCTCCTCTCTCTCTNACCACATCTCATTCGATTTTTTGTTTTCCTTTAATTTTGGATTTTTTTGTTTTAATTTTGAAGGCATGCACTTTTCTCTCTCCTCTCTTTTCCTTTATTTTTCATTCATCTCCTCTCAATCTTGCTTGACTCCATTGTTAGAGCTAAAAATTGAAAAAACAAAATAACAAATACACAACACACAAAAGAACGGGTCACAACTAAAAGGTAAAAACTCAAACAAAGAACACCAAGAACAAAGAGTTCACACAAACCTCCCACATAAAAAAAAACAAACAAACAAACAGAACCCACAAAAAAAGGCTATCGCTCCTGTCGCTGCTCTCGACGTATGTCTCTCATCGGAAAAAAATCGTAAATGGAGCTTGTTGCTTGTTTTTCAAAGAAGGTGAAGAAAAAAGAATGGGAATGGGAAGAGGCAGCGTAGAAGTGATAAATGAGGAAGATAGCAATAAATATTTAGGGTTTTTTTTATGGTGGGTAAATAAGAGAGAGAAAGTTGGTTGACTTTTTCGAGAGAATTTGTAACGATATGAGAGAGGAGGGAGAAAGGGAGGAGAAAGTAATAGATGGGAGAAAAAATGAAAAAATTGATGTCAGCAAATGTTTACCAAACATCAAAATTTTTACTTGAAATTTAATTTGATAAATGAGAGGGGCCACATTTCATAATGGRCATTTGAAAAAGGCTATTTAGTCCGATTGCCCAAWYTTTAACTTAGAAATTTAATTTGATAAGTACTACAATCTYCACCTTAAATTTTAAAAGGTATTTGAAAATTTTTACTTTATGATTTGTAGAAAAAAATATTCTCATATGTGTATAATGAATTATAAAATATATATTAGTATGAAACTCATACGATTCAAACAAAAACAATTTTATAGCTGGTTTTTTTTTTTTTAATTTGTAAGTTTTTGCTGAGTTATATAATGCTGAATTTGTGCATAAATTTGCATGATCGACCTTGATTCACCATTTACTACCTAMGATTGTGTATGCTAATTACAAATAGCTAGATTTTGCATATCAATTTTTTGAGTTTTTTGCAATCAAACATATCTTCATTAACCATTAATTAGACCTCATTCATGGGCTAAACAAGTTTGGCTCGTGATAAGTTATGAATCTACTAGAAATTAAGCATGCASAAAACAATAATAAACAAATACAGTATGCCGACAATTTTAACGTGGAAAAACATCCCCAAGTGATGAGTAAAAAACCACATGACCGTAGTCAAAATCTTCACTATCAACRATAATAGGGACACAAAGTTCCCTCTAGTCACAACGTGAGATRCACACCATACATATATAAAGATAAATATCTTGGAGACAATATTATACAGAGAGAAAATGGAAAAATCTCTTAAAAGTTGCAGACCATCGTTTCCCTTTGCTTTCTCCACCTCCATCTGTTATATAGCAGGATGTCTTCCCCCTTTGCTTAGAAGCAATTGCAAAGAATTGATAAGATTCATAAAACCAACTGAATCCTTCAGTTTCAATAGTAGAGATTACACTACAAGAGTACAATGAACACCAAAGCAAAAAAAAAAAAAATTAAATCCCACATTGGTAGATTATTTTACTAGAAAATAAAAAAAAAGGATGCGCAGAAGAAAGCAATTATACCATTACCCATTTTGTTCTTGGCTGCTCTCAAACTTTATGAATCTGTTTGTAAGCTTTGTGCTTGGCTTCAGCATTAGAGATTGATCTACAATCAGACAATCAACACCACCAAACCAAAAATTATCAAATCCCAACTACCTTTTTGCACAAGTTCTTAGCCTTAGAATAAACAAACAATTTGGAGAGAAAATTGGTTTGCATACCTGAACTGAAGAAGACTTATAGATTCACCAACAAATAGATCAAATTCATTCTCCTGTCCAATCTCTAAATCATCAATTTCCAATGACTTCAAATTAGTTGCATTCCATGGAATCGATATACATAGAGGACAACCAGAAATCTTTAATTAATTCAGATAGGTAAGGAAATATTACTGGAGATTCAAAGCAGTTATCATTTCCCATTCTGTGTGTTTGATTATTATCATCAGACCTTGAATCTGTTTCCAGCTTCCGGGCTAGGCTTCTGCTCATGAAATCAGCCAAATAAATATTTATTGGTGTATGATCTTTGTAAAGCTGAGAGTTACTCTAATTAAAGAATATGAAAAAGAAAACTCAATATAAAACAAAAAGGGAAGGAAAGCAAACAGCTTACAGAGCTGGAAAACAAATGCTAAAGAAAGACCCATCTTTGCAGTTTAAGCATTGCATCAGACACATCCAGAATAAATTAAAAGTAACAGTATTCTCTCTTCATGTTCTTCCTTTGCTATCTCTATCAAACCATAATGTAAAGTCACTGCATTACTATTAAAAAATGAGGAGATACCTCCAATTCTTGGCTTTCTATCTCTCGTCTATATTCAGCAGCAAATTGTGAATTTTTCAAAGATGAGTTTTTGGATAAATGGTGTGGAATTGTTGGCTTGAATAGGCTCAAGATCATGGCATGGCGCATCCCCTCTGTTCTGGTGGCGATGGTATTAGTGGTTTTACAGTGGTAAATTGTAATGGCTGTAGGAAAGACAAAAGAAGATAACAAAATTGAAGTGAGGGTTAAAATCCAAAGTTTGATGGAGGAAATTATTAGGTTTCAAAGACGTGAGATATAATAAAAATAACTTCAGAAAATTGAATTGCATACCTGATGAGGAATTTGTAGAATCATTCAATAATGGATATGTGCGATTTTAAGCAATCTTCACCTATTTGTTTCTTGCACCTTCACCTCCGAATTTACAATGAGTTTAAACACTGGAGCTGCCGAATCCCTTCCGGTAGTGAAGTTAGCTTTGGACAACCATAAATATACAATTCTTTGAGTGAGGTAAGGTTGCAAATCGATTCTGGTAGACTCATTAAATTTGGACAATCGTTGATGCTCAATGCGAAGAGTGATGTGAGGTTGCCGATCGATTCTGGTAGACTCATTAAATTTGAACAGTATTTTATAGACAACTGTTGAAGAGTTGTCACATGTTGCAAACAGTTTGACAAAAACTCGCAATCGTCAATATAGCGAAGGTCTAAACATGATAGAGTTTGAAAACTTTTCCATGATACTTGAACATCTAATTCATTATCCGAATCAATGACAACATCAAATTCATCATTTATTTCCAATGCCTTGGAAGGTGCAGCATCACATGTAACCGAAGCAAGCAGAGGACATCTCCAAATTTCTAATATAGAAAGGCAAGGAAATGTGATTGGAAACAAGACAGAGTTTTGAGCAGATTTTGTACCCTTCTTCCACCATCTCTTCAACTTAGGCATTCCTGAAAGCCTTAATTCCTCAAGGGATGGAAACAAAGTTGATGAACAAGGATAATCATTGTTCACCATGTGCTCGATACTGGGCAAGTCTTCAAGATGAAGGTCCTTGAGATTGGGAAATTGCTCAAATTGAGGGAGATGCTGCAATCTTTTACAGGATGAAAGTTCCATGCTGATCAAATCACCAAAGGAATAAGAGGAAGATGATAGCCAATTACATAACTTCACTCCTCTGTATCCCTTTATGCATATCTTTCGAAGATTTGGATGTGGCTGTAAGCATTCTAAAACCCTTTCGTAGTCATCGTCCAAGGAATTGATTGTAGACTCCTTAAATGAATCGTCCTCCCACTTCCAATCTAACATTAGCTCTTGAAGACCCGATTTTAGCTGCAACAACTTAGCGTTCTTTTGTAGATCAACAGTTAAACAAAATTGCAATCCTTCGATAAGTAATGRTCCCCTTAACTTGTTTAGTCCATTCAACTCACTTAACCCACCACCATTATCCTCTCCCTTTCCTAATACAAATAAATTCAAAGTTTGAATATTACTCAACTCACCTAATCCTTTTGGCATATGAGTCAAACTACTTCATCTCTTCATATCAAGATGCTTAAGGTTGATCAATTTTTTAGTATCTCTGGGCAATTCTTTTAATTTATAACAAAAACAAAGGAGAAGTATTTCCAAACTTTTTAATTGAGTAATAGAATCTGGAAGGAATTCTATTCCATCATAGGAAAGATCAAGATGCTTAAGATTGATCCAATTTTTTACGTCTCTTGGCAATTCTTTTAATTTTCTACATCCCTTGAGAATAAGTACTTTCAATTCACACAACTCAGTAATAGAATTCGGGAGAAATTCTATATTGCAATTCCTACTAAGATCAAGATGTTGAAGGTGGATCAAATTTTTCATATCTTGCGGCAATTCTTTTACCTTTCCAAAGTCCCTCACGATAAGTTTTTCCAAATTAGTCAACCCACTTAGAGAATTTGAAAGGATTTCTATATTCTCATTCCGACCAAGATGAAGATGCATAAGATTGGTCAAATTTTTTATATCTATTGGCAATTCTTTTAACCCTCTACAATATTTGATGATCAGTACTTCCAAACTGTACAACTCAGTAATAAAGTCGATAAAAAATTCAGCAAAGAAAGTTATCTCAATTTTCAGATATCTCAAATGTTTCAACTTGCTAAGGTATCCAAGTATTGTTGCACTGGAATGACTGATCTGCAATAACTCCAAGTCCAATGTCCGTAATCTCAAAAGACTACAAAAGACACTTTCAAAGATTTTAGGAATACTGACATGTGTTTCAAAAGAATATTCTAATCGCAGGAAACATGTCTTCAAATTCTTTGCCTTAGACAACGTTTCAGGAAATTTTTTCAATTCTTTCCATGACGATGAGTCAAATGTTACGTGATGAGTTCTTTCGTTGAGTGTGCGAGCATTCACGTCATGGACACATTCATTTTCAACTATCCTACAAGCAAGATCATGCATCAAGTCATGCATCTTACATGCAATTATGTCTCCCACTTTGTTTTTTTCAACTTCTTGAAAGAAGGACATTGATAATAGCTCCATAAAATAATCCTCACCAATATCAATGAGCTTATCTTTTTCGTCGTTTGGTTGAAGGAAACCATGCGCTCTCCATTGTAGTATTAATTCCTCTTTACCAATATAAAAATCTTTGGGGAACACAGAGCAATATAAAAAACATTGCTTTAAATTATATGGAAGATGGCTGTAACTGAGCTCAAGTACTGCTTGCATGTATTTTTGATCTTCTGTTTGTTCCTTAATTTGGTAAAGCTCCTTGTCTTTGAAAGATGACCAAATTTCTTTTGATTTTTTAATACATAAAATCCGCCCTATAGTTTTTATTGCAAGAGGAACACCTTTTAACTTTACCACAATCTCCTTACCAATTTCAACCAAATTTGAATTCTCAGGATCCTCTTCTGGTCCCTTTAAAAATGCAATTTTCTTAAACAATACCCATGAGTTGTCCTCATCCAATTGTTTCAAACGATGCAAGGAAGTTGTGTCAAAAGTTTTTGCAACTTGTTCCTCACGTGTTGTGATCAAAATCCTACTCCCCTTTGCACCATCCATTAGCAATCTTTTGAGACTCTCCCATTTCTTGTAAGTCTTATTCCACACATCATCCATGACAAGCAAATATTTCTTTCCATGAATTTGCTCTCTGAGTTTCTGTTCCAATGCATCGATTTGAAGGAACGACTCAAGTTTTTTCCTAGTTGCAGACTCTATTATCTTTTCGATAATAACTTTGACATCAAAATCATCAGAAACACACACCCATAGCTTTAACTCCAAAATGTTTGTCCATCTTGTTATGGTTATAGACAGATTGAGCAAGGGTCGTCTTTCCTAGTCCTCCCATTCCAACTATGGAAATTATTGCAATATCCTCTTTGGTGTCGGATTTTAATAGAAGATCTATGATTGCTTTCTGGTCATCATTTCTACCAATCACTTCCTCTTCAGGTATATAAGAACCAGTCTCTCGTGTCTTCCTCAGCCCATCATCTCTTATATTTAGAATCACACGCTCAGAGAAGTTAAATTGGGTTTTATCAGCATCAATAGCTTTTAGCCTCTCCCTAATTTCCTTGATTGTGTGACCCGTTTTGAGAGCAAAAGCAATTGGATTTGATTTGGAGAAGAACATGCGTACCTGGTTGCAGGTCTTTCTTGTACTATTTCTGGCCATAACTTGTCTTCTCAAGGCTTCATAAGAGAGCTCATCAAACAGGTAATCAATGTCGTAGAGAGCATCTTTAAGCTTTGAAATCCAATCCTTGACCGAAAGGTTGTTGGACTGCTGCTCCTCTGCGTCCTGAAGCACCGCTTGAATGGCAGAAAGCGTGGCTTTTAGTTTGTTAAGCTCATTAGGGACGCCCCCGAGCAATGCAAGCTCTTGGCTTGCGGAAGACCCCAAATTGGTTATAATGTTTCCTGCAAGGTTGAAGAGAATAGATTCCGCCATGGATGAAAGAATGAGTTTTGAGTTTAGTTGGAGGAAAGTTTAACAAATATGATGAGGTTGAGCCAATAATATTTGTTATTTATATAGTCTACCTCTCCAATGGCGCAATTGCGAAGGTTTTTATGTAAGATGGATAACACCTAATTAAGCATTATTCTTTTCTTCAATCTCTCTTTTCTTTGTTTACTTTCTTTCTTCTGAATGGAGGCTTCGGGTGGTGATAAAGGGATGATTCCAAGGCAATTCAAATAACATACTAAAGAAAATTAAAGTTCTTGAATTCGAATAAATAATATATTTGCATTCACTGAAATTATTTAGAAATTAAAGGAAAAAAAAAACTGGGGAACACAAATTTTATAATTTATGTCATATCGAATAAATAAATTCTTAAAACCAAAAAAAGAAAAAAGAATCATTGTCCTTTCGTTGGTTACCCCTACCAGGAAAGCATCTTAAGAAATACAAAGGAGAAAATAAAGTTCTTTTTCTGGACATATTTAATTTGAAGTGTCCTAATCTCACTCTCAAGCTGATTATGTTATTCGAATTTAATTTATTTTAAATTAAGTTATTTGAAATTGATTTGTTTTTCATCTGAATAATAATGACGTAAGATAAACTTAATTTGTCCTAAACTTGATTTTCATTCCATCGAAATGTTTTTAGAGTTTTTTACATTATTTTTTGCTTTTTTTTTTATAAAGTTTATTATTTTTTGTTAAAATTAGTTGGTGAATTATTAAAATTTGAATACATGATAAAAATATCAACACTTATCTAAGTTTAGGGTGTAATTTGACGCCATTAAAAGTTTAATTAGGGTTAAAATGGATTTTTCCGATATTTTTTTAGTATAAATAGATATTATTAGATTATTTATCTATTATGCAATTCAATTAAATGAAATCCTAGTGCTTTTATTTGCAATTATCTCAACAAAAAAAAATTTCCACTATTAAACTTCATTTTTATATACAAATAAATTGGAAAGAGATTATTGTAAAAATCTAAGCTGCAATAGTTACTGCATATATATTGGTTTTGACTTATTGCATATATATAGATAAAAGTCTCATAGGGAATTGAATCATCTTTGCATCTAAAGATTGAATCCAATTTTCAAATACCTTTTAAAATCTAAGGCGAAGATTGCCCCACTTATTATATTTTGGAGAAAGTTGTAAATATGGTAAAAATATTTAGTAAAATAAGTAAAATAGTAACCACGTTTAGTTTTTTTCAAATATACCATTTTTTTTCAACAAAAAAGTGGAGGTTCAATTTTAAAATTACAGTTTTACCCTAGATATACATATGTAATATATCTGCAATATATTTGACTGCTAATGTATGTCTATGATATACCACTGATATAATAATGATATAAAATTAATTTACTTCTAATATAACTATGATATATTGATTTACCACGTCGATATAACATTTATATATCTGTGATATATACTTGATATGTCTCTAATTTACCACTGATATACAAATTATATACCACTGATATAACTATGATATCTAGTGATATAACTTCTTATATATGATTATATGGTTTACCACTAATATAACACTAATATATATTTAATATATACTTAATATGCTTCCATTTACCATTGATATACTTATGATATAACCATGATATCTACTAATATAATTGTGATACATGTGTGTTGATATAATACTATTATATCACTATTTTTCATATGAAAACAATTGTGCAAAAAAAATTGAAATATAAAGTTATTGTTTACAAAGTTTATGTAGATCATGCAAGTCAAAAAAAAAGTTAGAAATCTATATACTTTATAAATTTGAATAGTTGATATCTCTTATATTTAATATCAAATTAATATTAATAAAGAATACATAGTAGTGATATAGTAATCAACATTATTGATAATATTAGTATATCAATCAACAAATTGCAATGGTAAACTAGAATTTAAACAGCTGATATACCACTAAAAATTAAACATTTGATATACCTAGCTTATGTTTAGTATATCAATTTTAAATATATTTAGTATATCAGTTGGAATTATATTTAGTATATCAGTTAGAATTATATTTAGTATATCATAAATTAGAAATACATCAGATATATATATTATATATTGTATAACATGTACATTTTATGTATATCAGTGGTATATCTGATAATGTATATCATGGGCACATTTGATATTATATATTAGGGGTACATCAAATGTATATCGGAAGTATATCAGAGTTACATCAGATGTACATTAGATATAGATTTGATGTATATCATATACAAATTTACATCGGATATATATCGGATATAGATTTGATGTATGATACACATCAGATCTATATCAGATATAAATTGGATGTATATCAGATATAGATATACATCAGATATCATAAGGGTAAAATTGGAATAATAAAAATTCCGAAAATAAAAATTCAAATATTTTGCTATATTTGAAATTTTGAAAAGCTGGTGATAGTTTTTGAAATACATCAAATATTTTTGCTACCCACTGCAAATGTTTATTATTTACATTGTTTAAGTCACTTCTCCTACTTCAAATAAAATCGAGCTACTTATCCCTAAGTGAGCTAAAAATCCAATCTAAAATACTCTTATCATTCTATCCCTATATATTAAAATTTGGCACCATACACCAACACCTGTCTGTCATAAACGAATTTCTATCGATCTTCATCCTACCTGTTATACTAAGAAAAAGAAAGAAAAATTCTATTACATTTTTTTTTCTTTTTGTCTCTCACCCTTTCTTTTCTTCTTCCGTTTTTTTTTTTTGGGATTTGTAATGGTAGCATATAAGTTTTCTATATTTAACAAAATAGCATGCTTTTTTTATATTTTCAAATATAACATTTTTTTTGAAAATCATAATTTTAAAATTTTCAGTATTCCCAAATTACCCTTTTCAGTTATCGCTTCGTTATTATATATCAAACATATATCACATATATATAGGAGTATATCTGACAACATTAGTATATCAGAAGTAAATCAATAGTATATCAAAAGTCAATCAGTTCTATATCAATTGTATAATAGTAAATCACTATTTTACCTGCTTTAACCCTTTGTCTTGTATTTTTTTTTTATCGATTAGAAATTAGTAGGTATTGACATGCATGGAAAATGAGAAAAAAAATTTGATAGTTACTGAAAATGAGAAAGAAAACTTGAAAGGAATGTGAATGTGAACGTCAATGGTGATTTTCGAAATTATTGTGAATGAAAAATCGATTAGAAATTAGAGGTAAATAGAAACTGAGGGTTTTTTTTGTATATCAATAATATATCAATGATATATCAAGTATACATCGTACATATATCAATAGTACAATTAAGTTTTATTTAAAGTTTTAAAGATAAAAATGAAATCAGTAACAATGTCATTCTTAAAAGGTTTAAACATCATTCTTGGGTATCAACATCAATATCAAATCACCAGCAAAGTCTTTCAACCAAAAACTTAAAAGTTTAAACATCAAAACGAATCAGTAGCATAAACCAAAAGTAGACCAACAATGTCATTCTTAAAATTATATAAAAGAAGAAGCATAAGTTCCAGAAGCATAAGTTCCAACAGTCTAGAAAAACGTAATTTTCATTCTTGTATAATCTTTAGGTAAAAGCTTGGGACATCAATCTTCGTTCTTGGTGATTGTCGTGTCTTCGGAGATAATATCTTTGAAGCTTTTCTTTTTTTCATAGACAATACTTTTAGCGTTGGTTTATGTTGTCTTTTGGAATGAACGACATCAACATTTTTTACGATGTTTTTTTATTTTATTTTTCGTGTTTGTACCATTGCTTTTATCTGAAAAAAAAAATATTTCATATATTAGTAGTATATCAAAAAACATATGTTAGAGGTAATATGTTCAAAATAATTGGTAGATATCATAGTTATATTAGAAGTAAATCAATTTCATATCATATGTATATCAAACATATATCAAGAGTATATATGTCAATCATAGTTATATCAGAAGTAAATTAATAGTATATCAAAAGCCAATCAGTTCTATATCACCTATAGTAGTAAATATCATAGTTATATCAGAAGTAAATCAATTTCATATCATATGTATATTAAACATATATCAAATATATATCAGGAGTATATCTGTCAATCATAGTTATATCATAAGTAAATCAAAAGTATATCAGAAGTCAATCAATTCTATGTCACCTATAGTAGTAGATATCGTAGTTATATCTGAAGTAAATCAATTTCATACCATATGTATATCAAACATATATCACATATATATCAAGAGTATATCTGTCAATCATAGTTATATCATAAGTAAATCAATAGTATATCAGAAGTCAATCAGAAATAATTTATTATTGGTTTGGGCCTGCAGGATATACTTGTAATTTAGAACGTGGGTCTCTGTTTTTTTGCAAAAAAAATGCTATATTTGAAAAACTCAAACCTTGTTGCTATTTTGCTTATTTTCCTAATTTTTTTTTGCCATATCTCAAGTTGCCCCTTTTTTTTCTCTTAAAAGTATAAGAAAGTAAGATGAACCACTTAATAACAACGACTAGTTTTCTTGTTGCATGAACTTAGGGTAAAATACATTTTTAGTCCTTAAGTTTTAGGATATGTTTCTATTTGGTCCCCAAATTTCAAAATGTGACAGTTTAGTCTAAAAATCTTTAAAAAAATAGTTCTAAAACGTCTTTGGTCAAACTCATCACCAACGAAATGCTGACATTGTAGAGGTGAGATGAATATTTGCTAATTTTATATTATTAAATGTCCTCTTTTTTTTTTTCATTTACCTCTTCCCTCTTCCCTCTTTCCTCTTCTTTATCTCCTTGGTACCAACTCGTTAAAATATTTATCCACTAAAACGGAGTGAATTCAGGCAAAAAAAAGAAGAATAATAATAATAATTAATAATAATTAAATAATAATTAAATAATTAATTAATTAATGGAAAATTGACATAGTGCAACTCAAAATGACGTATGCGTTGACCATTCTCTGGTTTTTCTTCTACACACTGAGCACTGAACACTGAGCTGAACCTGCCATGGTAGACACCCACTCTCTAAAATCTTCGTCTTCAATAACACCATCGAACCATGTCCAATTTCAATCTATCGCTTCTGGTTCTAATTCTCGTCGTATTCCCACTTTCTCTATCCGAACCAGAAGCAATTAAAGCAATAATCCACCGTTTGGATTCGAAAGCTTTATCTCCTTCGATTCAGGAAGCTGCGGCAAATGGTGTTCTCCGGCGATTGCTTCCGACCCATGTCCACAGCTTTCAGTTTCAGATTGTTTCTAGGGTACCAAGAGAATTTCTCCTCCTTTTGTTTGATTCTGTCTGCAGTTCAATTTCTGTTCTATCAGTTTTTATATCTCGATTGCATTCTGAGAAACTTAAGGGCTTTGTATTTTGTTTTCCGTTACCAATTTGTTCCAAAACGTAAATAAAAATAGTGTTTTATCATGATTGATGAGGAACAAAACAAGAAACTGGAGCCTTAACAAAGGGACCCTAAGAGGGTTAGTTTTGAGAATGTGAAATTCTTACTAATTTTTTGTATTATGTAATCAGAAAGTCAAGCATTCTCCAATTTACCCGGAATGATGAACTTTGAAAGCTTTACGGTTCCTATATCATAGTTTTGAATCTGACTTCATGAACTTAATCATCTTTTCTGGTTCTCTATCAATCATCAGGACGTTTGTGGTGGAGGAAGCTGCTTCTTGATAAGTAATTTCAAGTCCTCAATTCGCAATGGTGCAGAGATATTGTATGTTGTCTTTTTATTGGTGATTGCTAACTGTGGTTGATTTACTTCCACCTTTTAAGAGATATATCAAATCAATACGTTTATAAGAACAAGTTATTCTTTGGCCTTTCCACCAACAAATGGTTGAATAGATTTAATTTGATTTTGATTAATTAACCTTCTGATTTTGATGGTCGTTCTATTGCATTAATATAAGGCTGAGATGTGGTCATCAATATGATGATTAACTCTCATGAGATCAGATGGGACTTTGCAGCAATTCGAAGAATTGGTATAAAATTACTATGGGGATGGTGCTTTTAGATGTGTGAGGCTTAGTTTCTAACTATCATGGGATGGCTCAAGTGGTTAATGAGGGCCAATGTAAATAGCAAAGGACTTAGAGGGACTAAGTTCAAACCATGGTGGTCACCTACCTAGGATTTAATATCATACGAGTTTCCTTGTCAATCAAATGTAGTAGGGTTAAGCGGTTGACCCGTGAATAGTCAAGGTGCGCGCAAGCTGGCCCTGACACACGGATATAAAATAAAAAAATAGGACTTCAAGCGTGCTTAGGTGTGTTTTCAAAACAGTGTGTGGGGAAATGGGATTTCCCATCCTATAATTTATTTATCCAGAGTACTATATTGTCTCTGGCTGCACATTTCGTAGGCTTAAGAAAGGATATAAAGCAGAATACAATTAAGGGATAGATGATACTTCTTCCAATCACCACTTCTCCAAAAATAAATAAATAAACTGAGAGAGTGATATGTTACAATAAGATTTTAACTGAATTTATTTTTTTGGCAATTTTCTCAAGGATCAAAGGCACCACGGCAGTTGAAATTACATCTGGCCTTTACTGGTACTTAAAATATTGGTGTGGTGCTCATATTTCCTGGGACAAGACTGGTGGAGTTCAAATAGCTTCAATTCCTAAACCAGGATCTCTGCCTCTTCTAAAGGGTGACGGAGTTGTGGTTAAGCGGCCAGTGCCATGGAATTATTACCAAAATGTCGTTACTTCAAGCTGTAAGTGGCAATTTCTTATTTGTGATTTCATTCAACCTATGTCTCAAGTCTTATGAATGTCAATTTCTAGAATGAAAAGGATTTTTTTTTTAATATATAGAATTTTATGCTAAAATAAAGTTCATTTGGTGAATCTGAGGGGGAAAAAGTAGATTGGGGAGGATGAATACCATATCTGTCCTCCCCCCACCCCTCATAAAGAACGGGATGTATGAAGGGATAGAAAACTGAATCGATGACCATCCGGATATCAATCCATGAAATCAACATCATGCTCATCAAAATTATTTAATCTTCTTGGTTTTTCTTCTTTTTAAATGATATGCATATATATATTTATGCTAAGTTAATACCCCCGTTTAGAGACCACTTAGCTAACATTCTTTTTCTTTTTGAGTTATAGAAGTGATATTTTACTCCACTTTTCAGATTCATATGTTTGGTGGGATTGGGAAAGATGGGAGAAAGAGATAGACTGGATGGCCCTTCATGGGATTAACCTACCTTTGGCATTCACTGGACAAGAATCAATTTGGCAAAGTGTTTTCAGGGTGAGCAATTACCAAGGCCTTATTGTATTTTAGGCAGTCCATCCATTACATGGTGAATATGTTGCACATCTCCTTTGAATTGTAGTTTTCAAATGTTTGTAACAAAGGTTCTTCAGCAAATATTCAGTGTCCATACTCACACTATTTCTCACTAAGAGTCTGCCTTCATGCATAATATAGGATCACATTCTTCAAGACAATTTAAATTTGTAAAAAGCTTTTCCTTGTCTCTTTTCTCTTTCTAAACTGAGTTCCTAGGGTCGCAGCCAGTTAGTATTTATCATATTTTTCAGTTTCACCTGAGTGAGGCTACTTGTTTCTTTTTACTTGAAGGATTTTAACCTCACTGTCAAAGATTTGGACAATTTCTTTGGTGGACCTGCCTTCCTTGCCTGGGCTCGTATGGGAAACTTACATGGGTGGGTAAGATTAATTGTTCTGGAATATTTTTGCCTAAAGAACTTGAACTGCCAAAGACAGCGTCATCTAGAGCATGCAACTCTACCCAGTGATTGTATATTCAATCTTGACATATTATTTACAATTTTTGCATGTTTGTAAGCTTACAAATATATAAGCACTCGTAGGATGCACATCCATATATTAGTGCTGTGCCTTATGAAGTATTGGCATTCTTAGGCGCTTATTAATAAGAAAAGCACTCAGTTTGTGGAAGATAAGAGTATGGGAGGATGGATTCTTAAGACAATAGAGGCTTATCTATGGGCATTAAGCTTTAGTTTATTTTGCGCCTTCTTTTTTTTCCTCAATCATGAAAAAGTTGTTATATTATTCCTTTAATTTTTTAAATGATCAGTTAGAAATCTTTTGTGTGATCTTTTTTGAGTTTGGGTTCGCCTGATCATCCTGACTTTTTGTATCTTTATTTATCAATAGAAATGTTTCTTAAGAAGTGTAACAATTACAGAAACACTTCCAACTTATATAAAGCATTCTAAGATGGCTACCAAAGACACTCGGCATTCCTTGATTTTCTCATCTTCTCTGTCCCGTGTAATTTAAACTGACATCTATGTTACCAAAGGTGGGGTGGAACTTTATCACAAAGTTGGTTGGATCAACAATTAGTATTACAGAAACAGATATTATCCCGAATGCGAGAGTTGGGGATGACTCCAGGTTTGCTACTCCTAGTTATTAGATGAACATAAATTAATAATTATGAAATTGATGGTAATTTATCATGAAATTTTACTTGTAAACATGATTATTTAACAGAGAATCCTTCCTTTTTTTTTTTTTGGTTTCAGTTCTGCCATCTTTCTCAGGAAATGTCCCAGCAGCTCTGGCAGAGAGATTTCCTTCGGCAGACATAACTAGATTAGGAAACTGGTATGCCATTTTTATGTCCCTTTCTATGAGATATAATAAGTTTTAACTTGTAAATCTAATGTGTTCTTGTAACAATATAAGGGGACCGGATAACAAGTTCTCTTCCCCACTTAATTTAATACCAAAAATCGCCACATTGGTAATTGCCAGTTTTTCTTCAAACACTTTTTGACTCTAGGAAGATATCCCATTATTAAATATAATTTCCATCAATTAAAGATTTCCATTTTGTTTTTCTCCTGTTAGGAACTCAATTGATGCTGATCCGAGTACATGCTGCACATACCTTCTTAATCCTTCTGATCCTCTATTTGTCAAAATTGGGGAGGCTTTTATCAGAAAACAAATAAAAGGTGCACTTCCATCTGTTGGTTTTGAGTTAAAAGATGAATATAGTTGTCACAAAACAATGGCTATGGTGTAAATATTGATTATTGGCTGAAAAGAGAAGCAGTCCTTTGTGGATATATGCACAATTTCTCTTGTTCATATTATGCTTACTCTTGATATTGGTATCTCATTATGCACGTTGATCACTATGTAAAGATAACAACTTCTAAGTTACAATTAGTAAGTGAAGGGACTATTTAGAAAACACTATTCTGTTTTTAGAATTGGGATTGAATGAACTGTAAATATTGCAGTTTCAAACTCTTGACATTGGCATCCCATTACGATCACTATGTCAAGATAACAACCTTTTAGTTACAAATTAGTATGTGAAGGGACTGTTTAGAAAACACTCTTCTGTTTTTGTTTTCAAAATTGTTTTTGAAATTGGGATTGAATGAACCTTAAAAGTTAATATTATTGTGCATATTGACATTACTATTTGCAAATTCATGATTTCGGAAGAGAGAACAATTTCAATTTTTCCTAAAAAATAGGACATTTGGGATAACACACTGAAGAAAACAAATTAAATAGAAACTTCTATAAACAGTTGTACAAACTCATTTTTCATAGAATTTTTGTTCAAAAAATAGAAAAAAAAATAAATTTGAGAACAGTTTCCAAACAACCCCTTATCATCCAATTTTATATTGGGATCCTGTGTCTGCGTGTATATAAAATGATGCATTTACCAAAATCGCTATTATTTGTTTGGTTTGGTTATATTTTAGTGATGCTTATCGACTAGGTAACCTATAAGTGTTAGCTTTAAGTCTGTCAAAATATTTCATATTTGATTATATAGTTTTTTCTCCTTATCTTTAAGAGCTCTTACATACTGCTTGATTAATCATATGTTATTATCATATTACGTTATTGGAAGTTAAGATTGTTCACAAAAGATGTCATAATATCTCCAAGATATACATTATTTTTTACATTGTACTAATACTTCTTTTTGCATTTTCTGCAGAGTATGCGGATGTAACAGATATTTACAACTGGTAACAATTGTTTGCAGCATTGAATAGTATCTTTATCACGTTCTTGCTTTATGTACATTTTTTCCTTTTTTTGGATAAACACTTTCCCTTTGCATTAAATCTCTGTATAAAATATGGAATGACGTGTTGAAACTTCAATTTTTGTTGTTAGATTAACACTTTTCAGTGCTTAGTTTTCATTTGTCTAATAGGAAAAATATTCATTTCCCAAAGGAACACTAATGGGTCAGAATACCCTTTATGAGTTAGTGCACCAATCCATGGGCAATTTATGAAGCATATGGAATTTGATCTAAGGGATAGATAAATATGGAGAAAAAGTTTGAATCTTAAACAGAATTCACACAATGGCTGGCAACTACTGATTGGTACTTGTAATTTCTTTTATAAAAATTTTCATTCCAGAGAAGAACTAGAAGTGTCCTTTATTTCCAAATGAGGACCCTTAGGCTTGTTGTTTAGAAACATGTTAAAAAAATACTATAATTTAAGGAAGAGAAGATCTTGTGAATTGTGATAGTTATTTAACCAAATAAGATCCATCTCGTTTATCTTCCCAGACCCTAGATTAATGCAATAACTAGATTGTGGTAGAAGTTCCTTCACTTCCCATTGTTTGTTCTATCTTGCTGCCATGGAGAACTGAATGATATATATCCTGTTAATTGCAGTGATACATTCAATGAAAATACTCCACCTACTAATGATACTTCATATATTTCATCACTTGGAGCTTCTGTCTATAAAGCTATGGTGAAAGCTGATAAGGACGCTGTGTGGCTAATGCAAGTATGTTCCTCAAGCAATGAAAAACCAACCTATTTCTTATTGGATCATGTTTAAATAGAAACTTTTGTATCTTAAATTAATTGACTAAAGAAGCTGGTAAATTCGAATGGTTTTTATTTGTTTTTATTTGCGGGACTACAGATAGGAATTAAGGGTCAATTTAGAAACTTTGGAATAAAGGATTTAGGTCATATATACTTATAGGGTTGAGAACACTTTGACTTGAAAATGGAAAAAGCTACAGAAAGATTGGTCAAGTTATCACAAGGTTGGGTGTTTATGCATATCAGACTTTTACAAAATTGTAGTTTGATGAATTTTCATTTTTTATATTTGTATTAAAAGTGATTGTTCTATCTGCGTGCAGGGATGGCTCTTCTATTCAGACTCTACTTTTTGGAAGCCTGATCAAATGAAAGTATGTATGCATGCACATGAACCACATAGAATTTCTTAATGGTCATTGTTAATGGTAAAGGATGTATTTGATCTAAATAGTCTCTCCCAGTTTCCTCATCTCTTGTTTAAAGCTGTATACGGGTTGTTATGTGGGATAGTAGGAGTTTAATCGAGGAAATTGGGAGTGGGAAGTGAGTGAGGTAGGTAAATACTTGGGTATATTGAACTATGGAGTCATTCTTTTTATTTTTTTTTATTTTTTTTTATTTATATTGAACTATGGAAGAGAGAGAGCTCTCTCAAGAGACTATCGGGGCCGATGGAAAATAACAGTTTTAAATAGCAGATTTCTGGAAACACCAATGAGCAGTTGTTTGGAGTGAAAATCATGGCAGCATTGGCTGCATAGGAGAATAGCATGTCATGAAGAAGACATTAGCTGATGGTTCAGAATCTTCATGGGCTTGAGAGGTTCAAGGAACTAAGACCGATGTAGAGGGAAATGGCTGAGTCCAATTTAGAGAATGCTGATGTTGATTTTTAGAGTAAAAGTACAACCCAAGTAAAGTTTTTATTGCTAATTTAACTAGTTTGATAAGAGCTACAAAGGATAAATTTCTTGGAGAATACAACTTGCTCCAACCAGACTAAGGGTTATGATTTATTCAGATTCTAAAGCCCACAGAACAAAAGGCCAATTTCCACTTTCAAGTATGGATTTGGCTTAAAATATGATTTGGCTTAAAATATGGGAAGAAGATTATTCATTACTTGAGGATGGGAGGCTGTGGAAAAAGAACAGGCTGAGACAGTTTGATGATACTTCCTCAGTGGCTGCACCTACAAATACCGAAGCTGGTGCAAATCTGATCAACTTTTCCATGTTAAGCATTTCATTATAGTGGTTTGAAGGGGCCAAGGTCCTGCTTTTATTGAAGCTGAACTTGTATAAAAGTCATGGCTCGGTCCTTTCTCGCTCTAACTTTAGATAGCTGAAGTCACTACAGCCATTGAGAAAAGATTTGGAAAATCCAAATCTAATTCTTTATCCGTTACCTTTGAGGATAAGGCAATACTTTGGGGTGGGTTGTGATAGGCATTGGAGTTTAATTAGTTTGGGTGTTAATATATGGGATGGTTGGAGTTTGTTAGAACTTTTTAGAGAAAATTATTAATTGCTACTTTTCTAGTGCTTATATAAATAGGGGAAGAAGGAAGTGATTGAGGTAGGCAAGTATTTGATATAGAACTTTGGGGGAGAGAAAGCCCACAAAAGAGGCTATTGACCTTTGTATTTTCCCTCACACGTTTCCTATCGATTATCTGTGGTTTATTGCAGGTTTCTTATTGTACCAAAATGAATGTTTTCTTATGACTGAGTCATGTAATCCCTGGTTAAATTATTAGATGCTAGTAACATACGCTAAATGTAAATATCTACTTAATATCAAAATGACTCCTTTTCTGGCCCTTTGGTTGTCTCATACTACCATTTATTAGCTATGGTTCTATGGGATCTGCAGGCTCTACTTCACTCAGTCCCATTTGGGAAAATGATTGTTCTTGATCTTTTTGCTGAAGTCAAGCCAATCTGGAGAACATCGTCTCAATTTTATGGCACTCCCTATGTATGGTCAGTAACCCCTTTATTACCATTTTTGAAGAAAGTCATGTAACGTCTCAATGATGTCATTTCTATATTTTTATTTCACAAGTTTGTTACAAATTTAGTTTGACTTCAGGTGTATGTTGCACAACTTTGGTGGAAATATAGAAATGTATGGTATATTGGATGCAATTTCTTCAGGTCCTGTCGATGCCCTTGCAAGTGAAAATTCAACAATGGTATGTTTAGTTTCCTATAATGTAGCACGTGAACTCCTATGAGTATTCAGCTAGCTAATATTTCTAAGAGAACTGAAGCTATTTTTGTTCACTGTATATCTTGTTGGCCATATTTCTACGTTTATTGATTTCATGTAAATATTGGGGATCTTGATATTTTATCTTCTTACACGTGACGTTTCCTTAATTATGGTAGGTTGGCGTTGGCATGTGTATGGAAGGAATAGAGCATAATCCCGTTGTTTATGAAATGATGTCTGAAATGGCATTTCGCAGCAAAAAAGTTGAAGTCCAGGTAAGTTGATATAAATGCCTTCTAATAGTTGAGGCGATCTCGATGTTTAGTGATTCACAGTATTCTGCAAATGCAATGACTGTTCATGTATATCGCCTTCTGTCAATCTATAATGCTGATGAAGAAGACACCCTATATATGTTATGTTATCATGTGTTTGTTTATAAATTATAAGTTTATAACTGATTTATCTTTTCTGGAGCCAAACAAATATATATATTTTTTAATCAATTTTACATTTTTCTGTGCGAATATATGGTATAATCAGCATAATTCAGTGATAACCTGTAAGATGTTGGCTTTTATAGTAGTTTGTAAATTGTAGAACAATTCTCTCTGTAGAGATTCAGAGCCATTACTGGTTTCTTTTTAACAACCAGGAGACAAAAATATGAATAACACAATATCTTGGTTTAACAGAAATTTTATGCAATTTTGATGTTGAAGATTTATTCAAATTTGAGCATGTCATGGAAAATTTTAACCTTGTATCGACTTCTCTTATTATTCATCCGTAATTGTTGATATTGGTTGGTTTTGATATTAAATAGTTCAAAACATTGACTGTTGGTATTGATGGTTTTACATATTTCTCTCCAAAATGATGTTATTTCTTCATATATATATATTTCTTGTTTCCCTCTCCTCCCCAATTCCTATTCTTCTCCTTGTTATATTTACGATTGACACAATTGAGTATTCTTGCATATAGTGGATTTATATAAACGTCTACGAAATAACTCTATGATGGCGGTGATCAGAGGGCATAATGAAACATTGTAATTTCTTGTAGGAGTGGTTGAAGACCTATTCCCGTTGTCGTTACGGTAAAGCAGATCATTATGTTGATGCAGCTTGGAAGATTCTTTATCATACAATTTACAATTGCACTGATGGCATTGCGGTAAGTATAATTGAGACATGATGTTCAGAAAGAAAATTATTAAGAGCTGTGTAGGTAGAATATGATCGACAATTAAGAGATGCCTAACATTATCAGAGACCCTGAAAATTTGCAGATAGATTTTTGCATTGTCGCTCAATCAAATGAAAACATAATATGGAGTAAAACTCAGCAAGTATTGAAAATTATTTAGGAAGTTTGAAATAACTTTGAAAGGGTGACAGGTAATTGGAAACTAATTAAAAGCACTTTTCAAAACTTTTATAGCATTTGGTAAAAATAACTTTGAAAATTCTAGAAAACACTTAAAAGATGTTCCTTCTAGGAGGGCTTCACTTAGAAAATTGATTTTTAAAATTCATCTCGAACTCACTAAAACTCGCTCTCAGTAAGATTATGTTATTTTTGCAATTATGATGCATAAAAAGCTCTATCAAAATTATTTCTACAATGCACCACATTTCATTTTCTTTTTCCTTCTTTTTCATTTATTTTTATTTATTTTTTTTATTTTAACTTATTACTAATCTGTTCCTTCAAAATTTTCCAGGACCACAATACTGATTTCATTGTCAAACTTCCAGATTGGGATCCATATTCAAGCTCTGATATGGGCAAGCCACATCTATGGTATTCCACTCAGAAGGTTATCAATGCCTTGCAGCTACTCCTTAACGCCAACAATGATCTCATCAACAGCTCTACATACAGGTAAAATGGCACACTTTGATATGCATATGGTTGAGTCTTAAGGATGACGAGTTGATATGTCATATAATACAAGTCCTCTAATCAAGCACTTCACAAGCTTCCAATAAGTTTCAAAGCAACTTGTTCGTATAGAAGCTAAAAAAGCAGCCTTAGCGCATCGTAATTGAGCCCGTCATTCTGAAGATATGATCATTTTAGTTGTGTGCAGCAACATTAACACTGTTGTTGCTTGCAATTGAATAGGTATGACTTGGTTGACTTAATGCGGCAAGTGCTAGGGAAGCTGGCAAATGAAGAATATTTGAGTGCTGTTATTGCTTTTCAGCGCAAGGATGTGAAAGCTCTAAATGTTCATAGCAAAAGATTTATTCAGTTAATAAGAGACATTGACAGGCTGCTTGCTTCTAATTCGAACTTTCTGCTAGGAACATGGCTTGAAAGTGCAAAGAAGTTGGCCACAAATCCTTCAGAGATGAAACAGGTTAGAAAGTCTTCCTCTCCCATGGCTTTAAACTTGAGGCGTATTGCTACTTTCTTCCTTTTGCACTAAACTGAACTTGTTATGGATTTACTTTAGACTAGTCTTCTCTTAGCTTTGAGTATCTTCAAAGTTCATATTTACTTGCCCAACTATCCGTTATCGACCAACTTAGTGAGAGCATGTACGGAGGTAGAATGAATGTAGTGAGATAAAAAGTGTACAGAATGGACAGAATGGACTTAGTATGGGCCATTTAATAACATCTCCGTTTTTTGTTTCTTATTTCTTGTTTCCAGAAACATAAACATTTATGACTATCATGTTTCATGTTTCCATTTTTATGAAATGTTTCTAAAATTGTAGAGAAATTTTGTAAACAACAAAATCAAGTTTATTGTTATTGATTCCCTTTTCAATTTTTTCTAAAACTAAAAAAAAAAAATATTTTATCATTATTGACTTATAAAATGCATAATAAATATTAAAAATTAAATATACCGTTAAAATTTTGAATATTTAATTTTTTTAGAAAATTACTTTTGTAAATTTAAAATTTTAGAGAATGAGAAAAAAAATGATTATAAAAATGTTTTTTTTTTTTTTTTTTTTACTTTGAAAACATGAATAAGAAACCAGAAACATGTAGTTATATTTTTATTTATTAACAAAGAATAATTGAGAACAAAAGATAGAAACAAGAAATACGAAACAGAAGTATAGAGGGACTTCTTAAAAGCTTCTAAACTGCTTTTAGTTCCATTTTTTTAGGAACACTTTTGATATTTAGTCATAATATAGCATTTTGGTCAATTTTTTTACCACTTGAAAGCTTTTTGCCATGGTAAAAAATACTACCAAATATACCAAGAGTCTAATTTTGGATTGTGAATAATATTTTATTAACGGTGTTAAGGTATTTGTAAAAAACTAAATTTATCATAATCGATCAGCTTAAGCTTTTGGATTGATTGGTGATTTAACATAGCATTAGAGTATATGTCATTTCCCCCCTCTTAATATTGATTATTTCTAAGTCCACAAGTGAGGAGTGTTACAGTATCAATAAAATATTAAATTTACCGTAATCCATCAGTTTAAGCTTTAGGGTTCAGTAGTGATTTAACAAAAGATAACTTATTTTTCTTTTATTGCATATGCATTTTATTATTTTCCACATTACAAGGCGGTCAAATAAAGCAAGATTCAAATATGCATCTACTTGTTTCAGTATGAATGGAATGCAAGAACCCAAGTGACCATGTGGTATGACAACACAAAATTCAACCAGAGCAAACTTCACGATTATGGTAAATATTCACACTTTTTTGCTATAACATGATTCTCTGTCCCTCTCCTCTCTTTCAAGTTTAACATATTGATGTGCTCCTCACCAGCAAATAAGTACTGGAGTGGGCTACTGGAAGGTTACTATCTCCCAAGAGCTTTGACCTACTTTTATTACCTATCAAAAAGCTTGAGAAAAAATGAGAGCTTCCATTTGGAAGACTGGAGAAGAGAATGGATCCTGTTTTCAAACAAATGGCAAGCTGCTTCAGAGCTTTACCCAGTTAAAGCTGAAGGCAATTCAGTTGCTATTTCTAGAGCTTTGTATGAAAAGTATTTTGGTTGAAACAATTTCTCTATGTTCTACCAGAACAAATATGGTATGACCATTTCAGTTCTACTTTTTTCCTTCTAACAATCACCAAGTTTATTCATGGTCCTTGGAAGTTGTTTCTGTTCTACAATAAGACCTTATATATCCTATAATTCTAATGTTGTATCTCTGTTTTGCCTCCTTTGAGGCGGCCAGTTGGCAAAAGTTTGAGATCTCTTGGTCATACTGTGTTTAAAGGTCTCAATTTCAAATCTTCTGGTGAGTTTAAAACTAAAAACCCTTGATGTCTCCCAAGTCCAGACCTTGGGGCGGGTGCAGGTGTCTCTAAATATAGGGAAGCAAAGTTCCGACTCCCAGTTATCAAAGAAAAAAAAATTCTATCTCTATTTTCATTAACATGTCAAAATCATCGGTTTGTGTCAAGGAATGATTCTCTTTTTTAAGCTGTGAATCTTCTTAGTTCTAAAGTATTCATTATCTAAGCAACTATGCCCTGTAAATTGATAGCATATCAACATCCAGTTCAGATATTGATTATTTCCTTTGAAGTTCCTCTACAAAAATTTGAATGGAGAAATAATTTAACCAAAAAAAAAAAAATTGAGGAAAGTTATGGCTCTGAATTACACATACATTTGTACACTCAGATTTCGAGAATTTTCGGCTCTTATACCAGCTCTTTCAACAGTGGGTCACCTGCAGCCATTAGTCTCATCAGCTCAGCAAATTCCACTTCATTGGAAACCCTCCATGGATGAACAGCAGGAACTTCAGCAGCATACAAGTTTGTAACATTACTCAACATTTCCTCTGCTGGTGTCTTCTTGTACGCCATTTTGCTGAAGACGTCATCGAAATTCATGGGTGAATCCATTGCCATGAAAAACATCGACATAGCCACTCTGTAATCCATCCTGTAGTTGCCAACAAGAGCAACAAGATCCTTGAAGTCTCCCACAAACTGTCGAGGTACGTAAAACACTTCACAGTTGCACAATGCGAGATCTCGCTCAGTCGGGTTAGTTTCCTTATAGTTGACTTGAAAATGAACAGGCATTGTGCTCACCACCTTCTTCACCCAGTCTGCTTGTTTGGCAAACCAGACAGAATCATCACTGACTCTGCTCCAAGACTGAGGAACCTGAGAGAATGAGAAATATTTGGTACACTTTTCCACTGGTGAACAGAGAAAGAAGGGATCCAACAAAGAGCTGCATTACCTTGTAAGTGACCCAAAGTTTATCTTTATCTGCTTGCAGTAAATTCCAGTAGTTGAGAATGGTATTATCTTGGAGGAACAGGAAACCTTCTGCATTGGAAAATCTTTCAAATACCGTAGGCAGGTACCTGAAAAAGAGATTTTTTTTTTCTTTTTTTTGGTTAATGGAAATTGTTATAGATGAACTTTTTAAATAAATATTTAACCACACATTCGTTTTAATCAATAATGTTTTTTTCATCTGTTTTAAGAAAAAATAACCAGTACCCACTTTTCTTTGACCATTTTAATCCATCCTTAATCTCTTTTAGTTCAACAATGGTGACCATAGACATTATAATTACATTAAAAAAAAATACAAAATTTGATAAATATACTATCATGATATAAATTCATTTCATTTTTGTTAAAATTAAAATAGGTAAATTTAATGTATTATAAATCATATAATATTGTAAAATAATAAATATATAACATATATGTTAATAAATTAATTAATAGTATTTAAATTGAACTAAATATTTAGTTTGTAACAACCACTCATTTATAAATATATTACTAACTATACCTGAACAATCTTTAAGTTAAAATTCAAACACACCCTGTATATTGTCTATATAAAAAGTGAAATCATATAACTAACAAAATTTACAAATCGAGTAGGATAAGAAATCATATAATTGAGAGGAAAAAAAAAAAGAATGTAAAAGGCAATCTAATTTTATAAGATGAGAAAAAGGATGAATTCTCTAAATTAAAAAATAATAACCCCTATTCCCTACCCATATTAACTTCAAATAAAATTTACAAATGTCCAATTTCATTAAATTGAATTTTAAGCTGGATGAATAATGAAAATACTATCTTCTCATAATTGAATTCTCTATTTTTAGAAATTGTGGCTTGCTATGAAAATTCTTGTGGTTGGATAGGCTATTTTGGGCTTATATTTTATCGTTTTTTCTTTGCTATTTTAGTACTTACTCAAGTTCATATAATTGTTAATACTTTAAAGACTAAAATAGCTAACTCATCAACTAAGTAAAATGATATAAAAAACAAAACAAGACAAAAAAAAACAAAAAACAAAATTTTCAAAACAAAAAATCATATAAGTCCGAAAGGTCCCATTTGGTAAATTCTCATTTTTTGTTTCTCGTTTCTAATTTTATTAAGAAACTTAAGCATTTTTTTGTTTCACATTTTTTGGAAACCTCCTCTATTGAAAACTTTCTTTGTTTTTGGTTTCCATTTCCAATTTTTTACAAACATAGATATAAATATTGTTGGATCATCATTGAATTTACACATTTTTCTTTATAAAAGAGAGAAAACATAAACAAGAAATGAGAACGTTACGAAACGGATCAAATATGCCAAGAAGAAAACTTAAAAAGACACATGTATCCAAAAATGGGAGATTACTTGTATATGAACTCCAAAGAAGCTTCCTCCACTCCCAAATCTGCCCTCCCATGCTCTGCCACAACCACCACAGTCTTGAAAATCCTCCCATAAAGCAACCTCCATTTCATGGCAGTTCTATCCACAGCTCCACCATCAACAAACAAAACCATCACTACATTCCCAAACTTCTTCCTCCATCTAATCAACTTCCCAATCTCAAAGTTCACAGTCTCAGTTTCCTCCACTGCAAGGTGAAAACCAGGCAACTTCTGAGGAACAAAGCTCCTCCTTCTTCTCCTCTCCCTCTTCACTTCAAATCCCTTCACTCTTGGTTCTATGTACCCAACAGAAACCAAATCTTCAAGCCAAGCAGCAGTCATTTTCACATCATTTTCCCTCCAAAACCCCTCCTCTGCCATTGAGTGGCTCAAATCCAGAGCCTTCTCAAAGAATGTGGCCTTGTTTGATCTCCATGAGGCCAAGAACTTCACCAATCTGCCTACATTTACATGGAGATCTTTCTCTTCTGCAAATGGGTATGCTTCAATGTTGTCATGTCTAAACATTGTGGGAGGATAAACCACTACAAAGCCTCCTATTTCCCATAATAGCCTCTGTGCCCAGTAACCCCTCAGGACATCAGAAGCCATTGTACTGACTGAAACAGGGAGCATCAGAGCCCATAATGCTGAGATGTGGAACAGGGTATTGAAGGAATTCAGTGGTACCATTAATCCCTGAGGTAAGGCAACTTTCGGGGCATGCTCGTCGAATCTTATGTCGAATGTCTCTGAACCCGTCTTTCGTGTGAAGTAAAACACTGAATCCACGTCTGGTAAACCATTGGATATGCCCTGTTGAATGAACTGCATTCCTCCGAATACTTGGGTGTAGTGTTCTTCATACACCACATCTCCTACATTTTCCAGCGGCAACCCTCTAGGCCAAACCGACCGCTGTCCGAAATGAATATACGGATTCACAACGGTCTTATTCGGGTTCGTGAAATCAAACTGTAGGATTCTTTCCTGCAATGTATCCACGTTGGTTAGTTTCAAGTCAAAATGCTTCCCAAGATCCCCATCGATCACTTCACCGCGATCGTCCGCATCGAATATCATTTTCGCTCCATGTTGGATGGCAAAAAGGTACCCAACAGTCTTTCTAGCATACGAATCATAAGGAAGAAAATCCACAACTCTAAATCCTAAACTAGATTGCTGCTCTAAAGACAAAAATATAACTCCCTTGAGACTCCAATCCGATGGGGTTCTAGAATTTCCCACAGCAAGTACCTGCCATCCTCTGGTTTTTGCAAGCTTCCGAAGCGAATCGGAAGGATAACTGGAAACAGAGACGACAATCCACCGCTGAGAGCTGAACGAAGCATACACTGAAGATTTGTCGACGAGAGGCTGAATCGAATCGAAGTTGATTTTGGGGAAATGGATGGGCTCGGCGGGTTTGGGGCGGGAGTTGAAGCAGAGAAATGTGGCGGAATCCGCAGCACCGCGGAGGAAGAAGAAGGAGGCGATGGTGAGGGTGAGGAAGAAAATGGTGGCGATTTTGAAGAGATTGAGGGAGACCCAGTTCGAGAAATCGAAGGGTTTGGATTCGGGGAAGGGATTGGGGAGTGGGATTTGTTTTGGGTTCGGCCGATCTTGGACCAACATAGTACAATGGCTCCCTCAGGCTCTGAATCACTACTCAGATTTGAAGATCAGAGAGATTATTGGGTAATCTTAGAAACTCAAAATGGAGAAGACCACAGAAACACAGAAACCAATCTCTCATTCTGATCTCAGTACTGTAGCCGACAGTTCTAAACTCGGAAGAATGCAGACAAATTTGGGTTGGATTATTTTAATTGGGTGGTTTTGAAAAGAACAGTTGGGGGGGCCTTATGAAAGGGCAACTACCAGTAGAAAAAGCCAAGTGAAGTGAAGTGAAGTGATGAAGGATGAAAGGATCTGATCCCATGGCGATTTGGAGAGCCGCCCCCACCGACAGAGAGAGAAACTCTCGTACCCAATTTGACGGATGATTTTTCCTTTCCTCCACATACTTCACATTCATCTTTCAACTTGGTAGTCGTAAATTCGTCATGATATCATCAATACACTTTGTATGGTTGGTACTCCAGAATGACAACACGTGTTTAGGACCGTAACGAAAAGTTATACAAATTTAGTCCTCGAATTTTGGTGGTAGTATGGTGCTTGAACTAATGAAAATTGCAAACATGAAACAGTATCCTAGCAAAAAGTGCATTTTGAGAATTGTTTTAAAAATTTAATGACAAACAGAATAAAACTCAAAGTTTAAGATCGAAACAAGATAAAAGGACTAAACTCATTATCATCTCCGAATTAGACTAAGACTAACTAGTAATCATTTGATCCGACGTAGGAACAAATAGCGGAGACATGTATCACAAACCTATCCTGGCACCCATTGTCACCAGACTAAGACTAACTAGTAATCATTTGATCCGACATAGGAACAAATAGTGGAGACATGTATCACAAACCTATCTGGCACCCATTGTCACATTGTACCAAATTGTTACTAGTTAATCTAATAGATATACTATGCTAAAAATAAGTAGATTTATATTATTAAATATATATGTCTTAAAGTTCAAAATTATAATTACAATTTGGTCCAGGAAACAAAGATTAAGTGATGGTGTGGGAGATATCAAAGTGTGAACAGTGAGAGATCAACTTTTTTCTTGTATTAAAAGATCGGTAACAATACAATTAGAAAATTCAATATTTCCCCCACCAATTCCTCTAGGAGCTTTTTCATCAACAAAATAATTTCTAGAACTAAAGCCCAGATTAATAAATAACCCCTTCCAACAATCAAGACAAGTAGGCACACCTTCATTTCTATGCAGATCACCATCACATAACTTTATTTTCTTCACCTTTCTCCTGCTTCATTTCCTGCACTCCTCGTCATGGACGGTATTGTAGTCTCGAATTGAATTAGGATTCAAACCCATCATCTTTTGGTCATCTCCGTCACCCACCATGCTGTCTTCGTTGTACAAACAAGATCTATGTCCCTTCGTATGTCGTCCATGTAGTCATAAAATCGCTTCCTGGATACCGAGCTTGCCGTTTAGGTACAATTGTGTTGGAAGATCACATTTGTGAAGGCCTGAGACTGCCTCTGTCTGTGTTAAAGTTAATGATCCTGTTAATGCTAGCAAGGGCTCTAACAAGAATGATTGACCCTCACTTTTTCTTTCCTTCTCTTTTCTCATTTCTTCCAACAGGGCATTGCTTGTGTCTATGCCTGTTCAAAAGGCCAGTCATAGAGAGAATGTCATAAGAAAACTATATATTAGTAGGTAATTAAAGTCTCCAATGAAACCAAGTTAGATGTGGTTGGTGTTCTTCAAACCTGCAAGATATCCACCATGTACATAGCCATTAAATCTTTCGCTTGTGTGTTCTCCGGTGAAGAAGATACGTCCAATGGGTTCCTGTAAACAACACACCATGAAAGCAAATTGGTTAAAATGATGCGGCCACGAATTCAGAACAGACCGTCTAGAACTCTAAGAATTCTCAACTAGAGTATTCTTCATTATTATTTAAATCCTGCTGATACAAGAGATTAACAATAGAGGATATCAACGCTACTAACCAAAAGAAACTAACGAGTAACGACTATAACAAAATCAAATCAAAATTACAAAACAATTCCTAGACACACTACATTAGCTTGATTGTGCTTATTGTGTCATATTTCAGTTTATTCCATCTAATGCTCTTTCAACGAAATAGACATTAGTTCAATGTTGTAAGATAATTTGGTGTTCACAGGCTTTCTACAGAGGGTTTCTATTTTCTAAGTGATACAGATGATCAATCATATAATCAGTAAGAAATGAAAACTTGCGGAGAGATAGGCAGTAAAAACCTTAATGTTTTGAACAACTTGGCAATCGGAGATGATGGGGTAGTTGCTGTAGCTGCCACGCTGGAACCTGTTACTCCACCAGCGAGGAACAAGTATATCAATGGCATCTGGGATGCTGGGTCCGAACATATCCCTGAGAACTTCCATGGATTCTCTCAATGTCTCTTCATCAGATTGAGCTTCTATACGTTTTGACTCTTCATTTGTTATTGTCACCACCAGGATATTGGACCCAGGGTAGGCATTTTCCATGTTCTGATGTCATCATAATAGTCAGTTAGACAGTAGTATGATATTGATTATTAATTAATCTATGGCAGTCATAGAAGGGAGATCTGAGTATCAAATGCCATAACATTATCACATGAAGACATGAAGATATGCACAGTACGTCCTCCGTAAATCAAGCAAATAGATCTCCTTAAATTATTATAGCTCCATCATTCAAAGGTATAGTGTTCGTGGAGCAGATATTGACAGAGCTCTGATAGCGACAAATATATCAACAATCCAATGGAAAATAAAATCAACCATAAAAGAGAGTGCCAAAGGCCTGTCTTCGAAGAACTTAAGAGCAGTATTTACTATTAAGATATCAATGATCAAACAAGCATCGTGAAGAAACTTTTTTCTTTAAAAAAAAAAAAAATCATGGATGAGAATTTGAACCTCTAACCTAGTAAAAAGTTACTCTGTTTCTTAACCATGTTGAATCTCGATACAGGTCAATAAAGTCAAAGGTGTCAGGTTCTCACAGAGTGGAGAATAAATTAATGAAGCTATTCTTCAATTACCCATCAAAAGAAGATGCTTCATCATAAAAATCAGATATTCAAGAATTATTCAGATATTTGACTTAATGGTTTTAGTTAATATTGCCCTATTTGAATAGTATACAAGGTACAAAAGCTAGAATTTATGTTAGCCTGTATTTTATCTATAGATTTGTGATTTTTGAAATGATAAACATGTCGCATAATAAATATATTTTAGAAGTTTGAATTCATATAAATCCTTGACAACTCAAAACCAAATATATTCAATTAGGGAGTGAATGCGATTGTGTCTGAATTATGAAAACCAACACAACTCTACAAAATATACATGATATGCAATGCAAGGATTAAGAATTAATTAATACGAGAGTTGATAGCTTGCATGTGACCATGTGCACCTAATTGCACGAAACATTATAAAAGTACACCAATCGTATAATAAGTTAATAACGATAAGAGCAAACTAATATAAAAATCAAACATATAAAGAAAATTGATGCATAGCACATAGGTCATACGGCTACTTGTTCAACCTAAGATCTAGCTGAGTAGCCCTGTGGGCTATGTTGGCAAGCATATAATTCTACTACCTAAGAAGACTTTGTTTATTCACTTTTAATATTTCTGGATAAGTAGAGATGATGAGATCAGTGTTAGCTGGCAACAACAACAAAAAATTTACCCCAAAAAAAAACAGAGAGAGGAAATGAACCTGCCAAAACGTGTAGTATCCCCTCCTTTCATGGGCGTAAATAAAGAATTCTTTCCCTGGCCCGCACGGCCAGAACTTATATGGAAACTTGAGGAAGATCTTTGTATAGACCATCACGTCACATTTCTCTATGGCCTCTGTTTTCCACCTCTGTTTCAATATTTTAAAACCATCTTGTTTAGTTAACAATACCAAACCCAGCAGCAGCCATATAGAGATAAAAGAAAACAAGACAATGGGTGGCGTGGAAATAATGTACCAATCAACAACTAGTGGTTTCAGTAAACAGTAACTAAGTTGTGTGTTCTAGAAAAGGGTAAAAATGGAGTGACAAAATGCAAGGCTGGGGGATGATGATGCATGGGAGTTGCACATAGACACATTGGGAATCCGATTCTTACGTCATGAGTCAGTGGGGGAGGCCTTGCCATCCATAAATTCTGACTCTGGACACTAAATGAAGAAATTAAATAATGGACCAGCAGGGCCTTTAGAGATAGATATGAAGAGAGAAGTCAAGTCAGAGGGAAAATCCCACCACCTCACAGGACGGACAGAGCCCGAGAGGTATTTATTGTGTTATGAATATTGAAAGAAAGGTCAAGATTCTTCCCCACCCCATCCTTAGTAGGTCTTTGTATAGAGGTTCACAAATCAAGAGGCAACAGATACGACACGTCGTCATAAATTGTAGGGGGCATTCTTGGTGTTGGTGGGGTCAAAAGTCAGAGAGAGAGATTAGTGACAAACAACATGGAATAAATAAAAGAAGAAAACGTACGGGTAAAGGTGGAGTGAAGGAAATGAGGTCGCTTTGGAGCACACCAATGCTAACAGACAAAACCACATAATTGGCTTCGAAAATACATCCATCCTCAGTTGTTACAGTAACCCCGGTTCTCGAGTGCTGTATTTCCCGAACAACCTGCAGAAAAATGATGCATAAAAATTTGTCATGGATCGAGAAGAACAGAAACAGATGAGAATTTTTTTTTATTTGGGGAAAGAGATTCAAATTTATGGGGAATCTTTGCGGATTTAATGACTCATCACAACCCATTTATGGCTTCAATCTAAAGAAATCACAGTGATTACTGGCAGTGAAGCAGGACGATGAAAACAGGGGAAGCTTCCCTCATTTACTGCAATTCGCATCAGATTCGTTGGGCAATAAAGGGAACCAAAACAACAGCCCCATTAAATGGAGATATTGACAAGACTCCCCACTTTCATGTTTTTATTTGAGTTGATTTGACATCTCACCCCATGGGTTATTGTTTATGGTCATAAAAACCACTGTGCAGCCAAATGCAAATTGGTATTCAGGGACCCTACTAATTTAATAATGGTAAAAAGGCTTTCAAAAGGTTGCATATTGTCATCACAATTCTGTCCAATATGATTCAAGCAAGGACATTGCTGGCAAGTCAATTTTTTGCTATTCAAGTTGGGGGGGAACGCTATCAAAACTTACTGCTCACCCATTTAGTAGGGAGGTAGATCAAAAATTCAAAACCCCAATTATCAAAAGTCGGGTCGATTCATCCGTTTCGAAAATTACTTCACAAATTTCTTT